>CM070735.1:788004-1298831 GCA_036346245.1 Bonia amplexicaulis
GCCAAACCTTCACAGTGCTGAAAAGTTATCATCGGTTCTACATGAAGTTACCATCGGTAGCGAGTGAAGTCACTGCTAATGCTTACAGTACGTAGCCAGTGGTAACTTTTATACAGCCAATGATAACTTTTCGAACAACCGGTGAAAATTTGTTAGAGCGCAAAACCACGCGTAGAATACACAAGTGCTTTTTGGGCCACCACAAGAGTTTAAAGAATGGCTTGGCTTAATCATTGAGTTTGATGCCTTCCTTAGGAATAAGTTTGAAAGCTAGTTAACAAACCCAAGCAATGTGAGCAAGGACTCTAAACTATGTTCTAGTATTCCAAGTGACATTACCTACTCCATAAAAATAAGCACTTGAGATTGGGTGGATTTCACTTAAAGTCATGTGAAGTGATTCTCCAGTATACTTAATTATGCAATAAGGGATTAAAGAAACACCTAGAACAAAATCTAATAGTCTAGAATGTCTAAAGCTTAACCAAGTGCTACAATTAATCGTCACCGTGGAAAATAATTTAAAACACAGATCCAGCGCAGCCCGCGAATTAAGCTAGTACGGCTACGATTACGACACTTGGTAAATCTAACAGCAATTAAGCGAATTAAGCAAGTGATCCATACCCTATTTGTGCGATGGCTTTAAGAAAGAGATTAGCAAGTAGCTTAGGTAATGTGATGGTGGAGGGAAGAGCTTTAGATAATATAATCTTTGAAACTTTGGAATCCACTTGGTGATTAGAAAAAATTAGGCATAGGGAATTTTTCTAGCAAAAAGTAGTGGAAATGACGTTAGGAGACTAATGTTTTTAGGTCGTGAAACCAAGGTCAAAACTACGCCTTTGACAAATATCGTATCTTGGGTGATGTATTAGACAAGTCACCTGGTTGATATTGGTACCATCACACCACAAGTTATCTCTGGCTTTTTCTGGAATATAGGCAGCGCTGCACTCAAACTAGTTCTTTCCTCTTTCACTTTTATGTTCTAGTAAAATAAAAGATTAATTTATTCACAATAAGTTACCTTTTTCATTTTGTTATTACTTTGGCAAGTGCTGAACACATTTGGATCATCATAAGATGTAATTTACTCTTTACGAGATCGAGATGTAATCTTCTTCTAAGCAGGTTGTTCACCGCAAGTTCTTGGAGCTGATCTGAAAAGGTTGGCATGGGAGAAGGCAACTGCTCAACACATTGTTACTGAAAGCAGGTCTTTTGGATCAAGATTAACTCAATTGAACCAAATTTTGAGTGTGTGTTGCAGCTCTGTATGAAGTATAAAAAAGGAGCACCACAGTTATTATATCTTTCTTTCGTAAAGGGGTGTTTCTTTTGTTTTTGCTTTCACACACTTTGAACACTGAAAAAAATGGTATGTAAAACCTTGAATTTAATCAAGTATAGCCAATTAAGACTTAGCAAAAAAAAAAAGGGCACCCACTCTTGTCAGAAAGAAAATAGTCACCTTGTTTTATTATATTATGTTCTAGATTAAGGGACACCTATAATACCCAACATCAGTGTACAGGTCATTTATCCAACTATACAAGCTCCCAAAGCAATTTATGAAACTCAAAACGAACAAACAGATGGAGGTTGCCAATTGCCAACAAGCTCACCGATTAACAACATGTTTATAAAACCTAAAGCTTCACTAACTATATTGCCAAATCACACATTTGATTTTATGAGAAACATAGACATGTATGTAGTTGTTCCGTGAGAAAAGAAAACAATATGAAAATAAAAATACTCTATGGGAAACATGTATATGGTTGTTCTATAAGGGTAGCAAAAGTAAAATTCCACAAAATTTAACATACGCATGTTCCTTGCATGTAAATCATAGCGACACCAATTTCAAAGTGTCAAAACTGTCACACAAATGTAAATACAAAAAAGGAAGATGGGCTATTAAATTAAACCTAGTTACATGTATGCTCTCATCTAATTATTGTTTGTTATGTCACAGTTAATACTGTTCGTGATCTGTGGTAGTAAAAATATATGGCCCCGGTTCAGGAGTTAATCAACTAAATTCAGTACATTTTGGACACGTATAATAGCAGATTACCATGCACGTAAGGATAAGATGACCGTAAAGAATAAGATGGGTATAGCCATATAGGTAAACCAGGCATGACATGAAAACGTGATTCAATTATTATCTCCACCTTCCTGTACCCTATCAACTCGAACATCCAAGGGATTCTGTCATCACTCAAAATAAATGCCCCAAAGCCTAACACATGTTGCCTCCTTAAATTATCACATAGCACATTGTTTAGACAAGTTTTTAAGCTAAGCTAGAGAATAGGTTGCAAGATAGTTGCAGATGGCATTTAACCATAAGATAACCTGTGCTAGTTAATCGCCAAAAGTTCTAGATAGCCATGAACAATAGAAAACAAACTAGGGCTACATTTGCTTGGCTCTGCTTCTTCTAGGTCGTTGTATAGGTTAACTGATGCAACAGGTTGTGTGAACTTTTACATGGCATAAGAAATTTTTTCTACCTATCCACTGCAGACAAGTTCAGACTGACATATCAGCATAAGAAAATAAAAACTATATTTCGTTTTCATGTCCTTATCAAAGAAGTGCTAAGGATCTCCTATAATAATTTTCTTAAGGACGAGATAACGTAGAGGAATAGACAACTCTAACCATAACATGGCACGCTACTAAACTTTACCACATCAAGTTGATGAAAACGAGTTGTACGTCCAGAGATAATCAATACCTATATGATCACTTTGCAGGCAGATGATCCGCTTCAACAAGGACAGCTAGTATTTATTTGCATGGACGAAATTGCAGAGTTAGGAAAGGGGAGAATGAAGTGGTCTATATTTCCTCTTTTACATCAGACTCAAATGTCTTAGTCATTAACCTACAGAAGCAACAAGTATTTTTACATGGCCTTCGTCAAATTAACCTAGTTTGTTTTCCGTTTTGAGTAAACCATGTGTTCTCTTTAGGAAAATGTGAAAAAGTAGTCTACCTTATGTACACCCTGCTGAGTTCTTACTTCTTAGCATCCTCAAAACTACAGGACACTGGTAGCAACTTACTGCACTTAAGTAGGTTATGGAGATTACCACGTGCAGCACTTCTAATAATAGGTGTGTATCCATGTGTCTTCCACGAGTAGATCCAAGCATCTAACGAATCCTCAAACCCTGTGGAACTTGTACTTCTGAACAAATTGAATCTCCAATACTTCCACTAAAACCCTTCAGCACGAGTCCTTACAACATCCACTCCTTGCTCCAAAGCAGTGTCAATCTTGATCAAATTTACAGAACAGGTTTAAATCAGCATACAAGTAGCAACAACCATGTCACAGAGACACAGTTCCTCCCAGAAAAGAGCGGGCCACTACAAAACGAGAATGTTGAGGCTTAAGTAACAACAGTGTTTCTTTAGGATGATAATGTAAAGGTTAAGTCCTCATGTTCTTTTCCAGAACCAACTTTGCAAAAACCTTTCCCTCATGTAACAGCAGCTTGTCATGATAACAATTAATAATACATATAAATTGAGATAGTCCCTTCATGTCAACAACTAAAGGGTAAAACCTAGTCCGAGTGCTACTCAAAATGCGTACATCCAACATGGAACGTATTATTATTCTTTGTATAGAAATAAGATATGTTCGAACACAATTGTTTGATGCAACATTACAATTTACAGCCTACACCCAAAATTAATATGCATCAATTAGGATAATCCAACCAAATGATGGAAGATCTTTTATATTTTTCCTACAGCCAATGTTCGATAGAAATATCCTTACAGAATGAATTACTGCTACCAATTGAGAAATCAGCATATGATGCGTCATCATAAAGGAAAAAAAGAAAGAGCCCTTAGATGCAGTCAAAGTTGATAATGGCATTGGTTTTTTATGGCTACTGGAGAGTGAAGGGAGGGATGGACTGTAATGATCCTTAGATCATTACAAGGTCTTAGATCAGTACAGAGTAAACATTGTCAAGAGGACAGCCGGGTGGCGTCGGCTTGATTGGGGAGAGACTTTAGAGGAGGAAGATAGACATAGACGGGGATAAATTCTTGTTTCTTTCTTCTTATTACTTAATAAAATGAGATATACGCATATTCTTATATAGATTGGATAGCTTGACCCCTAAGAAAATTATCTCTAATATTATGAAAATAGACTATCCTAACCAATCTAACCTTATCTCTAAGAAAACTAATCTGACCAAATAGGTGGCTGCCATGTGAACAGTACCACTACCCATGACAACTTCTCCCCTTCTCGATGAGCAACTCATCCTCGAGTTGCAGGGCGGCAACCACGGCTGCAAGCCTAGGAGACCCCACATCGACTAGAAGGCATGAACTTGATGCCACATCGCGTGAGAGGAGATGAGCAAGGCCTCGACGATAATGGATGGCGATGGCGTGGGCACTTTAGCGAGGCCCGATGTAAAGGAAGATGCCCGTGGTGTAGGAGATTGGGTCGATGCAGCCGAGTATCTTCAGCCTCCTTGGAGTGCGACTATGGTGGGAGAGACGCGATGATATTGCAATCCCACCCAAGGCACTCGACGTACTCCACACCTTTGAAGGCATGGACTCGGCCAGCAGCATGGAGGTGGTGGCCGTAGAATGGCAGCAACCTTCTTTTTCCGTGGTGGAGTCACTGGTCATGTTCGTGTAACCAAAGGCAACGCTGCCAATGCAACTTCACTTGGAGCTTCCTTCTTTTTATCCCTCGCTGCCATCATCTTCAACATACTCCAATGAGGATTTCTTTATAGCCAGCAATGATCTTGCCATGCCACATGTTAACTCGACAGTAGAAGCCATAATGAGTGGCTCTGAAACCAAATATAGTGATCTTTAGATCACTACGGGGTAAACACCGTTAAGAGGACAGTCGGACGGCGTCAGCTTGATTGGGGAGAGACTTTAGAGGGGGAAGATAGACATATACGGGGATGAACTCTTGTTTATTTCTTCTTATTGCTTAATAAAATGAAATGCACTCACATCCTTATATGGATTGGATGGCTTGATTCCTAAGGAACTTATCTCTAATATTATAGAAATAGATTATCATAACTAATCTAATCTTATCTCTAAGGAAACTAATCTAACCAAATCGGTGGCTGCTATATGAACAGTAACCGCGCAGTACTGTTCACATGAACAGTGCCTCTGCACATGACATGGACATCAAGGAACAGAGAAGGAAATATCACAAGAAAAGGATTTTCACACTATATGGCATATGTTCTATGAAATAATTAAACATAAAGCGAAGTCGATACCTGCACTCATTCCTCTGAACTGAACTTCTACAAAAGAAAAACCCGCATGTCCATTTTGCCAGGTGGGCTACCAATGCTTATGTCCAACAGTCAACAGCTCAATATTGACACAATAAGAATTTTCAGGGAAGGTACAGAAGAGTGAGGTGGTGATCATAGTAATGTACCTATAGATAAACGATGAAATTCCCGGCAGCCGTCCAAATGCTCAATTACATTCTGTAGGCTGTTTTTCAGGGGGAATGGTTATTGCGGAGTGTGGGTAATGGATTGTGAAATCTAAGTAATGGCATTAACTATGAAGATCACAGAAACAGCTACTTCAAAGCAAACTAATAAGTGATAACATAGAGCCTATCAAGAAAGTAATTAACATTTTCCCTGCACAATATAAAGTTTAGCAGAGGCCCCCATGTATTCAGGTATTCAAATTCAATACTGTAAAACATGACAAACCACTTTTGTTCAGTGTAATACATGTTCTGACTCTGTCCTGGCCTCCTGAGTAAACTCAGGTTTGTTGTTCTTGAGACAAACTTGTCAACACGAGCATAAGTTAAACAAAATTCTGGTATGATATCGACAATTTAAATCTCTATGTTACATTTGACCAATAAACCAGGCCAAGTTTTAGACTGTTAGTACATTCACTTCTACGTTGTTAACTCCGTTGTTGTTCACTTTCTGAACTCCAGATTGACCAAATGAAGTAACTGAACTAAATCTGCTGCATTTTGTATGTGCATGACATCAGCATGTTCCTAGTAAACCTACTAGTTGCTTCAAATGATTTGGAAATTTGAATATTACCCATAATGGCGGCCATGACCATGTTTCCGTTGAAGTCGCAATACACCATTGGAAAGACTCATCATAAATCTGAAACAAACATAACTAACTGATATCAGTTGCAAGCACATGACACTGAATGCCAATGGTAGATCATTAAGGAGAACAATAATAAGATGTACCAAGAGGATGTGTCGCAACGGTATTTGGTAATAGGCAGCAAGCGGTCCAATCTTCACATGGTAGCAGGATCGTTATTCGTTAGTACATGAGAAATTACAGGAAATAAAGAAAATACTGCGTCAGAATAGAGATAGCTACAGCAGGTGCTCAACAAGTCCTGACACCAACTTATAGTAGCATGTTACCATAACACATGGTGCGTGACATTTTAAGCGAAATGGGGATTAACATATCTAGGTGTAGATCTGATGTACTCGCAAGAGTGTCAACATAATTGGTAATTTTTTCTTGTATCATGGACCCAATTAAAGTAACTAATGCTTATTGGAAACTTATTATTAATGCGAGAATGCTAAAAGACAGAGATAGAACTTGACGGTCCCTGCAGTTACATATGGTTCCTTATTAATTACTATATCTACCTTATAATATGTTAAAACTCAACTTTGATCAAAGATTTATGAAAGAGATAAATTTGCCTGAATCCTGGTATACATTTTGTTACACATATTGCAAGAAGGCAGCATTTTGTAAACAAAAGGCATCAAAATTCATATTGAATATTGATAGTTAAGTTGAGCCGAATATTTTATAAAAGGTTATGAATATCAAACAGAGACATTAAAATGATATGCATGTAAATAAATCACAATTTATTTTAGCATATAAATATATCACAATTTATTTTAGCAATAAGAAATCCAACTGTTCCAACAAGTAATATAGTTCCCGAGAAATGTTTATTTCAAGCAGCCAACATATTATTGCGCTACTATTCACGAGCTAATAACTTCAACTAAGAAAGGCCAAGAATAACAACTCACTGCCTCCCTGCAGTAGTTCATGTATGATTGTGGCTTTACCAGCAACACTGGCACCTCCCCAATTGAACCTGCACTACAATTCCACCCAAAGGATGGGTGAAAACAAAATTAATAACAAGATTATGGCATTGTCTTCAATACACCCTGATGTTTATAACTATACTTTCAGTAAAAAAATGTTCACTGGACTAGCCAAATTTTGATGCACAAGGGTTACTTTCTTCAGAAGTGATTGATGCATCAAACACACGCCACTACATGTATGTAGTACCTCCAACGTATAGACATTTGAACATCATGATTAACACTAAAAATCAGTATGCCATTAACAACACAATTTAAATTTTCAATTGGTGTATGAGGACATTTTCAAAGATGATCCTCTGCAGAACAATATGGACAGGAGGAACTGCATGATTCTACAGAATCAAAAGGAACAATGCCTGAGACCAAATGCAGATCAAACAAGAGAAAATGGTGCTTCATTTTCTCTTGATAACTATCCAGTTTACCATTTTAGACTTTTAGTGCAATATCAAGTGTTGACTTCTTCAAAGGTAAAATTTTGCATGAACATACTGTTTGTACCTCAACACAGGGTGTCACTTCAAAAAATTTCCAACCAACGGGCAGAACTGTACGCCTAATTGATCTTAGTAATAGATACCACACAATTAAATACATTCCAGGTAGAATTTTTTTCTTGTGACTTGTGCTAGTGCAAAATACAAGCCAGTTATTTGATTCATTTTATCTTAATTTTTAAAGAAACCAGTTTTTTTGTTAAATCGGATTCAGAGTCTAGCTATTTAAATAAAAAAGTCTAGACAATAAAATCCAGCTTCCCTGAAACTCAAAATTATTGAGTTTATGAAAAGGACCATCCCAACCTGTTTTCCCATAAAACTCAAAGCAGAACAAGGTAACAAACAAAACGCACTTTCACCAAACAACGTGTTCACTAAATACAATTTTAACCGAATAACAACTTTAGATGCATTTTGCTAAAACTTGCACAAAAATTCAAAAACACGTTTTTACATAATCACACTCTAAAATTCATCATCCAAATTACTGGTAATAAGTTGACTTAAATGGGGGTTTCCGCACAGATCATTACTTCAACTACCACTCTTTAGCTAGAATCTAGGTCTAGTTGCCGGTACCAACATACTGAGAACACTGCCAACTTACAAGTTACAACGACAAATATCGCTGTGCAACTACACAACCTAGCATGAAGCGAAATATCTCTGAATCAATTAACAAAAGTCAAAAACAGGAGTTTACACCCAGACCAGATAGTCTGCCTTTTCACTAAGAATTTAGCTAACAATCAGGTATCCAGTTTGTAGCAATTCCCAGAGTACGCAGTAAGTATTAAACAAAACACGCGAACACGATACAGGTAAGTAGGTAACTATAGCACCTAAGTACACACTGCAAGCGAAAAGCGAGCTAGTTACCAACTCCGAGCAGCGACCTGGACTGGATCGTGTTCATCGCGATGCCCTCGTCCCGCGCGATGCGATCCACCGTCTCGAACCCCAACTAATCACACGTACGCAAGCGCGCGCGCGCGCAAGGGAGTGAGAGGGACCATCTCGAATCGGAGTAGAACGGGAATACGAATGAAGGGGTGCGTCGGTGCAAACGTTGTGTCGCGTTCCGCGGTACTTGTCGCCGGGTTTGCCGAGGCCGGCGATGAGCCAGGGCGTGTACTCCACCGGCCGCGCCGCCGGGGCGGAGAAGAGGAGAATGCAGCGGAACGGGGCTGCGGGGAGGAGGCGCTGGGTTCGGGGGAGGAGAGGAGGCGTGGGGAGTGGGCGGAGGTGGGAGCCGCCATGGCGGTTTGGCGAGAGGAGGGGAGGGGAATCCGGAATCGAACCGATAGTTTTGGAGGGAGAAAAATGGAAATATCTCTAGACTTGGAACGGGTTAAGTAGGCCGGAAGTACGCGTGGGTCGGGCTGGTTGAGGATTTGGGCTGGGCTCGATCTGTAATCTGCTGGGTTGGATCTATCATCGTTGCTTCAGACGAAGGCTCTCTGTTTTATTTTTTCTATTTTAGAGTTGCATTGGGGTGGACCAGATGCTCCACTTGAGCTCCACGACGTAGCGCTAATCTCTCAGGTGGGCAATCCGATCGGAAGCACCACGAACTGCTGATGAACCCGTTTGATCTCTTTAAAAACCTGAAACTGTTTGAGCACATGCAGATCCATCTACCCAAACACCAAGAAACGACGGATCTCGGAGCATCACAAGCGACAAGAGTGAGAAGGAAGCCACTAGCTGCTACAAACGGAAACGGTAGAACAGAAGGCTTCCCGGCGTGATACCACTCAGAACAAAATGATACACACCATGATGCACATATGGATCATGCCGCCATTGATTCATGCTGATGAAAGGGTAGCATGCACCAGGAGGCTATCCCAATCATCACTCGCCCTACCCCTCTCGATTTTTGAGGAGTAACAGTTTTTGAAAGGACGCACGTCCTATTGGAACTGAGACGACGAAAGCACGCGAGAGAAGAAAGAAAAAACTAGTCGCTGCAATCCCAGACTCGCACATCCGATCTAATAGCGTGCAGCGGACCAAAAGAATGGATAGATTCTTTCGTACTGTGGTTTTATGTCTTTTAAATTTTATTATTATTTATAAAAGAGTATGAATCGTATATTATATTAACTAATATAGCTAAAGTTAATATAGTACTTATTATAATTAATTCACAGATCTTAACTTTAAAAAATATATCGTCTGGAAAATAGTACCGTGACAAAGGTCAAAAAGCTATAAACGAACCAAGGTCACTGGTGGAGGACACGCGGTGCTGTGCGTGACGGTGCTTGCGCGCGCGTCGGTGCTGCTGAGCCGGCCGACACTGTTGCCGCGTGTCCAGACCCTGTGACTGCCAGCCCATCACGGAGTCGCTTTTGACTAGTCCGCCCGGCACGGCAGGCTGCTCCTCTGCCGGCCACGCAGGCAGGGGCAGGCGTCGTCGCTGCACGTGCACGGACGTGACATGGTGAATAACTCTCCTAAAGTAATATGCTATCGGGTTTTACTGTAGGCTCTGCTTTTTAATTTTTTATTTTGTTTTTTTTCTATTTTTGGTTTTTTATATTTTTTTATATGCCTTCGCATTGTTCGAGACTGAGGATCTATTTTTATTTTTTTATTTTTAATTATACCGAAAAAATTTACATCGGCAATAGTGACAAATATGTAACCAAATAAGCCTAAAAGCCAAAAGCATAAAGCACCCCATGATATACCATTACCGTCACTTCTCTATCCAAAAACTTGAGAAAAGACCATTTTGCCCCTTAGTTGTCATATTTTGTCACATTTCACTCGTGCCACTCTGAATTACTTGTTGTTTCGTTATCTGCCATCGATCAGTTCTATGCACGGCAATTTGTGAATTTTTATCAATCCAATTGAGCTGGTGATGTAATTTTTTCACATTTAGCTGTAGGAAATTGCCATTAACTTTTTCGTTTGCTTCTAATGTGTTTTAAATTGCCACCGAGTGGCAGTAGTATCCTATTCACTTGTAGGCTCTGGACTGGAATAATTCGCGGTGAAACAGCAAGAATTTTCGGCATATGGAGTGAAATGTGACAAAATATGACAACTAAGGGCAAGATGGTCTTTTCTTAAGGCTAACACAGAGGTTTGGAGGGAGAAGAGAAGTGATAGCGAAGATATATATCGCAAAGAAAAACTTAGAACCGAAAAATATATAACGAAGAAGAAGCTATTCGATGGAGGGGATTATTAGGCCCCGCTCGTTTCGGTTTAAGTTTCTGTCTTCTGGTTTATTTTTTACTATTTATAATTTCGTCTTTTTCTGAATTTTTGATTTTTTTTTGAGCTTTTTTACATTCCAGATAGATTTTTCTTTCTTATGATGACTAGCACTAGTGTGAAATACAAGTCAGTCATTCAATTAATTGGATCTTAAGTTTTCAAGAAACCAGATGTTTGCTAAGTCAGAGTCAGAGTCTTAACTATTGAAATAAAAAAAGTCTAGACAATAAAATCTAGTTTCACTGAAACTCAAAATTATTGAGTTTATGAAAAACCATCCCCACCTGTTTTCCACAAAATTCAAAGTAAGGCATTTTTCACCAAACAACGTGTTCACTAAATACATTTTTAACCGAATAAAAACTTTAGATTCATTTTGCTAAACCTTGCACAAAAAGTCAAAAACACGTTTTTACATAATCAAACTCTAAAATCGAAAAATAAGCACCAAATAACCGGTAATAAGTTGACATAAATGGGGGTTTCCGCACAGATCAATTGCTTCAACAACCATTCATTAGCTAGAGTCTAGGTCTAGGTCTAGTTGCCAGTACCAACATACTAAAAGACTAGAAACCACGGTTCTTTTTTTGCCGTATTCGTTTGCGTTGTTTGTGATGGGCTAACATATTTTTATATTTTTAATTTTTAAAAATTTAATTATGTTAAATAAAACTCGTCGATTCATGATATTTTTCATCACCACAGTCTGCCAGTCATAAAAAAAAAAATAAGCCAAAATGATCGCCATCTAGATGTCGTGTAATGAATTTTCTCCAAGTCCAGAATGGGAGTGGACTACTGCGCGATAGACGCCTCCTGTCACTCGCCTCACCTGCACGGCTACGCGACCTGCCCCTCTTTTTCTGTGTGTACTGCCGTCGGTCCGCCTCGAGATCCACGCACACGCGGAAGGCGGACCACGCCTTCTCCCTCGACACACCCACGCTGCGACCGTGCGCGCACCGTCCCTTCCGTCTGTCTCAGCTCCCTGGCCGCTACCGCCATGTCTTGCTCACTGGAACGACACCGTTGCTTACAGATACAGCCGGCCGCTGTCCATGGTTGAAACAGGCAGCTATATCGTGATAGTGATGGGTGTAACGAGCTATTTCGCTCCCTGTCGGTGGTCCGACAGGTAGCTTTTTCGTCGATTCAGTGGGTTTCTCCTTCCATTTTCGTTGCTTTGTTAGGACCCTTTTTTGAGCTTTTGACTGGCCACCAGCCCACCGCCTCCTCGCGCAGAAAACCAAGGAGACGATTCATTACTTGCAACTCTAAAGAATGGTACTTTAAAAGGAACGTAATTCATTATTTGCCACACCATATGGAGTGATCAATCTATATTTTTGTTGTTTTTTTTTAGTTTTTACCTCTACATGGACATTTACATCTCTCTACTTTTCCTATTCTCTTTTTCTTCTTGTTTCAGCACCGGTAACCCACGTTCACCCTCCACTCCTCTCTTCCCTCTATCGTGTCTATTGCTCTCTCCACTACGTCCCCATCCCCTCTACCTATCATAGCCATGCCTCCCTCTACGCGAGGCCGTCGCTATTGTAGACAACCCAACGCCTCCCTTCCTCACCACCTACTCTCCGTAGTCGAAGAGGAGGTGGTGGGGCAGGGTCAATTCTGAGAAGGGGCGGACCTAGAGCTCGAGCAACATGATTAGATAGAGAAGAAGGTCGGAGGAGGGAAGGGGTAGTAAGAGTAGAGAAGAAGAGACGAGGAAGTCTAAATTAGATCTAGCATAGAGGGAAAAATTCTAATTACAATCTACGTAATGATAAATCCTAAAACACTTTCATACAAAATGGCGAATACTGGATTGTCGTCGAAGAAAAAAATGAAAAACCGCACACTTCACCTCTTATTAGGCCCTAGCATTGTACGAGGGAAACCAAACCATGCAAGCTTAGCCATCTTATTAGCAACTACTAACTTCAAGCACTCGACATTCTTGCTTCCGATCCATCCATCTGAATTGTGAACAAGGCTAGCAACCGCCAGCCGGGAAGGCTGCCAATTGCTTCCCTCTCATGCCCCAGTGAAGAAGTGCCAGTCCACACACTGCCAACTCTTATCTCCCCTACTCACTGTGGAAAACGACAACTCTAAGTCATTTACGACCACGTTGTGGTTTACGATCACTCAGCTGGTTACGACCACTTCTTACTGCTGTGCACGTACTCGTAACCGAGTAACAACCACTCTGGCTTACGATCACGTCTTCTCGATCGACTCGTACTCATAGCCTTGTTACAATCAGCACGTCCTCGTAACGACCACGTCTTTTCTGTTGCATACGTGCTCACGCAATGAGAAAGTTACGACTTCTCAATGTCTAATGGATACGACCGCTTTAACACATGCTCGTAGCTTCAACTGATTAACCCTCGAACATTTCGACTTTCTTTGCTCTGATTTTTCGACCACTCCGCTCTCAGAGTCTTCGACTGCTTTGCGCTCGGAAGTCTGCTACAACTCCACCGCCGAAGCTTCCGACCAATAGCATTCGGCCATGTAGTACCGTCGACCACGTAGTGCCTTCGACCACACTCAACTCCAACTTACGACCACCATCAATCTGTCGCCTCTTCAAGTAGTCGAGTCTTCTCTAGTCCTAACGTCTTCGAGTACGACAGCAACAACTCAAAACACAATATACGAACATAATTGCTTTTCCTGGGAGCAAAGCACTCCGCTTTTCTCTTTATTTCTCTCCCTCTCAGTTTCTGATCACAACCGATCGCTTCTCCTTCGCTTTGTCCCTGATTACTGACTAGACCGCACCTTATAAAGTCTAGTTACATGACTTATAAACGGACTCAACAATACGACTCGACTTCTACTACGGACTCGTACACGGACTCGACTCAAACATTGTTACAGATTTGGATACGACTAAATAAAAAATAAGATTAATTCCAACACTCACACCAGGCCCCCCACTTGTTAGTCTATAAGTACCTCAGCCCAGTCCCTCCCTGCCTCGCTTCCCGCGGCGACCTCAGCGAGCAGAGAATGGAAGACATCGCATATATGGTACAAGTTTTTTTTTCTCAAATATGGCTTTCGAATACATGATTTGCAAATGTTGCCCCTTCTGTGAATACGGTAGTAGCACAGATGATATGTATCACCTACCACTCTTACCTGTCACAATAGGTATAGGCACCGCCACCGACACTGTAGGTGACCTACCGAGCTTGACAGCTAGGGAAACAATATGTCTGTCACATCGACTAAACTTGGTAACAACCTACCTAGGTAGGCGCGCTCTATAGCTTCACCACCTGTCGCACTCGGCCATCGCTTGCTAAGCTAGCACCGGCTATTATGGTACCTATCACTTATCATGATGGACAAGCGCAGCAGACGACACGTATCATTTGTGGCTGTGGTCGTAGAGAGAGCTAAATTTACAGAATCACGTGTCCACGAAGCAAAAAAAAAAGTTCCTACAGTTCTATACTTCTATATATATACGATGGATTCCGGAGAACGCTGCTGCTCACTTGGCTTCCTCGCGACGCGTGCTGCTCTTTCGTATCACACCCGTAAACCAACTAACTGACAAACGGGCCACAGTGTACAGAGCCCCGCATGTCATCACCCACCCCTCCCATCGCAGCCAGACCGGGGCGCCACCTTCCCTCCCACTGACAAGTGGGACCACGCTCGATCCTGCTGCCTCCCCGGGACCTTCCTCCTCGCGGCGCGTGCCGAGGTGGAGGAGGAGGTAGCTAGCTGCCGTCGCGTGCCAGCTACTACAATCCCCGCTCCACTCCACGCTCACTTTTTACTCCCATATCGAGGCATAGGTCGGGTAAAAAGAACAAGTGGAGGTTGATAGGAGTTACAAGGCAAGCGAGGCCGCCTGAGACGGAGAGGGTGGCAGGATGAGCAGCCTGGCCATAGTGGAGAAGAAGCCGCCGTTCGCCGGCGGCGGTTGCGCTGGTGGCGTGCTGTTCCACCTCCTGGACTGGCACCATCGCCTCGCCCGCAAGCGCCGCCTCTTCTCCCCGAGCCGTCTCCTCCCCTCCTCCCTCCGCTCCTCTCCCCGCAGGCTCCCGTCCCCGCCTTCTCCGACCCTACCGCCTCCTCCCGCCCCGCACCCGGCCACCGGCGCCGATAGAGCTGCTCCGGGCGTCGTCGCGCGCCTCATGGGCCTCGAGTCCTGGCCCGCCACTGTTAGCGCGGCCGCAGCGCCGAGGCCGCAGAAGCAGAGGAAGGTGGAGGCATTGGCGCAGGGCAACGAGTCAGCGGTGGTCGTGGTGTTGCCTCCGAGCCGGCGTCCGCCCGCGCCCGCGAGTGCGCCTGCGCCGCGGAGCCACCACGGCGCCGACCTGCCGGCGAGGAGCCCGAGGCGGAGCCGTCTCGTGCACGCTGCCGCGGCGAAGCTGCTGGATCCGAGCGCGCGCTCGAGCTCGAGGGCCAGTGCCAGGCTAGCCCTCGCGTACGTCTGCTCTTCCCCGCAGCACCGCAAGGATGGCCATTCCGGTGCCTTGCAAAGCTCGGGTATGCCCGACAACTTCTTATCTCGCTCTGATAGCCTGTCGTTAGAGCGTTCCACCCGAGTACAACCTCCAGTTCTTCCGGCGGATTCAGATTGGGACAATGCCATTAGTTCCCGTAGGCACGAGAATCTCTCCATTGACACCATGGCCAGCACTGCTGCTGTAGACGTAGTGAGCAGTAATACAGTGGTGGTACCAAGAACGGATTTTGATGATGCAAACACGAGTAGAGGCAGTTCTGATGTGGATGCCATGCGCAAGGATCATAGGGTAAGAACTGAGGGAATGAGCAGTTGTGCCAGAATTAGATCGAGCGGTGCTGGTGCTGGCCTTAGAACTGCAGAAGAGAGGCTGTTGCGCAAACGAGGAAACCCCTCTCGGCCAGATGTTGCTGGGAGTGTTGGGTCTGGGAGCTTGGTTAGTTCGACGCGGTCAGTTGGTAGTGCTCGTGAACTGGTATCTGGTGGTAGGAGGGCAGCGCACAATTGTTCTGGTCCAAGAAGGGAGTCGATGGGTTCGATCACTCCACAAAGAAGCACTCGCAGAGACGTGATCAACCGAAGTGGATTGACATCCACAAGCAGGAGTGCAAGCAATGCATCTGGGCCAACAAGGGGATCGCGGAAGAAAGTTGGCCGAGATACAGCATCTAGTACATCCGTGAGGCCAGTGGCCAGGGCTTCATCACACACCAAAGTTTCAGAGAAGAGAGGGTGCCGAAGTAGAGTATCTGATACCACTTGTGTAAGAATGCCAGTAGTAGATGCCAAATGTATGGAAACTTCACCTTCTGTTGTGGTTACTTCTGAGAAAGAGGAATTTAGCAGGTTGTTGAAAGCGAAAATTAATGAGCTTGGCCTCTCTGACAGGGTTGAATCAAGTGATGCTCTTTCAGGAAAATTGACTGTGTCAGTGCTCCAAGAGCTCATCTCCGCCCTTACTAATGACACAAACACTTCAGCCTCCCAGAATAGTAACTACTCCGATTCATCAGCTCCCCTAAATAACAATGGGACTGAATACAATTCCAATGATCAATCGCCAGACTTTCGAAAGTGTTATCAGGTCAGTTTAGAAGACAGCTTGCTGCTTCAGTATATCAACTGTTTATTTTAGAGTTTTTTTTATTTATCTTAACTTTAATAAATGTTGCTTTGATCAATCGTAACAATTCAACTTTGGTTTTTTATTCACATCTCTCCTTTCCCATTTGTTCAGTAAACGTATGGTGAAATTGTAGTGCTTATACGTAACACTTTTTCTAATGGTTGACACTGCTAAGGAAGCACTTATATGAAATCCATACCTGGTAAATTTTGCAGCATGCAGATCCATTTAGAAAAATCGTTCAAAAAATATTCCACATGAATTCTAATGCAAAAAATGGCATGGAAGTTTTCTGATCCACAGACAAAAAATCAAATCAATATATTGTTGGTACTGTTAAATCTGTCATCATTTTGAACCATTCTTTTATGTGTCTTGGACAGTTGCCAAATGTATTCGAAATCTTTTTTGCGGGATATGTGTAATTCATTTGAATCCGCATCCACTAATTGTCTTTTTAAAGTACAATTTTTTCATACTGTGTTCACCAACAAAGTTCTTTTCAGTAGTTTTGGTTCAAATAATATGCATTTTGATTGGATTAGAAGAATTAATTTTAAGAAGCTGTTGGTTGCTCCAAAGGTGGATTCTTTTGGGCTATGACTTATGGTTTTTGGTTTAAAATTTTAAATTCTGGCTGTTCGCAAAAGAGATTACAAAGAGAGATACTCGCATGTGATTTTTGCCGATATAGATGAAGTCGGGATAGTATTTATTACAATCGACTTGTAGACCCCACCTTGAAAAAACACCCTGTTTGAAAGCCGGGTACTTTAGAAGGCCAACCCATAAGCCCAAAAGAACCCACCCAAAGTCTTTACTGAATTAATGTTTTACCAAAGTTGGTAGCTGGCAGAATACATTTTTAATGCTGAGTTGATGACTTGACATTCATTGTATTGTGATCACTGGTCTTGGCTAACTATTGAAATTTGGATGCTCTTTTTGTTCTATTTCCAGGGCGACCAAGAGGTTGATTCTTCTGCTACATGCGCGAACAATGAGCCCAATCAGCCGAGCCCAACATCAGTCCTCGAAGCATGCTTCTCAAATGATACTTCCTCCTTAGGAAGTCCATTTGATAAGATTGGTAAATATTTGTATCACATTGAATGCTGAACTAGAAGCTAATCTTAATTCATGTTGCTGAAGTAAACAAAACCTCAAATTAAAAACTCTGTTTCGCATAAAATGCATTTGGCCACAAAGCTGATTGCTTTAGTGCATGTCTTGTCGTTGTAATGTGAGCTGAAGGTCATGTATGACAATTAGTAAGAAAAGCAAAATGCTTCCTTGCCTGGGGTGCAAATTCTCAATAATTAAACTTCCTACATGTATCACTAATACTTTTTTTTAACTTTTATAACCTATAAGGCAGTGTTCTGTTACAATTGGATGTTTTAAATAGAGTTGACCGTGTCCAGCTTAAAATAATCTGAGTTGCAAAATCGATTGAATTACTGGGTTTTTTCCATGTGTAAGCTTTGTCTGTGTAATGAGTACTTTTTTGTGTGATCGGATCTATCTTTTCCTTTTTGCTTGCAGAGGGAAAAGAGTTCTTCGTATCAATTGAGAACAAAATGGAAGATCTCTTTAATTTAGAATCAGACATTGTAGATTTGGCAATGTCTGTTGACACAAGGAAGACTGATGCTGAAGAAATGTTTCATGGCAGTGGTAAAATATCATGTGAACAGAATTTTGCAGCACATGATTTCAGGTTCTTAGAAGCCAGGCTCGACAACATTGGAGAAGCTATTTCAAATGTAGAACTGCTTTTAGGCAGTAGCCTTTTGTGTAGCACAACACCAAGTCTATCACTCCATTCTTTTATCATTGAAATGCTCGAAACTATTGTGGATGTATTTGGTGGATCAGAGAGCTTAGGTCTCACAGAAGAAAAGAACTATCAGCGTACCAACTTCCTATTCGACTGCATTGTGGAGTCATTGAATTCAAAATTCTGCAATGTCGGCAAATGTGGATACAAGGCCTGGTTGAGATTGCCTCTCACTTTGAGCAAAGATCTGTTGAAGAGGGAGATATCCGAAGACATCGGCAACTGGAAGGAAACGAGAGAGACTGCTCCTAATCAAGTTGCTGAGAAAGAGTTGGACCAAATGACTGCTAGGTGGGATACATGTCAAGTTGAAGCATTTGATATTAGCATTGCAATTGAGAATGACATACTTGAGGCTCTTGTTGATGACTTTGCATTTGACCGATGGTGAAAGGCCTCTATATATGGTTGATGCAAGATCTGGACAACTTGAGACTTCTGGTTCACATGATCACGTATAAATAATACTCTGCAGTATGTTTGTATTTCTCTGCAGGAAATTTTGTACAAAGTCATGTAAGATCGAAGCACCCCCAGTTCTTTTGCTTTTTGCACCTGTCTAATCGAAACGTGCTAAATCTATCTGCTCAGTTTTTACTTTGTAACCTTTCTGCTCTTTTTTACTTACCGAATAATAATGTTAGAAGTTCGAGGAATCTTACGCCAGAGTTGTAATAACAAGTAGAAAGCCTGTTTCCCTTGTGTGATGGAAAAAGGGTTAAATGCTTCGCTTTCTACTTGATCTATCAAACAGGAATCGGTAGACTGTTACTAGATCGTCTACATGCTCTAGGATCGCTCTCTTTTATCTCTACGCTTTTCGGCATCATGCCGCTGTGATTTGTGAATGGGTTGCCACTGAGCAAACTGGAATTGTTATTGCTATATTTCCTGGAGCTGTTCGACCTGTCTAGATTACTCGGCAGGAAACATGCAGGGATTAGAGAACGAATCAGTGCCAGTTCTCGAAGAAGCATTCTCTCCTTGAAAAAGCCTTCCTCGATGAACATAATTTATACAGGAGATCAGGCCCCTCACCTAGGAAAATGTTCTTCGGCTTCCTTTTCTCACATTGTATATAGTGAACCTTTTGCATGATTTGCTCTGCCACCTTCTCGTCTGGCCGCGCTCCGGATTTCGAAATAAACAATGCGTAAGCAATTCGAACAGAAACTATAATCTGTGCCATGACAAAAAAGATTGCAGAAGCCAAGATTTTACTCAACTCGACACTAGGGCACACTACACAAAGCCAGCACAAGAACAGCACAAGACATGGATAGATAAGACTAGAGCAGGGGAAACAAAACTATCCCCATCGATCAGTCACACATGACACAGCAGCAACACGATGCAAGAAAGGAAGAACTTAAAACAAACTGCAGCTAAGATAGCAGCGACAATGAATTCTACCAAGAGGGAAGCAGATGCAGTGATGCAACCCAACACGCAGAGAGAGGCCAGCTCTAGAGGAGATGCTGGACCAGAGACCTCTGCCTCTGCAGCCGCATCTCCTCGTAGAACCTCTCGATGAACCGCTCCGCGCGGCCGTCCACCTCCTCGTCCCCCTCCTCCTCCTCCTCGTGCTCCTCCTCGCCGTACGCGTCTTCGCCCTCCCACTCCACAGCCCGCGCATCCTCCTCGGCCCGAGGCAAGCCGTCCAGCACGGCGACATCGAGCTCGTCGCCGCCGCACAGGAGCGAGGCGAGGATCATCCTGGCCTTGCTCCTGCGCTTCTTGGCGACCCTCCGCCAGGACGAGACGCCGGGCGGGTAGGCGATGAGCGGGGAGCTGGAGGGGGAGAACTGGTACTCGCCGACGTAGGCGTAGTTGTAGTGGCGGAAGGGCTTGTAGCTGTAGGAGGAGCGGCGCTGGCAGGCGGCGCGCTTCTTGAAGAGGAGGAGGTTCCGCGCGATGGGGCCCTTGGCCTTGGATATCGGGGTGAGCGGGAGCGCCAAGATGGCCATGGCCCTGCCGAGGATAGGCTTGCGATAGATCTTTCACAACATGATACGGTAGGTTTTTGTCTTTCTTATATTGAGAAACAACATACAAGACTTCATAGCCAACGCGACATCCCGTTGAGAGTTCTATACGGACACACCTTGACTTTCCTTTACAACCGATCTTTGGTACTTCTTGGACTCTAAATCCTAACCTTTATGACTACATGCTCCGTCTGGTATTTTTACGAGCAATTTGGTAATAACAACTTGTAGCACTATTGGTCGATAGAAATGTCGGAAGTAGGACGATCGTGATTCACCACTTAAATGCAACTAGATTAACTCTATTAATCTCCTCCTTAAACTTGTTGTCTTCCGTCGATGTTTCGCTTTACGATTTTCTTTCTTATCTCCATGAAATTCAATATTCCAAGTTACTTGGTTAGGATATCGAGTTGATCTTTTGTGCAAACAAATCAAATCTATCTTCCGATTCCACATTCTCTAATGTAATGAAAATGGGTATCGATGTGTTTGCTTTTGTCATGGTACATTGGGTTCTTACACAACACAATTGCGGGGACTAATTATCGATCTTCAAGGTTATCTTCCCAACCTTCTTCTCTAACATGTCACCGAGAATCGTCCCAACCATACCCCTTGATATGTTCTTGCACTGCAATGTACTGCTTCATACGAGGATAAAGCGACTACCTTCTACTTTTTGGACACCAACCGATTGGGTTCGATCCAAGGAAAATGCTATACCTGAAGTGCTTTTTCGGTCATCAATATCATCAGGTAGGTCACTATTTGAGTAACCGATCAGCCCCAAACCTTCTTTCTTCTTCTCATAAATACACCCGTAACTCAAAGTTCCTCTCACACACCTCAGTGTGTGCTTTACAACGCCCATATGCTCTATAGTCGGCTTCTCCATGTACCTGCTCACCATGCTAACCAAGAATGCTAAGTCTAGGCGTGTGTGTAACAAGTATCTCAAACTTCCGACTATGCTTTGATGGGTCTTGTCCACGAGGGTTTGTCCGGAGGAGAAGGAGGAGGATCTCGGCATTGCCGTGGCTGCTGGTTGGTTTCCCTCTCTTTCTCACATTCAAATGGCTGCGAATGAGCGATCGGGCTGCTCGCTGCGGTGGGGTGGAGGAGTTTTATGGTGGTGGTGGTGCTGCTGCTGCGGCGGCGGCGGCACGGGTATGGTGTAGCCGCTGCCCTGCCTGCCTCCGGATCCTGTCGTGCGTACAGCAAAGTTGCACTGTACGTAGCTTTCGCTGTAGAAAGAGTAAGTCGCGGGTACATTTCCCGATTTGCTAGGGGTGTTCAGTCCGGCTTATTTTTGGTGGCTTATGGTTGAATATACTGTAGCTGCTGAAAAAAATACTGTAGCTGACAGAGGCTTATTTAACATAATTAAATTTAAAAAATTTTAAAAATATAAAAAATTTGTTAGCCCATCACAGACAACGCAAACAAATACGGGAAAAAAAAAGAACCGGCAAAAAAGCTCAAAAAAAACCAAAAATTCAGAAAAAGACAAAATTATAAATAGTACAAAAATAAATCAGAAGTCAGAAGCTCAAGCCATATTGAGCGGCTACTGGAAGCGGGGTGGGTAATTCGCATGTAATGCTCTCGTCTTCGGATCCGGATATGGCCATTATGGGTAAATTTATGGATTATGATCTGTCTAATTTATGGGCCATATATGTAGTGTGCTGACGTACTGGTCGCGAAGTAATGAGGAGGGGTAAGTAGTAAATGAACCCAGGAAATCTGCTTCTGAGATATTTGGGAAAAGATCTACTAGTTGATCGCTTCATGCACCGGACGTCAAGGGGTTTTCAACACTTTGCTCGTATACCGCGTATGCTTTTGGTACGTTCTTTTTGTTTTTTATACCAAAACTATGTACGCTATCAATGTCTCCGTCGTCGGTAACGGAGCTAGAATTTTGGTAATAGAGTGCAAACTTAAGTAGCATCTATTCTAACACAAGTTTAAATGGCGTAGTACGGAAATGTAAATATAACAAATTACATATTTACACTACAACCAATATCGTAAAATATTTTTAAAAAATTATAACTTTATACAATGTTCCTTTGTGCTTTAGTATTCTACAAATCTACATTTACAAATAGAAATAGTGACTAAAGTAAATCGGACAAGATCAAGATTAAAAAAAGGAATTGACGTTTTCAAAAATCAAAATCAAAGCTTACACGGATGAGTGGCCAAGGTCCAGTGCGCGCCTCCCCAGCCATGCTTTGTGGGCCATATGGTTAGGGCAAAGCGTACGATGTGATGTAGCGTGGGGATTGGATTTAGGTATTGATCCCTAGCCAGGATGCCAAGAAGGTATCGATCTTGTGGCTTGGTGGGGGTTTGGGCAGCTAGACCATTAGACTTGTTGGTTATTGGCCTGTTGGTTTCGTGGGTTATAGGTTGCCGAGACAAATCGAGGGAAGAGTGTATATACCTTTTGTATTAGGAGTGTATATAATAGGTATTTTAGTAAATTTTTTGGGTTACAACTATACTCCATACATCTCCATTAGCTTCGTCATTATCCGTCGTCAACGATCATCTTGAAAACACACAGATAAAAAATATTAGCTATAATTAAAAGATATCAGCCATAGTTTTGCCGTTCCTGTGCAACTGCCATGAGGCCAGTCCGTGTTTGCATAGGGTTAATGTAATGCATGCACGTGATTATATACCGGCTCGTCTAACCAACCAACCAACCAACCGTGCCCATGCCCGCGCGCGCTCCATGGAGATGGAGACGGAGACATCGCATGGTGGGTAGCATGGTGGGGTAGCAGCTGGTAAAGTGCTCGCCGAGGTCGGTGATTTTGTCGCCCCATCTGACGTGAGCTGGACCGGCCGACCCTATTCGAACTTGAAACCAAGCTAGCCGTTGGCGCCTCCCCTCTCGACACTCCAGTGTCAGTCTCACGTTAGAAAGTCTCACGTTAGAATGATGCTTTCCATCTAAACGGTTTCAGTTTCTATTCCTTTTATTTTCGATTTATTTAAATTCGAAGCAATTTAAAACATGTTAATCTCTAGTTTTTGTTTATTTTAACTTTTTTTGTCTTTTCTCTTTATTCTTTTGTGTTATCTGTGACAATATGTTTTTTATTTTTAAATTTTTTTAATTGAGTGATTCAGAAAAAACTAATAATCGATATAGTACAATTTCAGCCAATAACTAAAACCAAAAGCTAAGCTCTTTGGAGCCGGCCCTCAACCCCATGTCACCCACGTCACCCCTTTTGCTCTAGCTGTGGCGCCCCGATTTTTTTTTCAAAGGGGCCACACAAAAAAATTGCAAAACCCTAATCAACCTTTAGGGCTATTTAGGGGCCTCGCTTTTCCCCATACGTATACCTCTCTCCCTAATAGGTAAACCGATCTCCTTTTCCCCAACCTTTCCAATCTCTCTCTCTCTTTTCGTTGAGGGCTGGCTAGGGCCTTGGCCGACGGTGGTGGCCGGCCGTTATGTAGAGCTATTGTGGTTCGGCTGGCCAAGGGCGCGACCGAATCACGTGTTCGCGCGGGGTTTTCGTTGTGTTGTGCAGCAAGGCATGATTCGCATGGCCGAAGGATGATTCACATGGCTGAACGGCGATGCACATGATGGAGGCTTAGCGGATGCAAAATCCTCTGGCTGATTGACTTTTGCCCGTCTTTCCACAAGTTTACCTTGGTTTTGATCTGATTCGTCTCCATTCCATCGTGTATGTTCACATGCAGCTGTTGAGGGAGCGTTCAGGCAGTTACGCATTCCAGATCCTTCGTACAACAAGACCATTGAGCGTGCTCAAGGCAATTACCTCGCGGCCGTAATCTCTCCGTTTCGCATATCACCTGCTCAATGATTAACTGTTGCCACTACCTTTGAGCACTTTTATCACATTGTAACGCTTGCCTGGTTATATACTGCTAATTTAGTATTCATATCACAATGTTCTAGGTTAACTGGTGTTATATGCTTTAGGCTTAGTAAATGCTCTATTACGATGTTCTAGTATTCATGCTTTAATAGTGATTTGGATTAATGCTTCAACCTTTAATGGAGGGTAGCATATGAACACGTTTTAATTTAGTTTTATCCATTAGCACTTTGTTAGCATTAAGGCTGCTATGTTTTAGTTCCTGACAACATGATCCGTTACCTGTAAGATGTTGTATGTGAGCCATGATAGATTTATATTTGTAATATCTGTTAATCTGACTAATAATCACTTGTCATGTAATAAATCTTGGATGGTTGACAACCTTTGTGTGTGCTATGCTTTAATATTCTCCTTAGAATAATTTCTAGTTCACTTTCATCATATCATCATCCCACATCGCCTCGTATCGGGAATGACGCATTTTCGTTCTCAACCTTAACAAATCTTTTCACTTCTCCTAACCTTACCTTATCTTTCCCTTAGTTCCCTTAGATGCATCCCAGATAACTCACTAATAAAAATAACGGTTACCTAGCCCGTGGTTACCCACATATAGGGGAGATTTTCACCCACCTAGTAACGTACAGGGGGCTGTACACTCTCGTTACTCAAGATATTACGCCCCGTCTGTGGTTATACAGTTGAGGGCAAGGATGTGCTTGGCTACTTTTGTACAATCGGGTATGTGGGAGGCAATTACCGGTGTCTTTGCCATAACTTACTAAATAACAATTATTCTTAATTTCATCATTTATGTTATCTCTATCTCTGATTTTCTATCAGTGTTTCTGGCAACCTAGTTTTAGTGTCTTGACTTTTATCAATTACTTGCTTGCATTACTTGTCCTTTACATATGTTGCTTGCGACCATTTTTGAGTACTTGCTGAAATTTTTAAATCTCACGCTTGCTCTTTCCATTCTCAGGTAAAATGTCAATAGAGTGATAGCATCATGCATTGGTGGGAGCACTCGAGTTTTTAGGACCGTGGCTTACCACTATTTATGTTATTTCATTTATTCGTTAGTTGGTTAGAAATGGACTGGTCTCATGTTTTAAATATTTATTTCTGCTTCTGCTGGTTTTCTAATAAAATACTCTTAAAATTTTAATTTTTTTATAATTTTCTATTGTTGTTTTTATTATTTATTTTTTATTTTAATGATAATGTTCTATAGTAGTATTTTATATTAGTACGTGATGCCCTAAGTAGCTTGACAGCGTGACGCCATTATTTCAGATCCCCGTACTTTTACTGGCTGGTTCCTCAGCGGTTTGGTTGCTCTGCATTCATTTCAGGTCCATGGCCATGCGCTGCTCCTTTGAGGCTTTGATGACGGGGTAATCTGGAATGCATTTCCGATCGAGCAGCTAGCTACTAATGGAAAGGAAATGCAGAGGAAAAGAAGATCGTGGCTACCGCTGACCGAATATCCGACAGGGTACACACATGCTTGCGGAATGCGATGAATTACAAATGGGTTCGACGGGGCGGACAGGACGCAAAAGAATATCGCCGGTGAAGTACGTGCTGGATTTGCCAGCCATTACTAGCATATACTACTACTACTACTACAACCGCTACGTCTGCCAAGATGACGTCAAAATTGGTGCCGGCGATACATCGTTTACCTTTCGTCAGTAAACCAGTGGTACTCAGGTTTCTGTTTCCAAAGCCTTCTCTCTTGCTGAATCCGGCTATATGAAAAAAAAAATGCAAGTTATGACAAGAAGGCCTTGCTATTATTTTTTTAGAGTAGGATTTATGCGTGTCTCCTGGTGGTTGTTTGACTGACACTAGAGCAAGAATTTCTTGGAGAAATATGAGGTATCGACCTAGTGGTATAGTATATATCATGTTGGGCACCACGTCTTCTTCCCGGCAGACGTGCCTGATGAATCATGTGCTGTCACTCTCTTTGTGGCTAAATAATCGAGCCTGTTTAATTTAGGCTGTTACCTCACTCGTTTGTTCAGCTCTGGTACTACTGCACCACGCATCTGACAGCTCCATTGAGTTGGGTAATTAGGCTCACCAAGGAGCTATTATTAGTTTGAGATGGCAACTGTGGACAATTTGGGTCTTACATTCTGATTCTGGACAGTGTAAATCCCAGAGCAACAGATGGATGGATCCTCTCAGGTTGGGTTTGGCTGGTCCTGGACTCTGGACACGGCCCAGTGGACATTGTTAGGCCGATCTGAAATACCCAGATCAGCCCAGCCCAGCCCAGCGATGCGATGACCTCGCGAACCCATGATCCGTTGCTGACAAATGTTGCTAGCGCTTTTCGGCGCTCCTTATCCGATGCACACGTCGTCGCCAGGCAGGAGCCCACCACAAGCACAAAAAAGGTGAAAAAAGAAGAAGAATTCCAGAGACAAATTCGATCTCATCCGCTGCCTTCCTCGGAGATATCGGATCTTGTTTAGACCCTTCTTCTTCATCGTCGTCGTCGTCAAATCGAGATCTCCACGCTCAAAGCTTCCACCCGAAGGTATAGGCTATAGCTGCGACTCCTCTGATTTATTGGAGTTGTTTTCCAAATTTTCAAGCATCAAGTTAGTACTAGGCTCCATTAGTCAACGCAAATTATGACGACTTTTCTACTTTTTTACAAAAGTAATTTATGTGGTGGTGGCAAAGTAATTTATGTGGTGGTGGCGTGTGATCGCAGGAACTGTTAAGATGATGCGGTGCTCTGTGAAGGGTGGTGAGTACAACGTCGCTGCGCGCGGTGAGCGGAGGTCGCCGGCGATCGCCCCCAGCAGCGTGCGGATGCCGGGCGCTGGCAGGTTCTGCTGCGGCGTGAGGTCGCGGGCGGCGGATCTCGCCGGCGTCGAGATGGCCGGGCTGCGCGGCGGCGTCACGGGGCTCTTCCGCCCGCGCTACGGGCGCGTGCACGCCACGGCCGCAGGTGCGTCTTCCCGCGTCACAGATTGAGATAGTCCGGGCGTTAGGGTGGTTGCAGTGGATGGGTGCTTGCTTTTGCCGTTCGGGTTGGTGTGGTACGGTGATTCGGGTTCTAGGAGAGAGGGGTACTGCAACTACTAATTGCTGTTAGATTCCGCTTGAGAGGGTGAATATTAGATAGAGAATGTGATGGCATGTTGTGCTGGGTAGCATTTTTGTTGTGGATTGCATTGGAGATTGGTGGAATGGGGATGCATTTTCACACTCTAGTGCCAGGTGTAATCGTCCTGGGTGGTGGTTGGCAGCGGACTTGCCATGCTTATTGTTTGTCTCAGATCCAGCTTGTGAGGCATCTTGATATATATGGACGTAGCAGGGTTCTTGTGTTGCATAGTAAGCTCCGAATCATACGGTGTATTGGTGAAAGAGCTGTCTCCTTTTTGCCCTCCACCATGCACTGCAAAATTTATGCGGTTGTGTGTGTCCCACTGGTGATTAGTTGTACATGATGACCATGACAGTGTATCACTGGATAATTTTTATACGGGGCTCAGTTTTTATTTTTTTGGGTTATGAATTGGTATTGGTCTTGGAACAATGCGTTAGATGAATGTATTACGTTTGTTCCTTGGGTGCTCAATTGTACAACGATTTATGGACATTGATGTCTCAAACGCGGAATGACTTATCTGATGGAGTGTCTCAAACCAGCATTCTCTGGATTTTTGTTATTGTTTATCACATTCAGTGTGGAACAGTTTGTCATGTGCATGGTTCCAATTATGTTGGGCCATTCACAAACATATAATGCACTTCCTTTGGGAGATGGCATTTCTGTTTTTGTTGGGCTGGTTGATAGTTTCCTTAAAAAGATTGTGCTCCAAAGGAATACCCATTGTCATTGATTGGTACAAAAGGAAGAGCAAAACATTTTTTGACGCTCACAGCGTGCGTGTGGGTATGTTTGGATGTCTTAAGCATTAGTCTTCAAATATGCTTTGATATGATAAAGAGTCTCTCTGCTAGTATCACACAGCCATTTTTCGTTTCTTGTTGGTGATGTGTTGTTGGTGATATTACCGTGAGATCATCAATTGCAACGGAGTTACCATTCATAGGTACAAATCAGGAATTTCTGGGGGGTTATGAACATATATATAGCATATATGCAATGATAGATTGTGGAACATTCAATAGTCATGGCACATATTAGTAAGCACAACATAAGAATTTTTTTTTGGGACAACCAGTTAAAACAAAAACCATGAAACAGAAGTTGCGACAACCATTTTTGAATGTTTTACAAATTTTGTGAGAACCGTGTAGTAAGATGATCTATAGACTGTTAGACCCTTGTGATAATGTTTGCAACCTTATAGTTGTTCTTGTGCTCATAGCTTCGTTTTTCCAAGTTGAAACTGGAATTAGTGTTTAACTATGCCTGCTAATCTCAACTCATTTACTATCTTATCCAGTTGACCCTGAGGATATTCCATTTGAGAAGGTTCAAACTAAATCTTCTGGAAATGTTCTGCCATATGTTGGTGTTGCTTGCTTGGGGGCTGTTTTATTTGGCTACCATCTTGGGTATGTATTTGTCACTGTTACTACAGAGTAGAGAAATTCCCATCACAAGGGGATAAACAACGGGCTCCTTATACTCTGAAATTTAACTGACGAGTAACAATCTCTAGCAAAATTGAATATTTCATTTTGAATGTATTTTCTGCAGTGTGGTCAATGGTGCACTTGAATATCTCGCGAAGGATCTTGGGATTGCTGAAAATGCTGTGCTACAGGGTGTGACATCCTTTTACCTGCTCAATATATAAGTCATGCTTTCATTGCTGTACTTTTTAGTATGTACCCTGTTCTTGGTGTTTGTAAAAGGCACATCTGATGTTTTAGATCAATTATGAACAAAAAAAATGCCACTTACTATTTGCATATTGCTTTTTAAAGGGGTAATAACAATGACTAAACATAAGCACTGAAACTTGGTAGCATGGTTCTATGAGCGATTCTTTTGGCATATGCTTCACAACACATCTGTTTGTCACTCAGGATGGGTGGTTAGCACAACCCTGGCTGGCGCGACAGTAGGTTCTTTTACTGGAGGGGCTTTGGCTGATAAATTTGGGCGAACACGGACATTTATCCTGGATGCAATCCCTCTTGCTGTAGGTGCATTCTTGAGGTGTGTGTGTTTCGAGAAACAATTCACTGTTATAGCTATCAATGATTCAATGTACACTATTTCTATCTTATGTAAACCTAACATGCAAAACATTTGCAGTGCAACAGCTCAAGATGTTCGCACAATGATTATTGGTCGATTACTTGCTGGAATTGGTATTGGGATCTCTTCTGCTCTTGTGCCCCTTTACATATCCGAGGTTGTGATAGATCAAAATTATTGCAATCACTGTTTAACAACTACCGCCTGTGATATTGAACATCCCAAACAACTGAGCTATTTGCACCTTGCAGATTTCACCAACTGAAATACGTGGAGCACTTGGTTCGGTTAATCAGCTTTTTATCTGCATTGGAATTCTCGCAGCTTTAGTGGCTGGGTTGCCTTTGGCAGGAAATCCTGCCTGGTGAGTTTTTTCTCCTGTTCTCTTTCTGCTTCATTCAATGCTTTTTAAATTTTGCTGTGCTTGTGCAAACAATCATGTTGATTATCAACTTCTTAGTTCTTGAAAGTTACGAAACCATGGATGTATTTAAGGGCAATGGCTTCCTAAATTATAGGGGGTGATCTATTCCTTATGTTATTTGTGATCAAAGTCTATTCTGAGGAAGGAGAATGAGGGCAATGGGCATGCTTTCAACCCATTTTATACATAGGAAAGAGCTAGACATGCATAACACAACAAACTTGGTATGATATACAGATAAATCATACTCATGCTGTTTACATTTGTATGTATTGTGTGTAACCAGGTGGAGGACAATGTTTGGAATTTCAGTAGTTCCATCCATTTTGCTGGCTCTAGGAATGGCTGTTTCACCTGAAAGCCCTCGCTGGCTATTCCAGGTCTGTGTTTTGCAAATTCTCTGACCGAATTTCCTACTCAGGCGGCAACATAACACTTTAGAATAACCTTTTGTGATTAACCACATAGAATAACCTTTTGTGATTAACCGCAGCAAGGAAAGCTTTCTCAAGCAGAAACAGCTATAAAAACACTGTATGGAAAAGAAAAGGTTACTGAAGTTATGTATGACCTAAAAGCTGGCGGCCAAGGTTCTTCTGAGCCAGATGCTAGCTGGTTTGATCTTTTCAGCAAACGCTATTGGAAAGGTAATTTGGTTGACTAAATCAGATTTGACTATTTTTGTTTCCTAAATTTTGCATTATTAAATGTTATCTTATTGTTTTTTCATACCATTCTATCGCAAATGTCTGACATCTAATCAAGTCAACAACTTTCTGGGAAAAAAACTTACTGATAATGTTTGATGTGTCCTAGAATTCCTGAGTCTTGTTGGATGCAAGTGGTTTGTGGCAAAGCAAGTTCCATCTATCATTTATCACAACAAAATAAATGCACATGAATGCTCAAAACAAATAATTTTGTTAATGGCTTTTTATGCTTTTGCATTTATTCACATGGTTGCCCGCTCCAAGAATATATCATCAGGATTAGCTCAGAACATTTCCTGACAAACTGTTGCTACAAAGCATGTTCTTGAGAGTCCACAATGCCATGAATTCCATGCACACAAGTTCAAAGTTGATTCTGAAGAGGCTAAATAACTTGCGTAGCCAATATATTATTATTCTTTTGATAGTCTCATTAGCACCTGTGACATAACTGATTATTATGATGCAAATTCTTCTACATTTGTCCTGATATATTTCTCATACTGCAGTTGTGAGTGTGGGAGCGGCACTGTTTTTGTTCCAACAACTTGCTGGTATAAATGCTGTTGTATATTACTCTACATCGGTGTTCCGCAGTGCAGGCATTGCATCTGATGTTGCAGCAAGTGCTCTTGTTGGAGCCGCCAATGTTTTTGGTTAGTTCAATGTTGGTAAGGATATTTCTATATTAACTCCACAACGCCTTTTCTGATCATGTGTATATATATATTTCTCGTAGGCACCATGATTGCATCTTCACTGATGGACAAGCAAGGAAGGAAGAGCCTTCTGATAACAAGCTTTTCTGGAATGGTATTGCTCTTGTCTACAATATACCATGTGTGTGTGTGTTTCTCAATGTGGAAATGAAGGGTTTTTATGTACAAGCACACTTCCTTTTTCTCTTGAAGGCTGCCTCAATGTTACTTCTATCATTGTCCTTCACCTGGAAAGCTTTGGCACCTTATGCTGGCACTCTTGCTGTTGTTGGCACTGTTCTGTAAGTGGTTTATCGTTCACCTAATATGGACTTTTGCCGATTCTTTATTAATTTGAACTCTTCGTAACTTGAATATAATTCTATTCAGGTATGTGCTGTCTTTTGCTCTTGGAGCTGGCCCTGTTCCAGCACTGCTCCTTCCTGAAATATTTGCCTCCAGAATTAGGGCCAAGGCCGTTGCATTATCTCTGGGCATGCACTGGGTAAGTCACTAGTGGACCTAGTGGTGACATCTGTGATAACTGTCATGCAGATGTTTGCCCCAATCAATTTTATTTTGTGTTCTTCCTTTGCAGTATATCTTGTACACAATACAAGGTAGTTTTCACTTGTTCATTGGGTGAAGTTTGATCGATTTGTGGATGCGATAGACTCTTTTTTATCATAATTAGTTTTGTCGCTGCTTTGGTAAATAGTTGAAACTAGAAAGTATTGTACATTTTGCTTCATTGTGTGATAGTGTCATAGTGAACACTGAAAACAGATAATTCATTCTACTTGCTAAGATGAGCAGTATTGTAGGATAATTAACCTGTTGTGCTATTAACTCACCGACCGACATCAGTGAATCATTATCGTTTTTTTCCCTCTATTGGCAGGTATCCAACTTCTTTATTGGCCTGTACTTCTTGAGTGTCGTCAACAAGTTTGGAATTAGCACTGTGTACTTGGGGTTTGCATCTGTGTGTGCACTCGCTGTTCTTTACATAGCTGGAAATGTGGTTGAGACCAAGGGACGATCTCTGGAAGAGATCGAGCGGGCTCTAAGTTCGTCAAGTTGAGGTGCTAGTCATGCTGGTGACTTTTTGGTGACCGAGAAATGAGCATGCAATGCAAACATCCTTTGGACCTGTTCTTTCTAGCTTTATGTAGTTACCGAAATAAACGAGCGGCAAGATAACCTGATGCCAGTGGATTCGTTGCGGTTTAGAGGGTTGGGGTCAACCGGTAAATTTAGCTGCCTTACCTTGTTCTGTACTTCTGTCGTCATCTTTCAGAATCAAAGAACCGCCGTGTCTTTGTTTCTGGAGGTGAAAGTTTTCGTTGTATAGATGAACTTCCCTTCTTTCCGTTGGTAATAAAAGCAGTTCGTCGAGTAGCAAGCCGCCTGTGTAAATTATTTACCATCTATCTCGGTTTAAATAAAGCGATTGGAACTGGGCATCGAATGAACGTCCCGTCCAGCTAAAAGATTATTTACCGTTCATCGAATGCTGATACTCTGTTGTTTGTACTTGTTGTCCCGTCCAGCGATGTATCATTACAGCTGGCTTATGTATTTGTACCGAGGCAACACATTTTGCTACTTGTAGAAATGCAAGATCAACAGCCTGATTCAACGTATGCAGGACTTTTCCATGGAGAAGTTCGAAGCGAGCTGTGGAGTACATTTTGTATTCCGGTGGGCAGTGGCGCATGTGCAAGCCAGGAGCTCACCCGCTATCCTTGCGGCAAGTGCCCTCGCCGGTGGTTTGGCAATTGCTTATGCTCTCAAAATGAACAATGGCAACCAACCTACATTTGACCCGGATTATGATCGATAGATCCCGATATATAAAAACAGGGAAAATCCCTTGGAAATTAAAGAAATTATGACCACATATCTCTGTGTATCGCCTTGTATAATAACACATATGCTTGTTTAATTAACGACTAAAACGAGTAGCATAATTTGCAACAATAGATAAAAATATTGCACAAAAAACAGGGGCCCTTGTTGTCGTGGGGCCTGGGCGGGCGCCCCTGCAGCCCTACCTCAGGAACGGCCTTTGCTCCATCTATCTTTACTATTATAAAAAAAGAAGTTGGTGGTTGGTTTGACCTCTTTCACCATTCCCACCTCTCTTGACGAAAAAGATATTTTGTCTGACGTATGGACCCACCCACCTCTTCCACGCGTTGATGATTGGACATCCATTCTCCTCTAACCGCTCTATTCCCTCAACTTCTCACCTCTACTTTTCAGCCGATCAGAGCAACTCTCTTCTATAGCACGATTATCTATGTATGCAATGGACTTTCGTTGCAACGCACGGGTACATAACTAGTATACACAAGAGATTTAATTAGGCGGCGTTGGTACACGTGTAATTTAGGGCCTACTGCTATTAGTAATTCTTACTCTAGTACTGCTACATTTGACCCGGATTATGATCGATAGATCCCGATATATAAAAACAGGGAAAATCCCTTGCAAGTTATGGATCCTCGTTTACTATACTTGTCCGGTTCTTCGTTGTGTCATTCGCAAGCTTCCTCTTTTGACCAAGATACTACGTGTCTTAAACTAAGTACGTCAGGCAGTCGAATACAGAAACTTGTGCTAAACTGACCATCCCATGTGTTATTCTTAAACCTACGACTAATAGATTGCGGTCCAGTTCTTTTCAACTTCTAAAAGCTATTTTTCGGCTTTTCTACAGTAACTAGCTTTTAAACGAAGTATTTTTTTCAAGATATGGTCTACTAGTTAATTATAGTACATACTTTACTGACTTTATTTATATTGGCAAAAATCGCATGTGAGTTTCTGTTACTCTGTAATCTCTTGTAAAAATAGTCCAAAAGTCATGGCGCATAACCAAAACCACATGTGCAAAAAAAAGAACAGGCCCTGCTTCGTAGCTACAGTTCCTACTCAACGGATACTGTACTAACTTTTGCACGAACAAAGCCATCTTATTTTGCATAGAAACCAAAGCCCAGCTGTGCATGCCTGCGTAGCCTCATCTCTCACGTTCAAGGTAGTAGACAGCTGTCCCTCGTCACTCATTGCTCGAGAGGCTAGCAAGGCCATGAACAACACAGACAAGCCCATGCTAGTTTCTCATTCAGGCTGCAGCCTCCTCAGTGTGGCACCTACGCTGCTGCTCTTCTCATTGGGATTTGTCCTGGGCATGATCTCCAACGCCAACCTCCCAAAATTCTACCTCCCTCCTTTCTTGCCACCATTGCCCTCTCCTGCGCCGTCGTCAACGCCGCCGTCGCCATCACCAGAGAGACCGTGCATTGGGCCACCATTGCCCTCTCCTACGCCATCGTCAGCGCAAACGCCACCACCGCCGTCGTCACCGGAAAGACCGATCATGGGGTTGATGGGCTTCCTTGCGCCGAGCGGCGTCATGCACAACATGACTGACGAGGAGCTACTCTGGAGGGCGTCCATGGCGCCGAGGGTCAGCCGCACGCCGTACCGCCGCGTGCCGAAGGTTGCCTTCCTGTTCCTGGTGAGGGGGGAGCTGCCGCTGCGGCCTTTGTGGGAGAAGTTCTTCGCCGGATACCAAGGGTTGTACTCCATTTACGTGCACACGGATCCCTCCTACGCCGGCTCGCTGCCCAAGGACTCCGTCTTCTTCGGTCGCATGATTCCAAGCAAGGTTAGATAAAGCAAACTGACTTTGATGCAACGCATGAAATCGGTCCAAAAAAAAAAAAAGAGTGCGGTGAGCGTGGATCGAACACGCGACCTTCAGATCTTCAGTCTGACGCTCTCCCAACTGAGCTATCCCCGCTTGCGGTTAATCGCTTTGCTTGATCGAAATATGATCATATCATTAGATAACTTAATCATTGTTACCCAGAGCGTTTCTGTCACGATCTGACGCTGGGATTGCAACGCAACGTCTGCGGTGTGCATGCAGAAGACGAGCTGGGGAGACGCGAAACTGGTAGAGGCGGAGCGGCGTCTCCTGGCGAGCGCGCTCCTGGACCTCTCCAACGAGCGTTTCGCGCTGCTGTCCGAGTCGTGCATCCCCATCTTCGACTTCCCCAACGTGTACGCCCACCTCACCGGCGCCAACACCAGCTTCGTCGACTGCTTCGACGACCGGAACGGCCGCTTCCGCTACAACCCCTTCTTCGCCGGCCACAACATCACCCTGGCGCAGTGGCGCAAGGGCTCCCAGTGGTTCGAGATGGACCGCGCCCTCGCCCTCGAGGTCGTCTCCGACGAGACCTACTTCCCGGTGTTCCGGAGTTTCTGCGACGAGCACAGGATCTGCATGATCGACGAGCACTACATCCCGACGCTGGTGAACCTGCTGGGGTGGAACCGGCGCAACGCCGACCGGACGCTCACGTACACGGATTGGCGGCAGGGGACGTCGCACCCGAGAACCCACGGGGGCAAGGACGTGACGGAGGATCTGTTCAAGAGGATGAGGGGAGGCGCGGGCGCCGGTGCGAACTGCAGCTACAACGGCGGGGTGAGCGAGATCTGCTCCGTGTTTGCGCGCAAGTTCTCGCCGGACGCGCTGGGTGCGCTGCTCGAGTTGGCTCCCAAAGTTATGGGGTTTGGGTGACCTACTTCCCGATGCTCAGGTGATTAAGTAGTAAGGATTACAGTACATCTGTTCCATGTCAAGAGGGAACAATAAACTAGCGGTTTTGCTATTGAAGGCGACTGAAACTTTTTTTTATCTCTCAGTCACTTGAAAGTTGCACTCTCAATCAACTAAAATTGCAGCCTCCTCCAAAAAAAAAACAGGCCCCCTCCAAAAGTTGCACTCTCAGAACAACTACAATTTTAATTGATTGAAAGTGCAACTTCAAGTGACTGAAAGACAAAAAAATTTCAGTCGTCTTGGTAATAGTCACACCCATAAACTAGAGGCTTTTTCGCGCCTTAATTAGTTGCAAAAACGGAAGAGATTTGCCATATCGTATGGTAACCGCGCGCGCGCACCAACATCATATCGATCGTGCGTGAGTTCGGTGATTGCCGGGGCCACGGCGCCACACACTTGAGGTGCACGTTCCACTCGCCCGCCGCAGGCAGTCCAGCGCGCGGGATTACGCTTTCGCAGTCGGAGGTGGCCCGGGTGGGAGAGGCGCTCGGGTGCTTAAATTGTTCTTAAGTTGGCTTATGTTTTTAACTTGTATCTTTTTAATTTTTTTCACTACTATAAAAATAAGCTATATTAGACGTCTCATCATAAACGATTTATGAGGAACCGTCTATTGTGTTATTATCACAGACGATTTTATAAACGTAACCGTTTTACCGTCTATTGTGTTTTGCACCTGGCAGGACCCTCTATGAGTGTAGCTCTGATCCTCACCATTGATTATAGTTGACTCTAAGCGATCCTGCACTTCTAAAGACAAAAAAAAATATTTTCAGACACAAGTTCTTCATAATTTACCCACATTATCAATAACATATCTCATACAACATATAACCACTGACTTTGGTCATCAAATTATCACGTAACTCAAATTTATCAAAACCTTCCATTCTCGCAAGCTATCTAGAAAAATTTGTAAAGTTACAAATTCTAAATTCCAGGAAAATAACAACAGTTCATTCCAGCAAAACCATGTACCTTCTCCTATGTGGTTCTTCCAAATCGAAAACAAGAAGTGACATGTTCTTTTGAGCTGCGGCTTATGATCTTTATCTGTTCGCACGAGAGAGTACAGAGAGATAAAAGACTCATGTGTAATTTTTGCCGTTATAAGCAAATTCACTGTAATATATACTCTATAATTGATTTGTATACCCCACTTTAAAAAAATAATGTGTCTAAAAACTAATTATCGTTGAAAAGCGTCTTGCTGTATAAAAAGCGGCCTTTAAGCCGAAAACATGCCCTCTCCCTCTGCAGTGATCATCTTCTTGGCGCCATAATTAACTCCGGATTGCACACATCCCACAGCTGCAGAGAGGGGAGGCTCCCCAATCCATGCAGCAATAATTACTCCGAGCAAAAGCCAGTAAAGGCCCGCTGCGCTACGACACCATCTCTTCGCTTTCCTTCGCCTCCCCCCTCGCTTCGCCCCCCTCCTCCTAGCGAAGACCGAACGGAACGCCCCCACGGATGCTGCTGCACGCCATGGCCCACCCGTCATCGACGCGCCCAGCCACCTCCACCTCCCGTCCATGGCCACGTCCGCTGCCTCCGTACGTGCTACCCCCGTCGTCTTCGTCTTCTCCCCACTCGAGCGAGCAGTTCACCGTTCAACAATTCCGCGAGGCCATTGCGTCTGAGTGGTGGGCCACGCACTGTCGCTGCACCGACTTACTGTACCTGTGCGGTAAAGCTGTAAAAGAGGAGAGGGAAAAGGCCAGAAGGGCAGAGCGAGGGGGACAAGAGCCCGTTCGTCTCGCCGCTGTCCATTTGCTACTTGCAGCGGAGCGACCAGCGCGCACGAGCCAAACACCAAGCCCCCAAGGGAAAAAAAATGCCTCTGCTGCTCTTCTTGCCACTGCTGCTGCTGCACCACTTGGTGTGCCATGCCAATGCCGGCTCGCTGGACGCCGACGTCGCGGCGCTCTCGGACTTCCGGCTGGCCGCGGACCAGTCCGGTGCGCTGTCGAGCTGGAACCTGTCCACCAACCCGGCCCCTTGCGGGACGTGGCGCGGGGTCACCTGTGCCGGGGGGCGGGTGACACGGCTGGTGCTCGAGGGTTTCGGCCTGTCCGGCGCGGCCGCGCTTCCGGCGCTCGCGAGACTCGACGGCCTCCGCGTGCTCAGCCTCAAGGGTAACAGTCTCTCCGGCGCCATCCCCGACCTCTCGCAGCTCGCTGGGCTCAAGTTGCTGTTCGTTGCGCGCAACTCGCTCTCCGGCCCGATTCCGCCGTCGCTCGGAGCGTTGTACCGGCTGTATCGGCTCGACTTGTCGTTCAACAACTTGTCCGGCGTCGTGCCCCCGGAGCTGAACCGGCTCGACAGGTTGCTGACGCTAAGGCTGGACTCCAACCGGCTCAGTGGTGGGGTTGACGGCATTGTGCTGCAGAGGTTGCAAGATTTCAATGTGTCGAACAATCTTTTGTCGGGGAGGATTCCGGTGGCGATGGCGGGGTTTCCGGTTGGGGCATTCGGCGGGAATGTTGGCCTTTGCAGCGCGCCGCTGCCACCGTGCAAGGACGAGGCGCAGCAGCCAAACGCGTCCGCGGCAGCGCCGTGCCCTCCGGCTGCAGCCATGGTGGCGTCGTCGTCTTCGGCGAAGCCAGCGGGCGCTGCAACACCCGGCAGCGGCAAGGGAAGGATGAGCCGCGCGGCCGTGGTGGCAATTGTGGCGGGGGATTTCGCCGTTGTCGGGCTCGTGGCAGGGCTGCTGTTCTGCTACTTCTGGCCACGTCTCTCTGGCCGGCGAAACACCAGGCGTCTCCGCGAGGGGGAGAAGATCGTGTACTCCTCCAGCCCGTACGGCGCCGCCGGAGTGGTCGCGACGGCTGGCGGCACGTTTGAGCGGGGGAAGATGGTGTTTTTGGAGGACCTCAGCAGCGGCGGCGGGAAGCGGTTTGAGCTCGAGGACCTGCTGCGTGCGTCGGCGGAGATGCTGGGGAAAGGCGGGTGCGGCACGGCGTACAAAGCCGTGCTCGACGACGGCAGCGTCGTGGCTGTGAAGCGACTGCGCGACGACACGGCGGCGGCGGCATCCAAGAAGGACTTCGAGCACCACATGGCCGTTCTCGGCCGTCTCCGCCACCCCAACACCGTGCCACTCAACGCCTACTACTACGCCCGCGACGAGAAGCTGCTCGTCTACGAGTTCATGCCCAACGGCAGTCTCTTCTCCCTCCTCCACGGCAAGTCCTCCTTCGCTTCTCACCTATCGACATTAATTGCATCGAACACTTGTTGCTGAATTGAAACATCCGTCGTTACAGGTAACCGAGGCCCAGGCCGTACACCGCTGGACTGGGCGGCGCGCATGCGCATTGCCTCCGGCGCCGCGCGCGGCCTAGCCTACATCCACCACGCGAGCCGCCGCGGCAGCGGGACGCCCAAGCTCGCGCACGGCAACATCAAGAGCACAAACATACTGCTCGACAGGGTCGGCGTGGCGCGGCTCGCGGACTGCGGCCTGGCGCAGCTGGCCTCGTCGCCAGCGGCCGCTGCGGCGCGCTCCGCGGGTTACCGCGCGCCCGAGGCGCCCCCGCCGCCCAGGCCGTGGGCGTCGCAGAAGGGCGACGTGTACGCGTTCGGCGTGGTGCTTCTGGAGCTGCTGACGGGGCGGGGCCCGGGTAGCGAGCTCCCCAACGGCGGCATGGTGGTGGAGCTGCCGCAGTGGGTGCAGTCGGTGGTGAGGGAGGAATGGACGTCGGAGGTGTTCGACCTGGAGCTGATGAAGGACAAAGGCATCGAGGAGGAGATGGTGGCGATGCTGCAGCTCGCGCTGAGCTGCGCGTCGGCGGCGCCCGACCAGCGGCCCAAGATCGGGTACGTGGTGAAGATGATCGACGAGATCCGCGCGTGCGGGGAGGCGTCGACGTCGCACGAGTCGATGGACGAGTCTTCCGGCGTCTCCGACTCGCCCGCCGTGTCGGAAGGCGGCGCCGTTAGCCAGTGAGGAATCTTTACTTTGGACTCGCCGTGTGATTTGTGCTTTTGGTTTACCTCCTCTCTTTTTTTGGTTGCTTTGGTTTGTGGAGGATTAGCGTGGGCCGTTGGATCTGGTGATGGCGTTTTTACACGATGAAAGCTCTGATTCAGATCATTTTGCTGTTCTTGTAGCTCCCTTTTGGAAATGATGTAAATTAGAATAGCCGCAGTACGTGTTGGTGTAAAAAAGTGAACGTGCGAATGGATCGTGGCTTTGTCTTCTTGGTGCACGGATCGTTCGATGCCGCTGCTGGGCTTTTGGCACTTACAACGACCCTATCCTCTTGATTTTTTTTGGTTTCTTAAAAAAGTTAAAATAAATAAAATAGTTTTTTTTTTAAAAAAAACGGATTCTTCGAACGAATAGCTACCAGCCTAGAACAGGGCCATGCTAGCTGCACGTCCTTGAGAAGACAAGCGCATCACTGCATTGATTTTAGAAAACCGAGGAATGGAGGCTGGTTTTGTTTAGGTTGGGGGGCTGATGGACCGTTGGGTCCGAAATGGATTTATCAATGGGTCATGATGGCAGGGGGGTTGGGACGCGTGGGGCGACCGTATGCGACGTGATTTCGACGCGCCCTCCTCTTCCTTGTCGCAGGCCCGGCCGTGGCTCCATGCACGGTGGGCGTCGGAGCGGTCACGGCGCCGCGCCCGAGGCCGATGGCCGCTTCTGCTTCGACTGCTGCTCCTGCTCCAGCTCGCACGTTGGCGCCAGGAGAGCGAGACTGCAACAGACGTTGGGGGCATAATTGTGCCGCCCAGAACGCGTCGGTCTTATCGTCGCGGCACCTTGGTGTTGCGGTTTGTGCCAGTGCCAGTGCTTCTGGCTCGAGACCGGTGCCAGCTCAGTGCTGCGTGGCTTGCGTCGCTGGGCTCTTTCCGCCGCCTGCACTGCATTGCATCGCCATGCTGCCCAACGTGATCGCGTTCGCTTCTCTCGTTGGATATACTACGCTGACGAGTAGCTTTCCTTTGTCAGCAGCTCACTATGCACGAAGCAGCTTGTCCTATGTAACGTGTCTTGACTCCTGTTTGTGCTCGTGGAACGTTGGATTAGACGTACTGCCCTTTCTTCTTTTGCATAAACAAAGTGCGCGTGGACAAGGAAAAATTACTGAACTACAACCACTGTAGCACTCCCAACTGTCCTTTGTAATTACCTAGCTGGTACTTATATTCTATAGGCTTGTTCTTTTCAACTGAAGCTAGCGGCTTTTGAGTTTTGTTATAATACCTAACTTTCAAACGGGGTATTTTCTTAAGACAAGGTCTACAAGTTAATTGTAGTACACGTTAAAAGTCTAATATATGTATTAACCAAAAACGCAAGTAAGTATCTATCTTTCCGTAATCTTTGTCGTAAACAACTAATAATAAAAAATTTCAGCCAAAAGCCAAAAGCCGCAGCCGAACCAAACATGCATGTTGTTCTCGTCTTCTCGACTGAATGCATGTATCTGTGTGGGACGAAAAACTTAAACGAGCAGATATAGCATAATAAGATTACGGGGACTATTCTTTTTTAGCTTTTGGTTTCTGTTTTTAACTTTTTTATAGTAACTAGCTTTTAAATGAAGTGTATTTTTAAGATGAGATCTACTAGTTAATTGTAGTATTAGTATATACTGTACCGACTTCATTTATATCGGCAAAAAACCGCACGTGAGTTTATGTTACTCTTTAATCTCTCGTACGAATAGCCCAAAAATCACAACCGTAGGCAAAAACCATAAGCCTCAGTCAAAAAGAACAAACCCATACAGGCATATCACACGGTTACCACTAGGAATGAGAAACAACAGACTGAGAAGTGGGCCCCCTGAATGCTGCGAGCCTGCGTTTCCCCTGATCTAGCTAGAGCTGGGAGTTGCCCATCGTGCTTCAGGTCGTTTCGTGCCGTACCATGCTGGCCCATCTCGCCTCCGGCTAAGCCCAAGCACCGCCCTAAAGTCCGTCGTGCCGACTTTCAAGGCCTGACCCAGCCCACTATTCGTGTCATTCCAACATGGTCCGTCACATAGTGTGCTGTCTTGGTTGGTTTGTCTTGAAACCAATCGGATCTCGGCCGGCACGGATAAATCCGGTCCAACCCCCAGCTTTAGGGTGTCGCTCAGTTGGGCTGAAATAAACTGACTTATGGCTAAAATTGCACTGAAGCTGACTGAAATTACACTGTATGTGATGGTGACTTATTTGACGTAACTAAATTTAAAAATTTAAAAATAGAAAAACATGTTATGCCATCACGAACAATGCAAACGAATATAGAAAAAAACAGAAAAAAAACAAAAAGATCAAAAAAAGATAAAATTTAAAAATAATAAAAAATAAATCAGAAATTAAAAACTCAATCCAGAATAAACAGAGTTTAGATTCAACTCTAGAGCCATTGACGCATTAATGAGTTTGAGGTTAGTGGGATGTCCTTCACTAGTACTAGTTGCAGTGAAGCAACCACTTCCAAATCTACCTCGTCGCACTAAAAGATTGTAGGGGCCCAGCTTAGCAGTTAGTCCAAAATGATCATTGCAGCGAATTTGGGCATTAGTACGTACTCCTCCAACCCAGCGCTTAACACGAAGGGCCGTCCATATAATCTCGGCTTTACCTTCTAGCTTTATTTTATAAATAGTAATAACTTATCAAGAAGCTTATAAAAAAATTCGTATAAAATTTTGGTTGATATAAATAAAATCGTTGCAGTGTATATTATAATCGATTAATAGACTCTGTTTTAAAAAGACGTTCCGTTTAAAAATTAAATACTGTAGATAAACTATTTACTATAAAAAATAAATTTTAGATGCTAATATGAACAGGACCATATATACTCTAGCTGCTTGCGACTTTTCTTTGTCATCAAACTGATTAGGCCTCGCTCAAATGGGTGATCAACTTCTGGTTTGTGGCTTCTTAATTTTATATTTTTTTGCTTTTACTTTTTTCTATTATTTATTTGCATTATTTCTGATGATATAACAGTTTTTATTTTTTTAATTTAATTATAGAGAAAAAAGCTAATAACCGTTATATTATATTTCTCAGTCGTTACAGAAAAAAAAATCAAAAGCCAACACTTATAAGCTAGTCGAGGCTGATCACAAACAGCAAATAAGTTTGATCCTAACAACGCGAATTACACGGATTATCCATGTTCCAAACGAAGCACTACTGCCTGTCCGTGGAAGTTTGTAACCATTTTCGTAGCACACTACTAGAGCTCGTTCCTACCAGTGCGTACCTGCATGGAATGGACCTCTTCCAAGCACATATTTATATAGCCATGCATATAGTACAGATCACAATTTAGTTGTCAGCCATCAATGCGTATCAAGAGAGAGAGCGGTACACGAAGGAGGCAGGCAGGGGCGTTGCGCGTACACGTTACAACGAACCTACCACCAGTGCAGCGGATCGAGTGGACCAACGGTAACTGATGCGTTACTGTAGAACATGGCCTAAGTGAGAAAAGCGTCACAAGATGGACCGATGATGCAGAGAAGTGGTTAGCCGGGCCAGCTGCTCCTCGGTTCTGCCAAAAAGAAAAAGACTGAAACCGGCTTCCTCTGCTTGTGTCCATCTAGCTTACTCTCCATCATTACTTGTGGTTTGTAGCTCTGCCTCTCCGCCCTACCTTTTTTACTTTCGTCTGAAGACTGAAACTAGCTCTTCGCCTGCTTGTTCGTTTGCGTACCATAATGGCGGTAGATCGAGGCAGCATCGGTGAGAGAACTGAGAATAGAAAGAGTACCAAGGCAATTATTTTAAGATTAAGAGAAGTGCTTATCGCTGCAGGCACATCTCTACGTAGCTAAGCCTCTGCTGATCTACACGCTGCATGTGCAATGCAGCCACTAGCACTCCACGGCTCCACGTAAGTATGCAACTAACACTCGTTGCATAGCATAGCTGCATATCCTCCATTAATTAACAGTGGAAGTAGGCGAGGACTATTGATGTGCTCCTGTTCGCCCACATGAGCACTGAGCAGACCTCCCTTCCCATGTGAGTACTCTACTTACTCTGCCATCTCGTCGAGCCCGCTGTTTGTGTTGGTCCCCTGTAGCGAAGAAGGCTGCGTAGCCACTCTACTAGCTCTGGCAGGCAGCGGACATGGATGCGGACGCGAAAGATAGGGTCATCTGGCTCGGAGTAGGAGCCGTGGACCTCACGGGCAAAAGGTGCAACGCTGCGGCAGCGATCGAGCAGACGAAGAAAGGCGCTCAAATTTCCACTTTGCTCCGCAGAGATGGTGGCCGCGCAGCAGTACGCCAGTACCTGCGTAAGCACAAAGAGGAGCTTTTGTGTTGTGCGTGCATCTCTCTCTTACCAGTGGCAAGCAAAAGCCCACATGCCGGCTCTGCTCGTTTCAGTTTCAGTTTTTAATTTTTATCTTTTTTTTACTATTCATAAATTCATATTTTTTGAACTTTTGTCTTTTTTTGATCTTTTTTGCTAGTTCTTTTTCCTTGTATTCGTTTGCGTTGTCCGTGATGAGTTAGCATATTTTTTTCTATTTTTATTTTTTTAAAAAAAATTTAATTACGCTAAATAAGTCACCTTCAGCTACAATAAAATTTCAACCGTTACAGTGTAATTTTAGCCATAAGCCACAGCTTTCAGCCCAAAAATGAGAAATTGGAGCTGTAGCCAAGCGCATGTCATTTTCGGCTGATAGGTTAAGGTCTGTTCAAAACTGCTTCCGCTTCCGGTTTTTATCTTTCAGAAGCTAGAAGCCATTTTGAACGTTTGGTTTTTAATATGGTTTTCTTCTTCTTTTTTTCTTTGCATTGTTCATGAAGATATAAATATTTTTTCATTTTCTCTTAATTGAATTCTCAGCTAAAAGCTAACAGCCACTATAGTACTTATTTCACCTAAAAACCAACAGCGGCAACCAAAAGCCATCGGTACAAGTTGTTTTCAATGGGACCTAAATCAGAAAGTGGTTTGGTAAATAATGTGATCGAATTGAATGGTATGAGAAAAGACGAGATGGGTACAGAAAAACAGAGATTTCTTGTGACGCCCCTGCCCAGGAAGCAGCCGATACATGCTCTGTGAAATTACCAGCGACTCTTTGAAGAGACGATTCTCTATGGCCTATTGGGCCCTTCGTAAGAGGCCGTTTTCCCCAAACATAATAGTGTACCCAATGGCCCTAACTGTGGCACCACTGCACCAGTCGCGCCCGGCTTGTGTTCCGTGTAGAATCTTGCTACACCACACGTGCTCAGCGAATATTGACAGGCCAAGCAGCACATGGAGACTTGGGAAAAAAAAACAGCTGATGCCATAGTAAAGGTCTGTTCTTTTTTGCTGCGGCTTTTGGCTTTTGGCTGCAGCTTGTGACTTTTGGGCTATTTGTATGAGAGATTACAGAGTAACAGAAACTCACATGCGGTTTTTGCTGGTATAAATGAAGTCAGTAAAATATGTACTACAAATAACTAGTAGATCATATCTTAAAAAAATACTCTGTTTAAAAGCTAGTTACTGTAGAAAAGCCGAAAAACAGTTTTTAGAAGCCGAAAAGAACATGACCTAAGCCAAATACTACAGTCAACCAGTTGGCATCCAAGGTTGCTATCCAGTGTACTGTTTGTATCAACGGCACTACAGTTGTGCGTATGGGCCTCAATTATTATTTCCTGTTGGAAAATAGGGTCGGTAGGTACCGTGAAGAGGGAGATGATCAAGAAGATATGAACTGGACCGATCAACCAAGCCAATCCATGATCGATGTGCCCTCCCTCTCGTTTGCACCGTGAGACGTCGCACTAGACATCGGGTGCGTTTTTGTTTCAAGTTATAATTTATAATTTTTGACTTAAAGTTTTAAACTAGAAGGGTAACCTACGTATTTACATAACTTACTTTGTTTTAATGTTTTTAATATCAGATGATATAACTTAGATATTTGATTACATATCTTGCAGGCTATTTACAATTTTAATATATGATAAATATTGAAAATGACAACAGAAATTTGAAGAAAAATACAACTATAGGAATGTATTTGAAGTATGGGTTTGATGGATTGAGGTTCTTAAAAACGTGATCACTCTTCATCATGTATGGATCATGTAGCTGTATGCCCATATTTTTCCTCTATTAGTTACTTCTTTTCAAAATATGTGCATGCTCATATACCTTTATTTAAACTCAAAGTAATACGTTGATTATCTGTGCGGCAATCTTATTAGTTTACATGGTATAAGAGTATATTGCTCACGGATGCACCGATACACCACAGGCGACCTAACTTGAACTTATAATCCTTCACACACCAGTTGCTCCACTGAACCGTGTGTCTGCTATCTCTTCTCGCCATTACAACTTATCTGCTTCAACATCCAACAACACGCCCAATTCTCCAAGTATGTTTTTTTGGACTGCAGCTTATGATTTTTGTCTGTTTTCGAGAGAGTACGGGTGATATAGACCCTGAGTGATTTTGATCGATATAAATAAAGTCGATGTAGTGTGTACTATAATTGACTTATAAACCATGTCAAGTATGGAGTGATATAGACATGTGTGTGATTTTGGTCGATATAAATAAAGTTGATATAGTATGTACTATAATTGACTTGTAAACCCTGTCTTGAAAATATATTTCGTTTAAAATTTATTTATTACTAGCTGATTGCCCGTGCGTTGCTACAGATTTTTAAAAAAATTAGAACATATTTGTATGCATGTTCTAAAAAATTTTACTACCCGTTAGTTTCAGAATATATAATATGATAAAATTTTAAAATCCGTAGCAACACACGAGTATTCGGCTAGTACCATGTGAAGAAGAAGAGAGATAATTTGTCGATTCATATCTGTGAATCTTATTCGTTATGAGAATTCATATATATACTATTAGTTGAGCCTCATGGTCTACATACTCGCATGGGCCGAGAGAGAGAGAGAGTTGAGACACTAATATGTACAAGACTTAACAATACTCTCCACACAACAACGTACTGTTCTCTCTGTTGTCTTGGTCCGGCTCTTGAAACAAATGGGCCATCAACTATCCACGACTGTCATCGCTGTTTGAATTTTGCTTTGTAAGAGGTACCTGTGCTATGCTGACTGAAATTCCATGTTGCCATTTGCCAATCTGAATTCTGAAGGTCGCTATTGGTGGCAAAGATAATATTTTGGAGGGCATCACTGACAGGATCCACACATCTTTCACAATGCAATAGCATCTGATGCAGCGCGTCCAAAGACAGATGATATTGAACACGCCTTTGAGAACTTCCATTCCAGCCGTGTAATCAGAAGAATGATACTTGATTGTCCTGCATTTGCTGCTACCCTCTGGAAAAAGGCTCTTGAAGGGAAGTGCGAGGTATGGGCTGATGAATACAGGTATCTCAAATTTACTTCTCTTTAGGTGGCATGTTTTGATTTTTCATGCATAGTGTAATGTTCTTTGATCTGCTCTATTTTTTTTTAAACTTGGTTACTGCAGTTCCAAGGTGGTTGCAGCATTACTGGAATCTCCAAACTCCAAGGTGAGGGAGCTTGCAAAACACGAGCTGCAGCCGCTAATTGATCGTGGCATTCTGAAAATCCCAGACCGTAAAGCAGTGGAGTAATGAGTTTTGTCCACGGGATTTTTTGGCATCCATAGCAATACAAGCAAGCAAAGTGGGCATCCATGTTCGTGTCATGGATAATTTGTCACTTGAGCCGGTTCTGCACCTCCCGCAGCGCGTGCGGCGTCGTCGCGGCAGGAGGCCTGCCGCCGCAGCGTGCCTGCGGTGTATTATTTTTGTTAGCTGCCATCGCCCTCTTGTCGGTGGTCCGGTGCCTGGTGGTGGGCGAGAGGAACGATGATCTCGTCCTTTGGTGGCAGATGGTGCAGAAGCTGGTGGAGCGCTCGACGTTGAAGGCAGTAGCGCGGATAACGGGGGAGGAGAGGAGTGGGCGGAGCGGCAGTGGGGGAGAAACTGGCATAGATTTTCGTAAGGAGCGATAGGAGAGGTCCTGTTAGGGTAGCTTTTTTTTTTTGTAAGGTATTATGAAAGAGAACGGATATACCACTAACTTAAATTTATTAAGTATTTTTTTTGTAAGAAATCATGAGAGAGAACGGATCTATCACGAATTTAAACTTATTAAGTAGTAAAGTTAAAGATAGTAAAATGTTTTACCGTAGGAAAATGATTTTTAGGAGCTGAATAAAAGGAGGGGTTTTAAAACCACATCCTCTCCCACGCTTCACGACTCCCCCACCACCCAAACACGACACGCACCACTGCCGGCAATGGCGGCAGCGGCGGCGGAGTTCGGCGGCGACTACCTGCTGCAGTTCGAGGAGGAGACGGAGTGGTATAATGAGATCTTCCTGAGCGCGGTGGTGCCCGGCGATTGGTGGCGCGGGCTGCCGCATCCGCTGCGGTCGTGGCTGCGCAACTGCGTCGGCGGGTACCTTCTCTACTTCATCTCCGGCTTCCTCTGGTGCTTCGTCATCTACTACTGGAAGCGCGATGCCTACATCCCCAAAGGTCCCGCTTTTCCCTCCCGACGCTGTTCTTCTTTGCTGATTTGTTCTTCTTTGAGAATTTAGTGGGATTCGCGTGCCTTTGTCATGTGATGTGAGTTGTTTTGGGAGGGGAAATGGCGGTAAGAGATTAGTAGCTGGTGCAAAAGGAACGGCGCCGCCTTCGATCCCAAATATCCCTGTCCAGTTTGGAAATTTATCACTTGAGATTTGGGAGTCTTCGTGCTGATCTTTCATGTGCTCGGAGCCGCGTCGCTCACAATCTATTGTATTAGATTAAGGTGCTCGTGTGCATAAATGGCTGTACAAGATTTGGTGGTGCACCTTTCGCTTTGTATTTTCGATGGGCACCTCTTTTACATTTTCCTTTTGGTTAGGGGATGAGGTGGGTTTGGGGATTGCGGTTTGGATTGGATTTCAGGCTCGCTGATAGTTAGAAAGATGACCTGGATAGATCTTGAAGAACAGAATATGACAATCACTGGACTAGTGGGCAAATGCCATTCTGCTTGTTAAATCTACATAATTGTTTACTGTTTCTTTGTAAAGATTTTGGGTTGGCTACGCTGACAGATTGTTTGAACCACTGAGCAGCTTGTTGTTTGATCGAGATTGGTACCTCGTGTAATCAATCCAATTATATACTGGTTGGCTGAGGAGAGTAGCATCCGGTAACTAAGGGTTGATAGTATAACCAAACTATTCAAAAGATCTGCTTTTTAACTGGTGGTGCATTTTAGTACTACCTTCTGTTATTTCCATCTGCTCATGTTCTTGGCAAGGTCGGCCATCAAGTTTAGATCAATAGATAAACGCTAATTAGAGCTTCAGCTTGTAGTTTTTGACTTTTGGCTTCTTAATTTCATCTTTTTCTGGGTTTTTCTGGGTTTTTTTGCCTTTTCTTTTTTTCCTTATTCCTTTGAATTGTCCTTAATGATATAACCTTTTTTCAATTTGTTTATTTTTTAATTTAATTGCGCTGAAAAAACTAATAGCCTAGTGAAAAAAAGCTGCTACAATACAAAATAAGCCATACGTCTAGATTTAAAAGCCTAGATGAGCACCACTGTCTAAACTACTGATGAACAATGTAAAATAAGCCATAAGCCCAGACTTGAAAGCCAAATGAGCAGCGCTGAAAATACTGATGCATTTGGATCACTGACTAAACTTTTCGGGTGTTGATCCAATCTCTTGTTAGGGTTGCCGCATAATTAATTGATTACTTTGGCCTGCTTCTTAGCTCAATCACATGTTAACAAATGGGTGTTTCTACCAAATTGTCAATATTCGTGTTTGCTTGAATAATTTAGATACTACTTTTTATGGGTTGTCCTCGGTATTTCCTAAAATGTCCGTCTCTTAATATGTTGATACTAGGCAGCTTGCCGTTTAGGAATAGATGGGACACCTGGTGCTATATATCGATTGAAAGGCATACGGCAATATGTACAGCATTGCATGATATTTTGAGTTAACTCACGTTTTCTGGACCACTCGACTAAATGCTTACAGTTGAATTCACAGCCAAAAGGGCCAGGCTAGACTGTCTTCTTGGCTTTAGTAGACTTGACTTGCATATCCTGTGGGACCAAGATGCTTTTGCGTTCCGTGGTGATGCAAGCGAAGTGGGATAGAACTATGGTTGTTACGGCGTAGCTGGCGACCATGGCGCTTGTTAGGCGCCAGGACGCCGCGGCGACATTGCGGCGACACCACGGCGACACCATGGCGAACGCCATATACTACAGCGCAAGCGCATGCATACATCTGATCACGGTAGAAGGATACGAGCATCTGATTCACACAGAAGCTCCCCTCCACTCATAATATATCACTGCTCCTCTTTCTCTCCCGTATCTTTCCCGACCTCCTCTCTCTCTCCCGCGGCGACTCCCGGCGACTCCTCCCTTCCCCGCTGCCTCCTCTCCCTGCCGCCGCCTCCCCCGTCCGCCGCCTCCTCTCCGCGCTGCTGCCTCCCCTCCCCAGCGCCTCCTACCACCGCCCACAACCGCCTCTCCAAGGTGCCTCCCGCCCTCCTCCCCGGCGCCTCCTCCTCCCCACCGCCTCCTCCCCGTTGCCTCCTCCCTCTCCGGTCGAGGCGAGCTCCACGGCGTCCTCCATCACCGCCACGACGCCTAGGCGACGCCGTAACATCAGTGGATAGAACCTTTTGAGCTGGATTTCTTGCTTGTTTGGAAATTTAATTTCATTTTGCTGCATGATACTGTTTTGTGCAAAAAAATGTCAGTCCAATTTGTTTTTCCATCATTACTGTTGTATTCAATGTGATTCGGTGTGTTGTAGTCTAAATGGATGGACTAAATAACTGTACAAACATTTTCCACCCTTGGCCGATGTTTTGGCTGTAGGCCATTTGTCAGAACCAAATGATCACCTGGTCAGTACTGCTATAGATTATTATTTTCTGCACACAAATCATTTTCTTATACTCATGTATAAAATTTTAACGGGCTGTTCTTTTTGGCTTTAGTTTATAACTTTTGGCTACGTCTTATGGCTTTTGGGCTGTTCGTGAGAGAGAGTATCGTGTAACAAAAACTCTCGTGCGGTTCTGGCCAATATAAATAAAGTCTCTACAGTGTGTACTACAATTAACTTGTAGACCACCGTCTTGAAAAGACACTCCGTTTGAAAGCTAGTTATTGTAGAAAAGCCGAAAAATAGCTTTTAAAAGCTAAAAGCTAGTTACCCCATTCGAAGTGCGTCTTTATCCATACTTGTCTGACTCTTACCCTCTTGATTGATGACCTGCAATTCTGAATAGATAGCAATGCTGCCTATAAGTTTTTTTTGAGATGGAACTCCATGCTCCCATTAGACTGAAAGACCAGCTGAATCGCTCGCCACCAGGACTGATACAAAAGCAGGGACCTCGTCCAACCAAGTTTTCTCATCATCGCTTCAAGAAACGGCCATTCCACCCTATCATAAGCTTTACTCATGTCCAGCTTTACTGCTGCAAATGCTGCATCCCCACTTCTCTTGTTATGCATGACATGTGTGAGCTCATAAGCAAGAAGTACGTTATCTGTAATCATCCTACCCAGCACAAAGGCACTTTGGTTTGGGGATATCACCTCAGGAAGGATCTTCTTAAGTCTATTCGCAAGCACTTTTGAGACCAGCTTATAGTATGTATAGGTGCTTTAACCTTCGGGATAAGGGCCACCATGGTTTCATTCCAACCCTCTGGCATATCTCCACCATTCAGCACTTGCAATACCCCCTCTTTACATTTGTTCCCTACTGTAGTCCAGAAATTCTTAAAGAAGATAGCCGGCATTCCATCAGGACCTGGTGCTTTTAGGTCCCCAATTGCATCTAGGGCATCCTTAACCTCCTTTTCTGAAAAAGGTGCCAGCAACTCCTCATTCATAGTATTGCTCACACGCGGAGACACATGTTGTAATAAGGGGTTTACATTTGCACCTGCATGGGAGCGAAAAAGATTATAAAAGTGGTTAGTAATCATCTGGTGGATCTCCTCTTCCCTCTGCACCTATCTTCCTTCTTCATTCTTCAGTTTTGCACAAAGGGAGTGCGTCGGATATGTAAACTTCTGTGTACATGTTATGACGGGTTGCTTTCTTAAATGGGTAACATGCTATCATGGTCGCCTAAGACCAAATGAACAGTAGATTGAACTTTTAACACGGTTGGAACTAGCCCATGTCAATCCATGATGCGCACTTGACTCCTCGTTTTCGTTTCTCCAGTTCCTCTTATGGATTTATTGAGCACAATTCTGAAACCTTGTGTGTCTAGGAAACATGTGATAAGACTTTGTGGAGTGTGATGCTGAAACCTTATGGCCCTTGATGCAGATTCTATCCCTACAGTAGAGGCTATGAAGAAGCAAATAATTGTTGCGTCGAAGGCTATGCCTTTCTACTCTGCTCTTCCAACCGTATCTGAGTACATGATTGAGAGTGGATGGACACGGTGTTTCTTTAATATAAACGAAATTGGTTGGCCAATGTACCTTATTTATGTGGTGTTATATCTCATGGTTGTGGAGTTTGGAATTTACTGGATGCACAGAGAGTTGCATGACATAAAGCCATTATACAAGTACCTGCATGCAGCCCACCACATTTACAACAAGGAGAATACCCTATCACCATTTGCAGGTAAGATGTGAATATCTTATCGAGCTTTTCAGTCTCAAATATTGCAAATGCATATTATATTTGTCTATTGTGCTAGATATAGAACTTCACCACAACAGCGATGGGCAAGATTTTCTGGATAACTGGCACAACTGATGTTGCATGAAAACATTTTGTTTATGTTTTGTTAATGTGAAATGCTGAAAAGAAATTCATTGCTGATTATTGTTCTTATCATGCTACCGGTATTTCAGTATACTACTATACTTTAGTATAGCAGTTTTATTTATGCTCTACTAAATATTTGGAATGTTCTAAACACTAGGGTACTTCGATTTAAGGTTATGAACCTGGATGCTTGCCTTATATAAGATAATAAAGATATGGCTGCGGCTTATGGCTTTTGGCTGAAATTTTTTGAATTTCAGCTGTTTGTGACAGAGATTACAGAGAGAAATACTCGCTTGCGATTTTGGTTGATACAAATGTTAGGCTTTTAACGTGTACTGCAATTAACTTGTAGACCTCGTCTTGAGAAAATACTCCGTTTAAAAGTTAGGTACTACAACAAAAGCTAAAAGCCGCTTTTAGAAGCTGTTAAAGAACAGGCCCATAGTGCTCCAGTGCCAATGTTTTACTTCTGTTTGGTCAAAAAAATTTATGTCAACTCCTATGGTGGTGAGAATTGTCTTTTAGTCCAACACACTTCTGATTTATGCATTATGTGCTTTCCAGGACTAGCATTCCATCCACTGGATGGGATTTTGCAAGCCATACCCCACGTGTTTGCTCTCTTCCTTCTCCCAACGCACTTCAGGACACACATTGCTCTCATATTCATAGAGGGTGTGTGGACAACTAACATCCATGATTGCATTGACGGCAAGGTTTGGCCGGTGATGGGTGCTGGTTATCACACTATTCACCATACAACTTATCGCCACAACTATGGTCACTACACCGTCTGGATGGACAGGCTGTTTGGCACCCTTCGTGAGCCAGAAGATATCCTCAAGAAGGATTGAGTTATTCAACCCTGTTCTTTCTTTTCGTCTTGGTTTTAATCTGTTTAGCCTGCTCAACTCTGTTTGTTGCCTTTTGTGTGCCAGTGTGCCGTTTCAGTCTGCTAGGTGAAAATAATGTGGTTTTTATTTAGCTTTGTTCCTCATGATGCAATGAAATTAAGAGATATCACTCGGCACCGTGGTGTGTTATATATAGGTTAAATGTTTTTCCACCACCCGAGTTCATTGCAATTTCCCGCAATTTTCCGTTTCTGACAAAGTTGTGTGGGCTGTGGTTGTGTATAGTAGTTGAACACTGGTATGGAATCTCTGTCCATGTTGCTGTTGTCTTAAACAGATTAGAACTGCTTTCCATGTCAATGAGTATGATGAACGAAAATGCAACCCACTCAGGGGCACATCACGCTAAGGAATCTAGCCAATTTAAAACAAGAGACTTAACCTGTTCTTTCACTCTATGCACATGTAGGGTGAGATCTTGCTTGAAGAGGTGCTTCCAATTTGATGGTGATGGTTATTGATTCTCAAAAACTGTCACTTTTTTTCCCAAGTATGCCAAGCAGCAGTGATAAATACTTCCATAAAGAAAGGCAGATGAGAGCCAGCAATTCCTTCTTGTAGCATGTTCATAAAATTTAAATGAAGATTCCAAGTAATGCCCAAAGCATCACAACAAACTTAGCTAAAAGGGCAGATGAAGAAAAGATGCTGTAGAGTTTCCTCAGAGTTAGTGTGACAAAGCACACATGTAACATCATTTTCTGCATTGCAATGTCTCCTACGTAGCATATCTTTTGTGCTCAGTCTATCCATGAGCAAGAGTCAGGCAAACACTTTCAATTTTATAACACACTTACTCTTCCAGATACATTGAAATGGCGGCAATGCGATGGTACCTTTGTAGAGGAGGGTGTAAAATTTCCTGGAAGTGTACTGATTGTTACCCTAAATGTAACTCCTACAGTCCCTTTGCGAAGTAGATAAATCCATTCCATTGAGTTTCAAGATAAGCTCATTATATTCTCCATAGGCTTGAGTAGAAACTGCTCTTGTATGGATCTATGCTCAAGAAAGAACTTATCTGAACAGTCGTTGTACTTAGCAAAGGACAAGAGTCTTGGATTTTTTTATATTTTACAATGGAGGATGCACACTCATGCACACTACACTCACCACACATCACACATGTGTGCGTCCTACTGAAACACACGCTAAGACTTTAACGGGATCGCTTGATATTTATCTAGTACCTTATGGAGTATAGACACATACTTTCTCACTGAACGCACACGTGTGCGTGACACAAGACGTTGCTGTTCCATAAATCATTCCAAAAAAGTTCTGAATTTCCATCACCCACTTGGCATGAAGCTATAGCAAAGTAGTACACATGCAGTCTAAGAATGTCTCGCCACCAAAAATGATCCTTTTCAGTTGTTGCATGTGGAACCTAACCATGGTAATATTTGTGCCAAATGAGATTTACCCAAGGCAAGCCATGTCTATTGTAGAACTTATACAATTTCTTTAAAAGAAGAGCTTCATTGTGCAATCTGAGATTGATGACACCCAATCCACCTTTGCTCTTTGGTTTGCACACTTTACTCCAAGCCACTAAAGACTTCCTTTTTCTGCTGATATCTGAACCTCTCCAAAGACAGTGACGTCTAGCTCTATCAATTGTTTCAATTACAGCTGCTGGAAGATGGAGAGAGCACATATAGTATGTGGGTGGCAAGGAGAGAACAACATTAACCATTGTGAGTCATCCACCATAGGATAGGTTTGCAGAGCAAGCAGATAACCTCCTTTCCACTCAGAACGGTTAAAGGTGAAAAGTCTTGTACTCTAGGTTTTGTGGTTCCAAGAGGAAGTCCCAAGTATGTAAAAGGTAAAGAACCAGTTTTACATCCAAACAGCCCTGATAACAAAGCAACCTTTTCTTCAGAAACATTGATTGGAATGAGACAAGACTTTCTATAATTTACTCTTAGACCAGTGGACTGCTCATATGTTTGTAGAAGGCCCTCTAAACAAAAAAGCTGTCAGCTAGAAGCTTTCATAACCAGCAATGTGTCTCTGCATACTGAATAATTGGAAAATCTTGATCATGTGATGTTGGTATGGGAAGGTGCAGCAAACCTCTTGTGTGTGCCTCATTAACAATCATTTGGAGCAAGTCAGCCGCTAGCACAAAGAGGGGCGGTGAAGGAGGATCTCCTTGTCTAACTCCCCTCTTGCAATGAAAACTTTTGCCCGGAACTCCATTAAGAAGGATTGAAGATGTTCCCTAATTAAGTATATGTTTAATTCAACTTATCCATTTATCACAAAATCCTTTATGCTTCAGAACTTGAAGAATTGTGTCATGTTCAACAATATCAAAAGCTTTCTCGAAATCTAGCTTTAAAATGATGATTTCTTCCTGAGACTGGTGACACTGATGAAGATACTCATAGGCCCAGGCCAGACAGTCTTGAATTATCCTCGTTTTAATTAAACCATACTGATTTTTTGAATTAAATAAAAATCACTATCTTAAGCCTATTCGCCAAGATCTTTGTTAGAAGCTTCAAGGATGAATTAAGCAAGGAAATGGGCCTGAAGTCATTCACATTCTCCGGAGAATTATTCTTAGGCACAAGGGTGATGTGTGAAGTGTTGATACTTTGCAGGCTGACATTTTCATCATAAAAATCCTTGCAAAGTCGATATAAGTCATGCTTGATGATCGACAACATTTCTTGAAAAACATCCCATTGAAACCATCAAGACCTGGAGCTTTATCCATTGAAAGAAAACTGATGATCAAATCAATTTCCTCTTCAGAGAAGGGCAAGGTGAGGGTGTCCAGAGTTCCAGATCATGTACTCTTGTGAGCACGGTGTTGTAGGTCTCTGTTCTTCTTCTGTGCATGTTCATGTATGGATCTGAGAGGGGAGAGGAGAGGAAGAGAGATTACCATCTGATTGTGTGGAGGAGTTAGACATCGCGGGTTCGTCACCGCGATCTGCGCAAAAGCGCGACGGTCGGGAAGAGGTGGACGGTCACGGCGGCGCTGCTCCGGTGAGGTCGACGGCGGCGGCGGCGGAGCTTCCGTCGCGAGCTGGCGTCCTCGGATCGGTGCAGGAATATTGGTGGGGTGGCGGCTGCGATCAACCTCGTGAATAGAGCCCGGCCCCCACCCTCTATTTATAGCCAGTGTGACAGGGCCCATCGCCAAAAATGGGTGTGGCGCCCGATCGATGCGGGTCAAGGGCCGATTAGCCGTTGGGCTAATCGGGAGAGATCATTCTAACATTCTCCCCTTGATCTCCTCTCATACTTTATCCTTAATTACTTTTGCCTTTACATTCCATCACAGTTAGTGCATAGAACATGTCTCATCGTCACGGTCAATCGCCGATAGATTCAATGACTACAATACACCTCTTTGTTCGAAATAGTTACTTTAATACTTTGGGCCATCTTTTAGTCCAGAATCATAGGCTTTCCCTTAAACCCATCTGGCTACATGTTCTCTGAACACGTTGGGTGGTAAGCCTTTGGTAAGCGGATCCGCTAACATCTTTGCGGTACTTATATGCTCAAGACTTATAATTTGATCCCGAACTTTATCTTTCACAACATAATACTTTATGTCAATGTGTTTGGCGACACCACTTGACTTATTGTTGTGAGCATACGTTCTTGCGGGTTCATTATCGCGATACAACTTAAGTGGTCTATTGATGTCGTCAACCACTTTTAAACCGGGTATGAACTTCTTAAGCCGTTCACCCGCCCGTAGCCTCATAACATGCTACAAACTCGGCATACATTGTGGACGATGTAGTGACGGTTTGCTTTGAGCTTTTCCACGATATAGCTCCTCCTGCGAGAGTGAATACATATCCGGATGTAGACTTTCTATCATCTCCCGCAAAATCAGAATCTGTATACCCCACTATATGGAGTGTATCTGATTTTCTGTATGTCATCATGAGGCCTTTTGTGCCTTGCAAATAACGCAAGACTTTCTTTATCAATTTCCAATGTTCTATTCGAGATTGCTCGGAATCGCCAAATAACCGGTAACAAACGCTAAGTCGGCGCGTACACACTTGAGCATCTTGCAAGCTTCCGACGGTGAAGCATATGGAACCGCTTTCATTTGATCGATCTCATCTTGGTTCTGGGGCATTGAAAATCCCATATCTGTCGCCCTTGACTATAGGTGCGGTGAAGGACTACATTTATGCATACAAAATTTCTTTAATATTCTCTCTATGTATGCCTTTTGCGGCGGTCCCAATACCCTTTATTTCTATCCGGTGAATTTCGATCCCTAGAGCGAGCGAAGTTTCACCAAGATCTTTCATATCAAAGTTTGAGGATAAAGATTCTTTGTCTCGATGGCGATGACATCACTACTAGCCGATGGGATGTCATCCACATCTGAGATTAGGAAGATGAACTTCCCATCTTTAAACTTTGCATAAACACGTTGTCCTCTACATTCTCTTTAAACCCAAATTTTCTTATTGTCTTGTCAAACTTCAAGTACCCTTGTCTTGAAGCTTGCTTTAACCCATAAATTGATTTCTTTAGGCGGCATCCCATTCTTTCATTTCCTTCCACAACAAAACCTTTCGGTTGTGCCATGTAAACATTTTCCTCCAAATCCCCATTAAGAAATGCCGTCTTTACATCCATTTGATGTAACTCTAAATCATAATGTGCAACTAATGCCATTATGATTACGAAAGAATCTTTACATGAGACCGGAGAAAAGGTCTCATTGTAATCAATCCTTCTCTTTGCGTAAAGCCTTTTGCCACAAGTCGCGCTTTGTATCTTTCTATATTCCTTGGGAGTCAAGCTTTGTCTTGTAGACCCATTCTGACCCTCTTGTTTTGGCTCCTTTAGGAATAATTTCCAAGTCCCAGACTTTATTAGCCTTCATGGACCTCATTTCCTCTTCCATAGCCTCAAGCCATTTTGAGGAATTTTCGCTTCTCATGGCTTCTTCAAATGAGGTGGGATCATCCTCCATTTGAAATTCCTCTGTATGATAAATCTGATAATCATCGAAATAGGCGATCTTCTTACTCTTTGAGACCTCCTCGGGGCCTCCACATTTGGTACATCTTACATTTGAGGTGCTTTGTTGCTCCCCTCATCTGTGGCAATTGGTTCTATATGATCACGAAGAACAGGTTCTTGGTCTCATTAAGTGTTGCCACGGGAGGAACAATAACAGTCTTGGCACCACGGTGTCTTGTACCATCGGTGCAATGACGGCGGTAGTGCGAAGAATGGCTCTTGAATCATCGGGTGGGCGATCGCCCGCTTCTCTTCAAGATCAATCTTCGAGCTACCATGCTCCCCTCATCATCTCATCCTCTAAGAAGGCAGTGTCTCGTTTCTACAAACTTTGTGTATCTGTGCGGACGGTAGAAAGCGAAAACCTTTGACTTTCGGGGTAGCCAATGAAATGGCAACTCAGCATTTTGGGATCAAGTTTCCCAAGGTTTGGGTTAAATACTTTAGCCTCGCAGGCTCTCCCACACACGTAAGTGGTTTAGTGAGGAACTCTTCTGTCCACATCTCGTGCGGTGTTTTGGGCACCGACTTACTAGGCACTCTGTTGAGAATATGAATGGCGGTTTTCAACGCCTCCATCCATAAACTCAGCGGCGGTGTGGAGTAGCTCATCATGCTTCGCACCATATCCATCGAGTGCGGTTGCGTCTTTCGGCTACTCCATTTCTTTGAGGTTCGCCGGTGTAGAATCTTGGGCCACTATTCCATTTTCTGTAAAAACCTTGCAAAGGTCCAGAACTTGTCCATATGGGGTATGTCGTAGTAGTACTCCCACCACGATCGGATCGGACTATCTTAATCTTTAAATCGTGTTGGTTTTCGACTTGACCTTAAATATCTTGAATTTATCCAAGGCTTCATTTCTTTCTTTGATTGGATAAATATATCCATAACGGAGTAATCATCCGTGAATGTTATGAGCGAGTCATATCCATCCACACTTTTCACGGAAAAAGGACCACAAATATCGTGTGAATAATTTGTAGAACTCACGTGCTTCTTTTGGCGTCTTTCTTAATTTTCTTTACATATTTTCCTTTAATGCATTCTCGCATTGTTCTAAGTCCGAGAACTCTAATAGAGGAAGAATATCATTCTTAATTAGTCTTTCTATTCTCCCCTCGAAATATGGCCTAAATGCGGTGCCATAATTTCGACGACGCATCTAGAGTTCTCTTCGTTTCTGTTTACATTCGTGAGCGAGGATTCATTTATGAACGTAATAATGTTCTCACCTTTCTTTGACATAATCATCTTCAAAAATCGGGGCAATCTTTCTTGTAGTGTCCGTCTTCTTGCGATGAAGACACGATCTTTCTCCACTGTGAAATTATTCATTGAGGTGAAAAACAAAGTCTTTTCCCTTGTTCTTTGAGGAGAATTCTTGTTGAAGTTATTTTCTTGTTATCCTTCACATAGTTGATAGAACCACCATGTGAGGATTTAAATCTTTCCTCCTCTTGCACACACATAGCTATGCACTTTTCTAAGTCCCATTTCTCGGTCGCATATTGTAGTTGACAACAAAAGTGTCAAACTCTTTCGGAAAGAAGCAAAAACAAATGAATAAGGAACTCATCCTTGAGAGCCAAATCCATTGGTTTAAGCTTGGATGCCAAGTTACTCATCCTTAGTATGTGCTCTCTTATGCCACTGCCACCACCAGAGTACCTTTCTGTCATAAGCTGCTTAATCAGTTGTGTAGCATAAGTCTTTGAAGAGCCAGTAAACTGACTCTTTATTTTATCAAGGTACTCTGTGACAATGTCACACTCTGCGATTGAGCCCACAATTGTAGGCTCAATCGTGTGTTTTATCACGACCAAACATTTCTTGTTGGTGTGACCCACTTTATGATCAAAATCATATGACATTTTATGGGAGCAAAGTCCCTCGTATATAGTGAGAACATTTATAATAATAATAATAACAACAACTGCATGTATTGATTTCAACGTTGGTTAAAATTAAAACATACAGTTATTTACACATTAAATCTACATCACCGTTGGGCAGAAATAGAAATAATGCATAAAATCATCAATTAAAATTATAATACTTTTAACAGCAAAATTATATGTCTTATTTTAACGTTGGTAAAAAAAAACGACATACAATTTTATTTATACATTAAATCTACATCACCGTTGGGCAGAAATAGAAATAATGCATAAAATCTTCAATTAAAAAATTATAATAATGTTATTATCAACGTTGGTCAGAAAATAACAATATCATAATTAACTGTAAATTTTATCTGTTTTTCCAAAATTAAATTCTCCCATTGGTTCGAATTTAATAATGAAAATTAATCAACATTAACTTTTGCAGCGGAAACTGTAATATTCAGAAAATAATTCAATCTCAGAAACATCATTACTGTATGCATCTAATCTCTGGAAATTAATTAACACGTTGGTGCAAAATTAAAACAGAGATTAGATACGTAATTATCTCTTTTAACTGTAGATCAGTTCCTTGGACTGTTAATTCAAAACTTTTGACTGATCAGAAGGAGCTTTGTCTCTCTCCACTCAACCAGAAAAATACTTCCTATCCACCACGCACCAAAATATCTCACTGTCCATTGCATGCAGCTAGGACATACATGCAATGTGTACGTATGGAAACAGACACCATAAGGCTGCTGGCTCTCACAAAAAAAATTTCACTTTCTTTGACCGTCAAACTGCGATGGGAGAGGTATACGTACAACTGCTGGCTGCTGGCTCTCACAGGAAAAAAAAGTGGGTCAAAAAGTGGGTCCACTTTCTTTGGTGGAAAAATCTCCACCACACATTGCCCCTGCGTGAGACTAGTTATGAAAAAAACTTCCTCCACTCATCCGCAAAAAACGGATCGGGCTCCCGCCGCGCGGCGTGCCCGGGCTGCCGGAGCCCGCAGGCGAGGCGACCAGCAGGCCGGCGGCGGCCTCAAGGCGCGGGCGCGCGGCGCAACGGAGTGGCGCGGGCGGGCGGCCGGGCTCGCGACCGAGCGGCGCGCGGCGCAACGGAGTGGCGCGGGCGGGCGGCCGGGCTCGCGACCGAGCGGGGCGGAGACCCCGAGGCGGCGGCGGCCGGCACATCGGTCCCAGCTGCGCAAGCGCACGGGTGCAGGGCGCCGCGACGGGGCGGCGCGAGGTGGCCGGACGGAGCGCGACGGCGGCCGGGCGACCAGCGGCGGCGCAAGCGGGCGCAGCGCGACGGCGGCCGGGCGGGTTTGGCTCTGATACCAATGTTGTAGGTCTCTGTTCTTCTTCTGTGCATGTTCATGTATGGATCTGAGAGGGGAGAGGAGAGGGAGAGAGATTACCATCTGATTGTGTGGAGGGGTTAGACATCGCGGGTTCGTCAGCGGCGATCTGCGCAAAGGCAGCGACGGTCGGGGAAGAGGTGGACGGTCACGGCGGCGCTGCTCCGGTGAGGTCGACGGCGACGGCGATGGAGCTTCCCGTCGCGAACTGCGCGTCCTCAGATCGGTCTGGGAATATTGGTGGGGTGGCGGCTGCGATCAACCTCGTGAATAGAGCCCCGGCCCCCCACCCTCTATTTATAGCGCAGCGCGACAGGGGCCCATCAGCCAAAAGTGGGCTGAGCGCCCCCGATCAGGGCGCGGGTCAAGGGCCCGATTAGCCGTTGGGCTAATCGGGGAGAGATCATTCTAACACACGGTAGATAAATCAAAATGCATTGTAGGTTGAGCTGAGAAACCCCTCCTGTTTCTGTAATAATCCCATAGTGTAGCGGCCTTCTCGTAATGAGTAGCAACCACTCTGCAATTATGAATGATTAATTGAGTAATAACATTTCTTCCATAACTCTTTGTAGCCAAAGCATGAAAGTATTCGGTATTCTCGTCTCCTAACTTCACCCATCTTGCCGTACATCGTTTCTTACAATATTGATTTCTACAAAATAACAGCTGAAGTATTGTGCTTCTCAATAATAACTCTGAAATTCCATTCCAATCTACTGAGTCGCCTATGTTCTTCAACTTGATCAAAGAAAGAAATAACTTGGTTGCAGTTGGAAATCAGTGAACTGAGTTGAGATATACTTTTGCTCCACAATTTAAGAATTCTTCTTAAAAGTTTGCCGAAATTATACTGGCGCTGTCTTGAGCCTCCAGGCAAAGGCAACTACCTGAAAACCTTGATGCTCAACCTAGAAATTTTCTAATCGGAAAAATGTGAGCCTTTGGTATAGAAGTTTGGATTTGCATCATACACGGGAGCTATTCCAGGCAACTAAAATGCCAACTGAAGCACCAACTGAAGGTGAGAAAGTGAAATTACCAAATCTCCGTGGGGCAAACTTCCTGAGATAAGAATTGTCAAAGTGGCTCCGTTTGGTTTCTTAGGCAAACCACAACACAACCACTCTCCTCTATCTTTTCTCTGACTGCTCTCCACTTATCATCAGAATTTAAACACCGAACATTCCAGCAAAGAACATTCCAATTACGATATGTACTATTCATCGTTTTGGTCTTTGTTTTTCTGTTTTTTCTTTTTGTAAATACCTTCTTTTATTAGTATTATTTGCACCTTAGGGGTCTCCCCTACCGTTTCGGATCAAAATGAGCATGATGAACGGTTCTTGGCACCTTTATCTATTGCAATGCATGTTTGCTTGATATAAAAAATCTCGTGTAATTTAGATGTCAAAATGGAGCATGTGCCTGCGCGTGCATCTCTAGTGCTATTTTCGATTGAATTGGTCTTCTCTTTGTATTATATCTCTTTAAGCACTTTATTCATTGAATTGAATTCAGTAATTCAGTGAAGCGAGAGAACGAAGTTCAACAGCACTGCAAGTGCCTTAGAGATCAACAAGGCAGGAGTTTTTCCCGGGAAAGAAGATGTTAGTTATTTTTCATCTATTTAAGCTTGCAAAGTTGATTGAGGACTGCACTTTGTCGGCACTCAGAGTGCATCCCACGTCTCATCGCCACGACAAGTTGAAAGTGAAACATGCAATTATTATTTTTGCATTTGCTAATTGCTATCATTATCCATATGACCGAGATTTCTTTAAAAATCATCCATATGACCGAGATGCCTGGCTGAACGATCGTAATTTTCAGTTCAGACAATTGACACGAACTGTTCTTCATTTATACCCAAAACATAAGTACCTTCAGGAAAAGGGCCAAACAGGCCCTGAAGTGACCATCTATCTAGGCTTAAAAAGAGTTTTTATTTTTGGTATTTTGGCCCACTATGCCACGCGGACGCTGCTGGGCATCGGAAAGCAGGAGGAAATAGCGAATACAAAGGCCCACCCTCTCGTCATGCGCCGTGCAATTTCGATCCAACCGTGCGATGCTTTTCTCCATTTTAAAACGGCAGCCGTCGTCGAGTCAATGTTAAAAAGTTTCATCGAGCTACAGAAAGTCAATTGTGCAGAGATATTCTTGTCGTTTACTATTGTCTATCTTCTATCATAATCTTGCTCCCTCGAAATAAAAATCCTTGATAATCTTGCTGTTTCTGCCCAATTGTTGCTTGCTTGGTCGGTCCAGTTACGTGCACACCAGCACCTGACTGCACCCGACCGTAAAGTTAAATACAGATATATGGTCATCAGGTCATGCATCGACGGGGTTAAAAGGCCTAGCTTTCCCTCTTGTAAGAGCACGCTTGATAGTGTCATATTATGCTCCAGAATCGATCCAGATTCATTAGTCCCAATAGCTGTTGCTAATTTTGTTGAATCAGAGACTGCTCCACTTAGGATTGTTGAAAATAGAGAGGAATGCACGCATGTATCAAATGGACAGGTTAAGCCAGATTTGTGTGGCAAATTCCACGCGGTTTGTGCCATGTCATGATAGAGACGAGCCCTTCTCCGTTCTGATGAAACAAACGAGGAGAAAGACCCGCGTGAGTACATATCAAAATCGCAATCGAAGAATAGACCGTTTTGTTATTTCGGTACTTGATGGTTCTGTGGTCGGTAGCGACACTTGCTATTTCCGAGTGTTTTAAGCGAAACGATGGAAATTCCCGAGTACTTGTGATTTTCGAGTACTCGATGAGCTAGTGGTCGTAATGAGTAGTTTGAGGGTGTTTTCTGATAGCGATGGGATATGTGGTTGTGGACGACCTGTGTGATGTTGATGGATGGTTAACAGTGTGGTTTGTGTGTGTGGGATGATGATAGTCAAGTTGTGAAAAACTTGTGCCAGGTAAAACTTTTTTCGTCTTTGCTTGTGAAGGTAGGCGTGGAGACGATTATGGTCGGTGACGAGGAGAATCAGAACTATGATGGAGAAGTCTGAAGTCCAAGCGGTTGAGGATGTCACGCGATGTGGTCGGGCTCATGTTGGAGCACGCGGAGATCAAATATGGTGATTCGTGGAGAACCTACAGGCGGTGCAGTCCAAGAGGCTTCGACACGAGTGAGGATGATGCGTGGAGAAGATACGGAATGTGCATTTCTAGAGGTTTTAACACGTGATGATGGTGCGTGATGAAGATAGAGGAGGTAATGTCTTGGAGGCTTCGTCACGTGGAGAGTTAGGAGTTGTGGAGAGAGTCTATAATTTGGAAGAGGTAGAGTTTGGTTAAAACCCGTGTTCGGAAGAATTTTGGTCTCTTGATTTTCGGAAGAGATAGGATTGTGTGTCCAAGTTGTTATGGATATGGTTTGAGATGTCCGTGTTTCATATAAACACGGTTTAATGCTCTAGCATGTAAAAGTAGGGGAGATACTAAGGGTTTAGCCGTGGCTTTAAGGAGATGTTTTGTGCTAGAGTTTTTAGGCATACCGTGAGAGCGCTTTATAGCCATATACATGATATAAAAATAATAGATAAGATCTATTCTAAAAAAAGTTAACCGGCGTCGGCGATATGTTTTCTGAGCATAATTTTCTTGTGCCCTCGGTGGCGGCGTGTAACACATATTTATCTTGCGCGAAACGAGCACGGTATTGTCTTCGACGTATTCTTGTTCAAGCAGCTGAAGCTTTTAAGTGGAGGGGGATTTAGACTACGTGCAAATACGGTCGAAATGAACGATCGAAGTGTTTTAGTGGTCGGAGCGCTAGAGCTGTCGAAGTAATCGAGTGATCGAGGAGCGGTCGAATGTCGAGCGGTCATAACCTCCATCGAGCCCGTCGAGCGTCTTGCGGTCGAATTCCACGTCTGTAAGTTAGATTTTTTTTCATATGGTTTAAGATTTGATTTCAGGTACCGAGAAGCAGAGGCAATCATTCACACCCCTCTGATTGCACCATACGATCCTACAATCTGAATGAGTTCTGGTCCAGGTTGCAAAAGTAGCAGTATCTTCTCTAGGGGCAGAAGCAGGATTTAGAAATGAGAATAACCAAATAATATAATTACATTTGATGAGGGAATCAAATAACACTACCAACAATAAAATCACTTAAAATACACAAAATTACAGCATAAATTTATCCCAGCATGAAAGAAACCAGACCCCTGTCACCCCCTTCTCCCTCCGCCCATCTGTCTCCCCGCTTCGCTTTTGCTTCGCTACCTTCTTTTTGCTCTCGTCGTCGTTATTCACTCGGTTGGCTCCATTAACAGAAGGCGTGTAATGGTAGCAAATTAAAGCTCCCAAGTCTACACGCGGAGACTGACGTGCGAAGAGGATTCTCTAGCTTGTCCGTCCCTTGGTCGAGACAATGATACTATCATATTGATACATCCCCTCTTGTTTGTGCCAACTTTTTTTTCACTGTAATGACGACTTGCCGATCGACGTGTCTCCAGCTGCACTTCGGGCCTGTTTGGCGGTGATAAATCGGACGGCTTTTGACTTTGCTACAGTACCTAACTTTCAAACAGAGTATTTTCTTAAAACAGGGTCTACAAGTTAAACGTAGTACACGTTAAAAGTCTAACATCTGTATCAGCCAATATCGTAAGTGAGTATCGGTCTCTCCGTAATTTATACCGTAAACAGCCAAAATTTAAAAATTTTCAACCAAAATTCATAAGCCGCAGAAAAAAAAAACACCATCCAACTCGTTTTTGCCGGTTCGACCATGACGCGTTAATTCCTGGCTGCGCGGCCGCGTAGTGGCGATGTGCAGCGTCCATTGTTCACGTTAGTTTGGGCTCTGAAGCCAAGTCTGACGGCTTGTCAGTTGGTGGTTGTTATACTAGTATGATTGATCGGGTACATGCAGGGCGTCGCAACCTGAGAAATTGGAGCTCCAGCAAGGAGTAGCTTGTTCAATTCTGTGATGCCTTCTCGTTCACATAGTCCACGATCACTGCAGCTGCTTATCTGCATCCGTACCTTACGCATGACAATTCTTAGTGCCGACGACCAGGGTGCATGTCAGCTTAAGCTTTTGCCTTCTCACTTTAGCTATTGATTAAAATTACACAATAACATCTATTAGTTTTTTAGTTATTCAATTAAAAAATAAAAAAAATAATTACATTGTCATGAACAAAATAAAGAAATAAGAAAAAAAATTAAAGACAAAAAATTAAAATAAATCAAAAGTAGAAACCAACGTATCCCAAATATCTTTTAACTTAAATAAATCAAAAATCAAAATATTAGAAGCTGAAACCGTTTGGAGCGGAGAGTATTGGACTTACAGATCCGTGCAGCTTAAATTTCACCGTGGGCAGGCATGCAGAAATCTTTCGTTTGATCTACACGACCGTACACGTCATCGTGACTAACTAGCTAAAATTGTTGCAAAGTTTGATTTGGATTGCGAAAAGTCGAGGGACAGCCGACTGAAATCACTGTCTCTTGGCGCCAAACGAGACACCGAAATATTTTTCTTTGAACTTTTCCTGATAAATATGTAGCAAGCCCAATTCACGCATCTACGAAAAACTTACGGATAGCAGGAATGTACTTAGTGAGCTATACTGTGACGACTCCATTTTAAAAATAGGATCATCGTATTTCACGCAATAAATTGGGAATTCATATGCAAATATAAAAGGTATCACATCTGCTTAAGAGTATTTAAAAAGAATTAGCATGATTAAAATATAACCTAACGGTTAAACTACAATAACTTTACGAACGTCCAAACCTAGAACTTAACTTATAATAAGAAGAACTGATGAAATTCTATAGGAACACTTGAGTACGCTTATTCTGATGAAAATAAGCAAGTTTAAGTATACTTGGTACTTAGCAAGTTATATGGGAATGTTATCTAACTACCATGTAAGGTATTCAACTGGATAAAATCATTGGTTGTAATATGATAAGATTAGATGTAAGTTTGTTGACAGAGAACTTTGCATTTAAAATAATAAAATAATCTTTAATTAGCATAGGTGTTTTGTTATCCGTAATTTCCACATTAAGATAATCCAAATTTTACTTATGCCTTCTTATAGGAATCATCTATGAAATACATCTCTATTAACCGAGAGCACGACGTATTCGAATATCATTTATTATACTTTATAGAGTTGACCAACTTTACCAATAAGATATTTTAGACTCATAATATCAAGCTATAGCCACGCAACATGATAGCATACGATTAAGCTGAGGCAACAAGGTCATTTCATTGCTTTTTTCGTTCTAATTTCTACCCAGTAGGCACATAATCATTCAATCACCTTTGGGAATCTATTGGCCAGTGCGAAAATCGTGACCCGACATTGAGTGAACCTACTATTGTGAAGATTGGCGAGTGACACAATTGGCATAACTTCCATATCACCCCTTTTTCCTCGCGGGCTATCCAGATGAAACTAGGGTAGCCATCACCTTGCAGATGTTCGATCTAATTGAGTAGTGTAGTAGACTAGGTTGGCAAGTTAAGCTTGTGGTTGAGTGAGTTCTGTTTTACTTACTTGGTACACGGGTTAGTCCTTATTTGCCACAGATGAGGCTATCTTTCACATACTATGTGCACACTAGCATCATACCACCATATCCAAACCAAAGCCTCAATCGTCGGGTGAGATCGTGGACTCTAACCATCTAGTGGTTGTCCACCAAGAATCCTCAATATTTAACTTTGTTTCAATGTCTGTCGGTACTGGACTGGATAATTCTTAATAGTATCTGTAAAGTATTTATGTTCTGCTAATCTACCTAATAATTATCAATGGGGTGATTTCATTTTATAATAACATTTATGGCTGTCAAGGTTAATACAGCTTACAAGAGTATAACTGAGCTTTTTAGTGGTTGGATCTAACTATTTATTATGTCATTCTAAGTTATTATTTTTATGAAAATAACAGAGCTCAAATAACATAAATAAAAGTAATAATAATTAAATAATATGGGATCAACACAATAAAATAACATGTTACTTGCCTTCTCATCAAGAATCTTTGATCACTTCTTCATAGGCTTCACGTTTGATACCATCTACTTCGGTTACTCTAATTCTTCATTGGCCAACTAGTCAAATCCGGATGCTAGCACAAAAGAACGATACGGTTTTTAAAAACGGTTTTTAGTTTTTTTATAATATCTAATTTTTAAACGATATATTTTTTAAAATAGAGTCTACAAGTTAATTATAGTACACGTTAAAAGTATAACATCTGTATCAACTAAAATCATAAGCAAGTATCTCTTCTTATAATCTCTATTGCAAACAGCAAAAAATTTAAATTTTCAATCAAAAATCATAAGTCATAGCTATATTAAACACACACATCTATCGAAGTCGGTCCTGCGCTTGATTGGGACAAATTACGATTGATTTCACGCACTTTTCGGTCGCAAAAGTCTCCGGCCACCTAGTTTTTTAGTACAAGATAGACAGCGCATATTCAGTCGTATATCACACAGCACCGTTGATGTCCACACGTCTCCTATATACGATAAAAGTTTATTGAAGATGCCATACTCTCCTAGAACATAGATACATACTTGCCGAAAAAACACTAGTACATATATTACACTTACAGTCCGACTAGGAAATTATATAGAGCACTAACAGTTGATTTGGCTGTTCATCACACTGAAAAAGGACATCTAGGACACGCGGCGTTGAAGAAATAACCGTATTTATAATTTTTTAACAATAACTTATTAGTTTAATAAATAGTAATTTTTAGAAACTAAAGTCAAAACCGGCTGGGCTGTGTGGCACTGCATCCGCATGTGTCTGTACTTGCGTGGCACTGAGGTGGTGAGTGCTGCGTTGAAATGGCGACATGTTGATTTGGGTCCCGCTCGTTTCGACTTTAACTTCTGATTTATTTTTCACTATTCATAATTTCGTCTTTTTCTGAATTTTTGGTTTTTTGAGCTTTTTTGCCGGTTCTTTTTTTTTGCCGTATTCGTTTGCGTTGTTTGTGATAGGCTAACATATTTTTTATATTTTTTAATTTTTTAAATTTAATTATGTTAAATAAACCTCTGTCAACTATAGTGTTTTTTCAGTCAGCTACAGTACTTTTCAGCCATAAGCCACCAAAAATAAACCAAAATGATCACCACCTTGATATAATCGCAAGCAGTCTCTGTCGTGACCACTGTTTGGACCGAAAGGCTAGTTCGAAACTTCTCCGTAATATTCACCGTCAATCCTTGTAAAAAGTTGCTCTAATATTCACCGCCAGTAGAGTAGAGCAGAGTAAAACACTGCTTGGTTTTCTACTGATCTGAAGCATACTGTGAATCAAGCCGTACAGTATATACTCCGTCAGTCTTCGCCCTAACAATATTCAATGATCTTGGTTCTTGGCAAACGGAAAGGTCACTGAACACTAGCTAGAGACCGAGGACTAGAACAAACTCTTCTTTTGGCTCAATTATTTAGAGTGTGGTCTTTTCGATTACGTTTGATATCTTTTGCTCATCACACGAATGCTTGTGTGAACGTACCGAATATCAGTAAATAGAGAAGTCATCTCGAAAAGATGACGAAACAGCCTTCGAAGAAAATTATAAGCCATAACCTGAAAAGACATGTGCTTGTTCTATCCGGCTTTTGAAACTGGCTTTTAGCTTTTGCTACAGTAACTAGCTTTCAAAAGGATTATTTTTTTAAGACGGAATCTACAAGTTAATTATAGTACACATTAAAAATCTATCATCTGTACCAGCTAAAATCGCATACGAGTATCTCTCTCCATAATCTCTATCGCGAACATCCAAAATTTAAAAATTTTAACAAAAAATCATAAACCACAACCACAAAGAATAGGTACCAACTTTGTGCCCTTGCCTATTCTTAATGTTAGCCTAACAAGACCTTGGCATTCTCTGAAGTACCCATGAATAATGGTGCTTTATCTTGTTTAAATTGACCCACAGCATGACAGACCCATAGCATGACAGATTGAATGATTGTAGGTTTTCTTTTCCTTTTCGTTTTAATTTTACTGGAGTAAGATGCCCCTTCGAGATTCCTGGTGCATTATTTCGTGATTGATTCAGCAGTCATTTAATTTGTAAATTCTGCAGACGTGTGAGGAATTATTCGTTCTAATTTTTTTCTCGAACACACAAAAGAACTATTCATTATATTAAGAAGAAAAAAGAGTCAAAAGAGACTCATACAAACCCAAGGAATACAAAAGGCGACCAAAAAACCACCCACACAACCATGCTATGGCTAAATGCGCCTGGCCTCTGTCACACACCATATTTTTGCCTCATCTCTAATCTCTTGTACTAAAACGCTAGAGTTAGGGGAGGCCTCCTTAAAAATACATCTATTTCTATGCTTCTAAATTTATTAAGCCACCAACAGAACTAAAGAATTAAATCCCTTTGTTCTATTCGTTCGGTTCTTTGCTGCTGATTCATTTTACATTAAAAAATCCAACAGGAAGCGATCGGGATATCTTTCTAAAAAAACAAGAAGCGAGATGTGCACTGCAACGAATTGATGGATGCGCATCAAGTCTACACGCGTCGTAAGACCGATTGAGATTCTGTGCAAGACAGTGACCGACATGCATATGATCGAGCATAGGCATCTGCCCTCAACCACCCGCCCCAACGATGAAAACGACTTTGTCCATATGAAATCCAAATCACAGATATATATACCTGTCCGCTGTGCACCTAAATACAAATCCAAATATATTACTATTTAAAATTTCGGCACTACTTATGTGTATCATTTCTAGATCTTGACTAGTGGGATAATACAAGTCTTCGTACGCGTTTCGTGACCGAAGCTTCTCGGGCCTACGGGCTGCTCAAAGGACTTGAGGGTCCACTCGGAACGGCCAAGTTTATGGCTCTGGCTGTAGGTGTCGGTTTTTTATTGAAATCGTATTGTAGCGGTCGTTAGTTTTTTCTGGATCTTTTAATTAAAGAAAAATATAAAAAATAGAATGAAAACACCATACAATGGAAAGGAAAAAAGAGAAAAAAAAACAAAAGCAAAAAAACCAAAATTAGAAGTCGACGTGTTCCAAATAGCTTCTAGCTTAAAAAGCCGAAATCCGAAGCCGTTTAGAGCTGGTCCTTAATCTCCGGCTTTCGGCTGTGGCTGTTGACTAAAATTGCACTATAGCTGTTATTAGTTTTTTCTGAGTCATTCAATTAAAAAATTAAAAAAATAAGAAAAAAAAACAATGTTATGTCTTTACGGATAATGCAAAGAAATAAGGGGGAAAAAAGGAAAAAGCAAAAAACAAAAAACAAAAAAGTCAAAATTAAAAAGTCGATGTGTTCCAAGTTTTGACTTGTGGTTACCAAAAGCTGAAGCTGATTGAAGCAGTGCCAGATCTTATGTTTATTAAGAGCAACTCGTTTTTTCTGAATTTTGGGAATTTTTTGACCTGTGTAGCACATCAATACCAGAAATAGCCCCGCTTATATACAATGCTATTTCTGACCTCCTCCCCAAGCGCGGGACTTCGCCTAGTCGACGCATGCGCAGTCCCGCACCCCAGCACCGCAGCACCCGAATCATGTGATCCAGGAGAGCATGATACCCCCGCATCGCACTCCTCTCTTCCCAAGCCCAGCGCCACTTTGGTGAGCAATCACCGCTACTCGGGGTCGCCTCCGGCTACATCGATGATCGTGCTTGCTTCACCACACCTGGGGGATCACCGTCGACCACTTCGCCAAGCTCGGGCACCGTCGAGCTCCCCGACTGCCGGAGCTAAAGCGCTGCCGCCACCCTCTCCTCGTGGCTCATGACCAAAGTCGCGCACGACCGCAGCCGCTTCGGCCACAGCTATTCGACCACAGTCGCCTTCAACCACTGCCTCTCTCGACCACTTTGGCTTTCAATCGCTACCACTTTTGATCACCTCCGCTTTTGACTACAACCACTTTCGACCATCGCTGCTTTCGACCACACCTATGTTCGACTACTACCTGTTCGATCACTGCCTTGTTCGACCACTGTCGTATCCGACCACGCCAGTTTTTTTGACTACATACAGCCTTAGACCACTGCTAGTTTTGCCGGAATCATACGCTCTCGGACCACATGACTTGGGTGCTGCGGTACCGGGGCCCGGACTGCGCACGCGTCGATCAGCCGGAGTCCCACGCTAGAGGAGGGAGCTAGAAATGATATTGCATACACCCGAGGACTATTTCTAATTTTGTTGTGCTGCACAGGACCAAAAATATCCAAAATTCCTTTTTCCTGGCTAGCTTGACAATGCCTCCATCCGTTGTCCTATATTAATACTGTGATTTCATAACTCGTATGGTAACGTATCAAGATTTGAACGAAGGAAAAGAAAATTTGTCGAACTCTTCTTATCATAAGGTTTCGATTTAGTTTGCGACGCAAGAATTTTTTAAGACATTCACAGGAATACAGTTTAATTTCTGTATCCCAATGTGGCTTTAATGTACCACATGGTTGGACGAAACCACCGGTGGCACCAGAGCCCGGTCCGCGTGCTCGTAGCACCAAGAGGAAACGAATTGATGGCCACACGACGGGCCACAAAGTGGGGCCTGTAGCCTCGCAGTGGTACTGAGCATTAGCAAGTCAAGGTCTTTTCCTACGTGTAACGCGTCTCTCGCTACAATATTGAAATATTGCGATAGGAGCATACACTCCTATTGCACCAATCAGCCGCCGCTGCGTCGTGGCAAGTAACCGCGTGACCCACCAAGCTTCTACTTTTTTTTTTCCTCTTTCTTTGAGGAAGACTTGTATTTTACCAAATTGAACCACTCAGGTCTAAATAAATCTATCTCGAGAAGTTTAGTTTATTTGACCATATAAAATAGTCCTTGCTATGGTCACGGCTTCTAGCTATCTAGTCATGGCTTCGAACTATTGCGTAGACTGAAGTGTTATTCTAGAGAACTTGAAGTGTTATTTGGAATAGTGTTGGCCTAGTTGCATTACGTAAGGACATTTTCAAGGAGAGATCTACACCTAATGGCGGTCAAACGCGTCTTTCGTGCACCACTTGCATCCAAAATACAAGAAGGATCAAGCCCGCTCATTTCGGTTTATCCTGTGAGACCTTGACTTCCAACTTTTGGTTTTTTAATATTATTATTTTTTGTTTTTCTAATTTTTTTTGGTTTTTTGTCTTTTTTTTTCTCGTATTCTTTTGTATTAAATTTTGTTTTGGCACTACTTTTGTTTTGGAGAGTTGTTAGTGCAATATACAGTGATGATGTTGAAGCGTACCACCGGTAGTAGTTGCAGATGTGGACGACTACAGTTAAGCTGTGTTAGTTTAGGCCACGCTTCAAACAATTCCAGTTTCTTAATTTCGTTTTTTTACTTTTTAGGGTGTTTTGTTTTTTTCTCTCTTATTCTTTTGTATTATCTATGATGATATAATAATATTATTATTATTTTCAAAATTTCAAATTTAATTAATCAGAAAAAGCTAATAGTCGTTACAGTATATTTTCAACCGCTATAGTACGAGAAAAACCAAAAGCCACGGCTTATAAGCCACATTGAGCAGCTGCAAGACCACCGGTTAATTTGGACGTTTAGTTGATCAGTGGCAAAATTAACACAGGATATGCCACTCTCTAACTGAAAACGGTTAATTTCCCAGAAATAAAAGTTCCCATGCATGGACACCTTCTTGACAATTTCCCAATTTTGCTATCGCTGTACTTTGAGACTTTTGTGGTTCTTGTCCCCTTCAGCTGATGAACACATCTTGAGCTCCTAGCCTCCCACTCAACTATACTTATTGAAGAGAATCTGCTGCTCTAGATAGTTAAAATTTAGCCATATGTACAATGTTCAGATCAACACTTTACAAACAGGTCATCTGGGCCTTGCTGATATACACATTCTCAGAGTACAAATCAGTGATATTTTACAAATCAGTACGAATATATTAGGAATTTTTTGTATTAATAATCTATATTTTATTCAAAATAACGGTAATATATCCGCGCGAATATTTTTTTTACAGTAATGGGGTTCAGTCGTCTAACCGTTGGACGACTGGAACCTATCGCCCAAGGTCGCGCGACAAGCAAGCTGTCCGTGGGCCGTTGGACGACAGCTTCTAGTCGCCCAACGCTTCGGCGACTGTAACCTGTTGCCTAGCGGCTAGGAGACTACAATTACCGTCGCTCGGCTATGCAGCGACTGCAAACGAGAGGCAGTGTGGGTTAATCCATTTATGATTTTCGTAGATTATGAATGATAGATAATCTGTTGGATTCCCAATATGAGTTTGCGATCGTTGTATGTTGTGCCGCCCTAGGCATGGCCGACCCCTTGCTCTTCTCGTTGACGTGCTTTCTATTGTGCTCGTCCAATAGTAACCACAAAGCGTCAAATTTTCTCTGCTGGTTCAGCCAGCCTCTTGAACAGCTTTATCAATGGTTACTTCGAGAACTACTTGAAGAAGTTCGCCCTTAGGTGACAAATGCACCATTTGTTCCTCATATCCGGCCAGAGAAAGGGCTCCTCGGGGTCTTTCTAAAGTTTTTTTATGGCCTTCACTTTCCCAGAGTGGTGATCATAGATTATGCTCACACTAGGATGAGCAATATGCACAGACTGGCAAATTCGGAGCACATAAAATTCTTAAAAAATTACACAATAACTATGGGTGTGTTGGAGGCTTCACATAAAATTTCTTAAATTTTGAAGCTTGTTTGCTATATGTAAAAACTCGTACAAATATCAAATTGTATGAATTTTTGAGCAACATTCACAACGGATAAAATTACCAAAAAATTACACTATAAAGTACATTGTGTCAGGGGATTGTAAATAATTTTTTGTAATTTTTGGAGCTCATTTGATATATTTAAAAATAAAAAAATATTAAACGAAAAAATTTAGGGCAGGTATGCCGCCCCCTGACCGCTACCTGCCATCCGGTGAGGGGGCGGCAGCGACGCGTGTCGTCTCGCCGGACGATAGAAACGACATTTTTATCAATACGGTACGCATACGGCTATTTTTATAAATACAAACCAAAACAGTGATAAAAGTGCCTTTAACTCCCGTTCTTCAGCCATATATCAGAAAAGAACAAAGTTAGAAACAAATACTATTCCATCAAAAAGTAAAAAGTACAATGAGAATTTTTTTTTTCTGTAGAAATTTCGGCAGCTTATCGCTTTTTAGCCGCAAAGAGTGTGTATATTGAGGCGCCGGAGAAGCGAGACGACGGAGAGCGCGAGTACGTCGACACCTGCGAGTCTCTGACAAGAACTACAAACTGAAGTAACCTCCCTTCCTCTCACCTTCCCGGAATCTTCCGCTCAACTTCCCATCTGCTCACTGTGAGAACCTGCGGCTGCTATATAAGGCAGGAGCTGCTTCGCACTGCACCCCTGCACAAACCACCCCAACCCGCACAGCCTCTCCTTCCCATCGAACCAAATCTCTGCTCCTCTTTCCCTCTCGAGAAATTACTACGCAGGAAAAAAAAAGAAAAGAAAAAAAAAGAACACTTGCACTTGGATAGCAGCAATGGCAGCGAAGCGGCTTCACGATGGCTTCGAGCAGGACCCCGATCAGCCAGACGAGAAGAGGATGCGGCCGTTGCCGTCCTTCTCGACGTGAGCTTTCTTCTCCTTGCAAACTCTCTTGTTGCTCTTGTGTCTTGTTCATGGAAGCTTGCTTCTAAAGGCGTGTTCGGACATGTGCTTTTCGATTCCAGGGTGATCCGGGAAGCCATGGTGATGAAGCAGGTGCAGAATCTTTTCATCATGTTGGAGCCTCTCTTTCGCAGAGTGGTAAGCAAGAGATTTAAAAATTGCAACTTGTTCTTAATCGATGAGTCACGTATCCTGATTGCTCTGTTTCTTGATGACTTGCAGGTGCAAGAGGAGATCCAGGCAGGACTGGTGCGCAGCCCGCGCTACATCGAGAGGTGGAATTTTGCGACAGCGCAAGCTACAAGAATACTAGTATAGCATGAGAACCGATTGATCTATAACATTGCTTGATCGACACTGTTCAGGTCGCTGGAGATGCCATCAATTGAGCCGGCGACGTGGAAGCTGGAGTTCCGGAACCCTCCGGTGCTCCCAATTTTCACGGGCAGCAAGATCGAGGGCGCCAATGGCGACGCCCTCCAGATTATCATCGTCGACGTGGACACCGGTTTGACGTTGGCGCTCCCTCAGCCTCTGCGCATCGAGCTGGTCCCGCTCTTCGGTGACTTCCCGCCGGAAGACCGCGAGGAATGGTCCGCCGACGAGTTCGCGAGGGGTATCGTGAAGGAGCGTGCCGGGAAGCGCCCGCTCCTCACCGGCGACGTCAATCTCACCATGCGGGACGGGTGCGCCACCGTGAACGAGCTCCAGTTCACGGACAACTCGTCCTGGGTTCGTTGCCGCAAGTTCCGGATCGGCGTGCGCGTCGTGCCGGGCAGCTACGACGGCGCGAGAATCCGCGAGGTCATGAGTGTGCCCTTCGTGGTCAGAGACCACCGTGGTGAACGTACGTTGTTGGTCTAATCTTCACCATACCTCTGTTTTGCTTTGCTGTGAACCGTGCATGATCTGAGTTCTGATTTTTTTTGTGGTGCAGTGTACAGAAAGCACTACCCTCCTGTCCTCACCGACGACGTGTGGAGGCTGGAGAAGATTGGAAAGGAAGGAGCTTTCCACAGGAAGCTGACGCAGCACAACGTCAGGAGCGTTCAGGAGTTCCTGAGGATGCTAATGGTGAAGCCCGACGAGCTGCGCGCGGTAAGCTTCTAATAACTATCCCTCGCGAACAACCAAAATTTAAATATTTAAACCATAAATCATCAACCCACCCTAGTCTGACTGGCAAAGCTTGGTTGGTTCTTGTCGGGCGGGTTCTGATTGCTCTGTTCTGCCGCATCAGATACTGGGCGACGGCATGACCGACCGCATGTGGGAGGCGACGACCACCCACGCGAAGACCTGCCTCCCCGGCGATATGGTGTACGTTTACGGCGCGGAGCACGGCACCATCTACGTGGACTCCATCTGCCAGCTCTTGAGGATCGAGTTCGGCGGCGTGGCGTGCGCACCGCAGCAGCTGAACAGGGCCCAGAAGGTGAGTCGTCCGCCTACCTTAGCCTCGAGGACGCCAAAGATCTCATCACACCGTCAAGACAAGTTTTTTTTCTGACGTTCGCCGTTGCGTGCAGATCTACGTGCATCAGCTGCGGCTGGAGGCGTACGAGCAGAGGAACAACCTCCAAGTGGCCGACGCGGTAATGCCCCATGGCCACGCCGCCAACAACGTCCCACTGCTGCAGAGTACGCGTCTGAACAGATATGTTTCTGAACAGTTTTTATGCTTCTGAACTGTTCTGTTCTGATCGCTCGTGTTTGCGCAACCTCCAGATGCGGCACTGCCAGCGCCGGCGGAAACACCGCTCTGGCTTCCGAGCAATCAAGAGATCGACTTCCAGGTCGACGAGGTTCCCCAAGCCAACTACGCCTTCCAGTGGCCCGCCGGCCAAATGTTCAACATGCCAGGGTAAGAACCGCATCGTGAAGGCTAAATCTGCAGCAAGTAGAGCTGCCGGAGCAGGGGAAGATCACCTGAAAAGTTTCGGCGATAGGCTGTACATTAACCAACACTATGTACTTACGTACTAGTAAACGTCTACGCAAGTAATGTCTGTGTGCTCAGGTAACACGAAGGTCTAAGGGTAGGTGAGCTTGAGCGGCCCTCACTGCTCGCAGCGAATGTGGAGAACATCGGCGAGCGGCGAGAAGAGGCGCAAGTGTAATATTCTTTGGTTTAATTCGTATCCTTGGTTGTAATTTCCTTTTGCTAAGTTTGTGTTCTGCTCCCAAGTGTTGCATGTAATGTTGGGGTTGGCGACTTGGGGGCAGGAAAAACAAGTCTGAAGCCTACAGAGCTTGTGGGTAAAGAAACAGCTCTGCTTTTAAACATTTCCAAAAGCTTTGTGTCTTGTAACATCCAAATCGCAATAAAGAAAGGTAAATGCCTTTTTGTACATAAGTCTTTGGCTTCCCAAGCTTTACCGTTATGGTGAAATGCACATGGATGAAGCCTGAAGGTGAGACAAGGGCTTGACTTGCCGAGTTGCACGGGCTGCTACGGTGAGAGACTTTAAAAAGGTCTGGGATGTCTATTTATAAGGTAGCTTATGCCTTTCGAAATAAAAATCACATTTTTAACTAAGTAACTAATGGAATTACTCGTGCAATTGCGACAGTTGGTTATTATGATATAGTTGTCTTTGATGTACAACTTTATTATACAACCCTAATATCTATATACGATTAATCTATACCGTTATAATCTGGCTTCATCAAAATAAGTGGTATAGATCATTTTCTCTCTCTCTCTCTCTCTTGATTAATGTGATAATTTCTAAAATTTTTCTGTTTTAGGATTATTGTAATATTTTTTGCTCTCAAAATAAAGGAGTTGTCTTCTATCTTACAGTTGTTTTTATTTATATAGATTATATCAAGATCACAATCAGATGCACACATCTCGGAGCTAATCTGAGACAAGGAAAATCAACTTGGAGTTGGTTTTAAAAAAAGTAACTAACAAATAGCAAAACTGAAAAAAAAATTACCATCTGTTAATCGTCCTCTCCTTGATAAACACTTTGAGCAACCAAAAGATCTCTAGTAGCCAGGTCGTCTAAAAAAAAGAGTAGCCAGGTGGACGCGCCAAGTGACGTGGTCGGAGAATTCAAAGTCCCAAAGATGAGAGTTTGCGCGTGAAAGGTCAGAAAGGGACCAAGGCTGTTCTGCTTTTTCCGGCTCCTTCCTCTCGGGCTAAAACAGAGTAGGAAAGCAGAGCAACCGGGATCAGTTCCAGCTCCGCACAGTCAGAAATCTCGTAGCTCTCTTTAATGTGCCGGCCCCATCCGGTACATGTGACCGTTCTTTTGGATTGTGATCGGTGTAAATAGTAACAGCTGATAGAAAAGACGTGAGAGAGTACGGAATAAGAAGTACGGTTTTGGCCGATATATATGGATGGGTTTTTTAAGGTTAAAGCTTATGGCTATGATTTTTGAATTCTGATATATTCGTGAAAAGCAGTACGTAGAGGAAAATAGTCACATATGATTTTAGCTGGTACATTAAAGCTCGATATAGTTTGTATCATAATTTACCTGTAGACCTTATTTTGAAAAAATGTATCATTTAACAGCGAGTTACTGTAGAAATAAAAGCCAAAGCTTAAGCATAAGCCTAAAAGAAATAAGCCATAGATGAAGTTATTATAGTGTCGATTATAATTAATTTGTAGATCTCGTCAAAATTAGTTATTATACAAAAGCATTGTACTATAAACTAAAAGTTGAAGCTCAACAGAATTGGCCTATGCCGATCTCCTCCTTTAACATCTCCCATTGCAGTGGGCCACTTGGAGCCCATTCCAGTCCAGTTTAAAGGCCCATCAAGGCCCACAGTAAAGTTCGTTAGGTGATAAAGGCCCACAGTAGTTCTCGTAGAATCAACTAAAATATGTAGTGGGACCTACAGAGACCTAATGAGTTTGGGTCATAATCTACTAGATGTTTATGGACTGTATGAATGAATTTGGGTCATATTCTACTAGATGTTTATGGACTGTCTGAAAATATCATGTTCATATGCCCCCCAGCACGTTGCATGATAGCACAAATATAGGTTTGACATACGGCACATACAAATTCTTTTCATTTTCTAAAAAAACATATTCTAAAGATATTAAGACTAGCCCGTGCAAATGCATGGCCACCCTGCTAGTTCATCAGAAACCAGAACATAACACACAACTGCTGAACTGCACATCAATACCGTTTTCTATAAAACGAGGAATAGCTCGTTCACTTTATTCATCTCCATTAGCTTTAACCAGTACAATACCTTCCTTTTCCCGTACAATACCCTGATGTAGAAATGTGAAATCGTAATTGCTGTATGTGGTACAATTCCTTTGCCCTCCGTTCGATCAAATTAATGTATGTATGTACGTATGTATGTATGTATCAGTATAACTATATAAAATAACCGCAGTAACCGTCAGACGCCCATATCCAGCACCAGAGGGGTGTCCCCCTTCTCCACAGTGAACGTCTTGTGCATCTTCCCCGTCGCCGTCGTGAGCTGCACGACGTACGTGCCGTGGAACCCCCTGAATTTGAAATGGCCGTCGTTGTCGATGTGCCCACGCGCGTGCGACGTCCACTCCCGCCGGAGATCTACGAACCTGCAGTGCAGAGCAGAAGCGTAAACACATCAAGAATTAAATTTTTTTGCCGAATCAATAAACGCTCCTTGCGTTCAGGTCGACGTGTTTGTGAGTCGCTATTTGTGACTGACCTTTCGCCGGCGTCGTTGACGGTGCCGTCGGAGTTGACGAGGCAGGCGTCCTGGCGCCACATGTGGCCCTGCATGAACCCCCAGAAAATGACGCCCTCCACGGCCGGGTGCGCGTAGGCCTCCCGGAGCACCACCTCGAGGTCGTCGGCGCGGAGGTCCACATCGGACTCGCACACGTCGAGTTCGGTGAGCCAGATGGGCAAGTCGGTGGTGGCGAGCTTGTCGAACGCGTCGCAGATGACCTCCCCCGCGGGGTTGGTCACGTGCCCCTGCAGGCCAATGCCGCCCACCGCCGCGCCCTTCTGCTGCAGCGCGTTGATCTGCTCGATGTACTTCTCCGGCGTCGCGTTCGGGTCGTTGCCGCACTCGACGTTGTAATCGTTGACGAAGAGCGTGGCGCCTGGGTCGAGCCGCGCGGTCTCGCGGAACATGAAGCCGTTGATGTCGTCGCCAAGCCGGTCCTGGTAGAAGCTGCCGTGCAGCATCTCGTTGTTCACGTCGTAGTGCGGGAACCTGCCGGCGTAGCGGGTGAGGAGGCTCTGGAGGCGGCTTTCGACAGCCGACTTGAGCTGGTCGCTGTCGAGGTTCTTGATCCACTGCTGCACGACGTTGTCGACGGCCCAGAAGATGCAGTGGCCACGCACGGGCTTGCCGTAGCGGTCGCAGAAGTCGAGGAGCGCGTCGGCGTCGTTGTAGTTGAGCTGCCCCTCCTGCGCCTCCGTCCAGTACCACTTGAGCTCGTTCTCGAACACCGCCCAGTCGAAGTGCTTGGTGAAGAAGTCGACGAAGGCCGGGTTCTGGACGACCCCGCCGTTGATGCAGGCGCCGAAGGGGAAGCTGCTGTCCATCTGCATGACGCGGATGGACGCGCCGGATATGCCCGACGCTGCTCCTGCCCCGCCGAACTTGAGAACGACGTCCCGCTTGCGCACCTGCATGCAAGTATAGTAGAATAAAGCGCCATCTCGATCAAATGATTGACACGCACATCAGCATATGGACTTTGAAGCTGCAAAAATGGTGTGGCGTCCTTCTCCCGACGTATAAGTAATGCCTCTCCAAGTCGCAATCTACGTACGTACACAGCGAGGTGCTGCTCACTTCAAAAAATATGGCCATCGTCCTAAGTTTTTCCATCAAGTATGGTCGTGGCAGATCGTATATGGAGTTGATGTCAAGGTGCTTACTTGTCAACAAAAACAAATGGCGATCGATGAAATCTATCGACGAGCTACTAGATGGTTTTTAATTCGATGCAGATCGAGTGATGTGAGAGCTCACCTTGTCGGTCTTCTTCCTGAGTTTCCTGAACCGTGCCTTGCGGTCCGTGGCGAAGATTTGGAGATCCATCAGCTTCACATCCACACCGGCAGGCGCGCCCTGGACATAGACGGCCGCGCCACACGGGCTCGTCTTGAGCCGGAATGCGCCCTTGATCTCCGTCCACTTGCCGGCTTCGGCGCAGACCGCCCCGCCCTCGACCAAGCACTCGTCGTCGTCCATGCGAAGATTGACGAGCACCGCGTGGCCCCCCTCCGCGCCGTCTCCCAGGCTGATCCACCCAGCCACCCGGTACGTGACGCGGGGCTTGAGCGCGCCCGAGATCGCCTGCCACAGGCCGTCCTTCTCGTCGGCGCGGCCCGCCGCGAGAATGTACCGGCCGCTCGGCTGGTAGTCGTCCCCCACGTTGTTGATGGTCTCGGTCGGGACCTTGGCCGGCTCCTCATTGTGCACGGACAGCGCCGTGCACGAGCCTAACGGAGCCCAGCCGGCGAGGCCGTCCTCCAGCGTGCTGTTCTGGATCAGGTTGGCGTCGAACACCACCTCCTGAAATGCAACAAGAGCTGAAGTATGAGTGCAAATGAAGCGACGCAAATGGATCTAGCTTCTCCTACGTACTTTTGGAAAGAAAACGAGCTGGCTAGAGCTGTATACGTACCTGAGTGCAGGCCATAGCACCCGATGAGGCAGGGCGCAGGTGAGGGAAAGGAGACCTGTTTGCCGGCGATCGGTTTTGCGGTGGTGAGGGGACGGATCACGGCGGTCGGCCGTATATAAAGGGGCGGATTGGTCGGCCGTCAAAATCATCGCGACATGGTGGTAAAGCGTACCGAACACCAAAATATTGTACAAGCTCGAAGCAACCACCACTTACATCTCTCTCTCTCTCTCTGCTGCTTTTGAGTAACAGTAAAGCTTGCGCAAGACCGGGTGGTCGTCTCGTGGGGCCCAGAGAGTGCTGACACTGGCATGTGGGGCCGGACGGCGTCGCGCCCGGCATGTCAGAGGAAGACGCAGGCGGCGGAACGCGCGACCGGGCGGACGCTTCGATAAGCTGTTCTTTTTAGCAAGCGTCATTACCAACACCACAAGCATCTGTCGAGGGCTGGGCCCGCGCTTTTCTTTTCTTGGCTTTGGGAAGAGACAACTAAAAGCGCTTTGATCTAGCTTGTTTAGTCGCTGGTGGCCCAAACAATGGAATCATCGGGCCACAGGCCCAATGGGATGTTAGATTCTACGTGAACTTTTCAATCCGTTAATCCCGATCGTTAACTGCATTAACAGCTTTGATGAAATACTAGTTCATGCTGCCGCCATTATTTACAAGAAGAGCACAGTAGTATTGGGGCCTGGCGACAACGTTGGACTTGTTCGTGGCGGTGGAGATCGACGAGAGTGTGACGTGTCCAACCTGCGGCCGCCCCACTACACCACGACGACGATAATGGACAATCGTTTACGCGTAGGGAGTCGAAATACAAAGCTTCAAGACACGTACATCGGCTAAAAGTGAGGTTTGGTGACATGTCGTGTGGTGACATGCCGAGAACCAGTCCAGTAGCAGCACTAGCTGGTGTAGTGTGCGGACATGATCTTTCTCGAACATTGGCTCAATCGAACTCAACTAGAGCTAGTGTGATTGAATTAGATACGGATGAATATTATTCGTGTCATATTTTAATCTATTTTTTCTTGGATTCGAAATTGTATGTGAATACAATTTCGGAGTATTAGAAGTTTTAAATACGGTACCATCGGAACGGATACATGATGTTTCAGATCCAAAAAGGCGCATACAAAAAAAATATACGCTAAATCTTACCACCATCTTTTCAAACCTTGAACTATCCATCCGACCACAAAGCCACGTTAAATATCCATCCGCCTTTACTTCGCCAAGGCCGGGTTCGTACTCACACTCGTTGGCCCAACATCTGCATGCACGTAGCCCAACACACACGGCCCACGTGGCCCACACAACACACCATACCTACACGCATGCATACACTCACTCAGCACACACAGCACACAACCACTGCACACACACAACACCACTCTCTTTCTCTTTGGCTCTCTCTCCATGGCGCCAACCCCTCTTGCGTTCTCCTCGATTTCGCCGGGTTTGGCTCAGCTAGTCATCAACAAGCTCCTTCGCTAGTTCCCTGTGTCGCTCGCCTAATTCGCACGATCCTCAACCATGGGTGACGGCTTCTTGGGCTCAGCCATGGCACTCTACGTCGGTTCTTGGTTGCAGCACCACCAGCTTGCTGGCTCCTCTAGTCAGTCCCCGCACTTCTTCTCTTCCCCTTTCGATTGGGTCCAATGCTAGTGAGGTCGAATTTGACGTGGCTCTGCCGAACTAGGCTCCCCCCTTTCTACTTGGGGATGTGGTGCTTCCTGTATGGGGAGTCTATTTGCAGTGCCATCACGCTGTTGTTGCACCTCTAGGACAAGGAGCGGTGGTACGACAGCGCGGTGCTGAACAGCACCATGCGCAAGGTGAGCCCCCGGTTCAAGCCACCGTGGCTACTAGAGCACCTGCTGTGTGGTGGTGATGGCGGTACGCCTACGCCGCTATGCGTGCGTGGTGCCGGATATCCGATAAGATATTATCTGTTTTATCACTTACCAATGTTATTCGGTCAGATTTTGGTACTCTCGATTTCGCTACCGAATTCAGAAATAGCTATCCGGTATTGATACTGAATCCTATCAGATATTGAATTGCCTTTCCGAACCGTACGTTTGCACTCCCTAGTCTCACCTCACTATGCAATGGCGATGCGCATGCGTGGAAACATGAAATTTCAATCCATCCATGACGGCACAAACAAGGCACCGATCGAAAAAGCAACCGGATCCAGCGTACATGGAAAGGGCGTGCTCTATCCGGATTTCGGAGCCGAAGATTTGTTCAGTGTGGAACATGGTACATTCACAAAGAGAAAAGCCAACCAAACGTCCCTCTAAAGTTACGCCTACGAATTGCTACAAATTCGGTTTATTTCAAGGTTTATGATGTAATCTATTGGGCTTACGACCACGTTTTACCCCGAGTATTATAGTTGATTTTAATTTGGGCTGTGAAGCTTCAAATTGGGCCCCACTGGCCTAGTTTAGAGCCTAAGACGGCCTGCTCTGACAGTCCAAGGAGGCTCGGCCCAGTAACAAACAATACCGGCATTTTCTCCCCTTAAAATGTTATATGGCTTTTTTCCTACATGTAGGTGGGTTCTTTTCGGCTGCGACTGATGGTTTTAACCCTAACGTCAGTGTTTCTGTGAACGAACCGAACTCTGATATGTCGTTAAGCCACTTTGAAAAGGTTATCCTCGATAAGTCGCTTCAAAAAGACTGCAGAGAAACTGTTCCGTTTGTTTGAAAAGGTTATCCAGGTCAAGTAAAGGTAATTTGGTAGTTTGATTAAAATACCGAAAACCATCTTTGATCAAAACCGTGGCGCATTGGCAATGCCTTAGAGACCGATTTAGATCAAGGTGGAGCTGGTTAGATCAAGGCTTAGGATTTAGCGGATGCACACTTATACGCTTTTCAAAGCGTGAATAAGTGAATTTATGTGAGTAAAACACATGTGTGTGTGGTTAACAGGTATCCCTCATTATAATAGTGAATAGGATCCATAAAGGGGTGTAGGTGGTTGGTTTCCCACCTATAAAATAGGTTGGGATGGAGACATGTAAGGTTAATCATCCAACCCATTTTTTATGCTCCCTTCTCTAGGTTTAGGGTTAAGGTTTGAGAGTGAGTACCTTGAGTGCTCTTTATCCTCTAAAATGGAGTAGCTGTGAAATCTACCTTCTCAAATAAGCAATACATCAATTTTTATGCAACTTGGATCGGGTCCCTCTTGTTTTTGATTGATATGCTTAACTTTTGATTGGTTTTGATATCTCTTCTTTTCTTCTTGTGATCTTGTTGTGTCAAGGACGTGTAAGAGATTAAGATAATGCTTGAGAATATATCATCACCCATCTAGACACTTTGATAGCAAGATTTACGAAAAATTTTGATTTTGTTTGAGTTTGGCCTCTTTGGTTCATCTCTTGGTACGAGAGTTTTTGGGGGTTTGGTTCTGTGCTGATATAACTTGCTATGATGTGTGAGAATATATCTAGATCCTTCTTGGTCATCATTATCTCACAAGCAAGTTATATTCATCAATTTTGGTTTTGGTCCGGTCTCGGTGCACCTTTCCCTCAAACTAAAAAATGTCTCAAATTTGGTCATGATTTTCATAATCGTTTGTTGGAATAGATTCTTGATAACTTAGAGAAGATCCCTGCAAAATTTCATATTATTTAGATATTCGGATCAAATTTCTCTCATTTAATCAGGCTGAAAACACTATTCATTACCTTGATTTTACTGCAGCAGCGGTCAGACCGCCTTTATACTAGCAGTCAGATTAAATAGGCCGGTCAGACAGCTATTTGGAGGTCAATCAGACCGCCGAGAAAAGTTAGGTTCCAAGTTTTATTGAATTAAGCTAGTTGATTTGATTTTTAGCTGAGGATTCTATATTGTATATCTCTATAAGTGTATGAGAATAGAATCTTAAATACTTGAGAGAAAATTTTAAGTTGGCAGCATTTATCCTCCCTCTGTTGTCATCCGGGCCAACACTGACGCACTTGTTCGTCCATCGCCGGCCTCCAAGCAGTCAATCGCAGCAAAGTTGTTCCCACATGGGCATGGCTGACTTCAGCTGTTCCTCCTCCCCGCATCTGACCACGTTTCTACGAACGCATCTTCGTGTTGAAATTACGGATTACTTCCTCTACAACCAGCTTGGTTTCTTGGGTCAGTGGATACTTTGCAATTAAGCTCTTCAGTTCCTCTACTACTTTCTCTTGACAACCGCCAAGTATCCTGCAAAACAACCTGTGTATGCTCATAACTCAGACATCGTAATCCGTTCATCATGAAAAAAACTTTACATATATTGTCGCGATGCTGCACCTGCAAGCACATAAGCAAAGTGTAAATAGTAGCTTCTTGAACATACCCATTGAGCTTGCAGGCGAGGTGGGAATCTGCAAACTGCTCGCTGCTGCGGAGGCCGAGGGCCTGGATGAGCCTGACGCTGTTCTTCTGCAAGTAGTATTTCTGATGCCGGCTCTCCGCCAAGTAAAATGTGCTCGAGCTCGCGCATGGCAGGATTTTTGTGACGATTCTCTTGTCCAGCCTCATCTGCTTCTTGACCTTGGATTCTTGCGCCTGCTTCTTCTCGTCGTCGTCAGCGTAGAAGATGCCTGATCGGTAATGCGTGCCAGCTCCGAAGCTCTGAATTTTCATGAAGATCAGTAACATCACACTGTTAAGCCCAAGTTTCTAGATCTAAATGTTCATGGGATCATGTAAGCAGTTGACTTACAAGATAGTCCTTGGTTGTGGGATCATGGCTGGACCAGAAGATGTTGCACAAGGCTCTGTAAGCAACCTTCCTCTTGTCGTAGGTCACCCTCACCGCCTCGGTGTGCCCGGTATTTCCCTCTAAGACCTAGAAAAACCCTAGCCTAGTTTAATGCCTCACCTCTGTTCTGCTGCAAAGTTTTCTTTGAAGAATGCCATATGATGAGAAGAAAACTAGGATGTGAAGTTAGCTACCTGTCTGTAGCTAGGCTTCACAGTGCTTCCACCAAAGTAACCAGTTGCCGTCGTCACGACACCATCAACTAGCCCAAATGCTGCCTCCAGGCTACAGAAGCTGCCTATGAAGATCGAAACAGGTTCATCAGTAGTAGGCAATTTAATTGTGACATTCAACTAACTAAGAATTTCAAGAATTGTATTTACCTGCTGCGAATATAGCCTCGCGGAGAAACTCCGGTGGAACCATGGTCGTGCCAGACTCCGATGAGCCGTCCGAATCATCATGGATTTGGGATTTGGGCAGCAGTATGTATCTCATTTTAGATGGGGGAAAGAACTGGTTAGATCACCAGTTGGTTCTGAAAAAGCATAGGGAAAGCCTTGGTATGCTGCATATATATACGGGAAGCAAATAAGTGGGTTTGAATATGAAATTTGGAGGTGTAGAACTTGCGTTTGTGTTCCCATCTGCTGAAGTTCACACCTTGCACTCAAAACATTGTAGGCTGGGTTGCTGGGATTGGTTCAGATGCAATAATTGAGTCAGTTGCAGTATCTGGCCGGTGCATGCATGTGCAAACGGATTTTGAGGCACAATCAAATTTGACTATGCGCGCGATGATCACCACTTCTCTTAGATCATGGAAGCTGGCTGCTTTAACAATTGCCGGCTGACGGTTGATCCAAGAGAGATCTTTACAGAACAAGTAGGAGTAATTTATAGAACCAAGGTAACCAGTCTGGACAGGAGCACTGTATTATGACAGTTTGGAATTCTAATGCCATTTAATTGTAGATTCCCTTTAAGGCTGTAAAGTGAACCAGGTGGAATAAGAGTTCAACGTCAATTGAATTTATCAAGCTAGCGGACGAACATCAGGTCTCAAATTCAGATTGTGGAACATGTTTGGCAAGGTAGATCTGGTTGTTGACAAAACAGAGAGAGGTTCACCGACACCACCACAGTCGATGCTTCAATTCAACCACAGAGTTGCTAGTTGCTACACGCATAAATGAGTTGTTTTCTGAAGTTCCAAACATCTGCTCACATAGTCACACGTCCAAACTGTGGACATTACTGCTTGCTAGCGTTAGTACTCTCGTGTAGAAACTTTTTTTTGAGACCCGTGTAGAAAAAGTTGATACGACGTCAGTGAAGAATGAACTGATAAGCTGCCTCTCCAGTCCTGCGTTCTCCAAGTGGCATTTCTTTCTTGCCACTTCCTACAATTCTATATGCTGTCAAATCGAGATTTAACGCTGCTGAATCAACCGATACTAATGCTAACTTTTTTTTTTGTGGACAAACTTTTTAATTTGATAAACCACTTTCTGGGCTTCACAATGGACGTCAAAATTAATTAAACACTACATTCAGAAATAGTCTGAACCACCAGAGACTAAGGCAAGTTTGAAACACACACACACACACACAAGAAAAAAAAATCACGGTTTCTAAGATAAAAGAATTTCAGTATGAGTAGACGGAGTATTTCTTGTCATACAAAAAACCGGCCGGGCCCAAGCTTCAAATCGCAATGTTAAGTTGTGAATATCGAAGAAAAAATCAAGCGGGTCAAGATCATAAAACACATCTGCAAATCAATGTTCGGACATCAGTAATTGTTCCGCATTCGAAGCGCAAGCAGGCTAGCATAATCACCAAACTTGAAGCTTCTTGTCTTCCCCATCCTTCCTCCAGTTTCTACGAGGCAGTCCTCCATCGTTGCCAAACAGTGAGTTCCTGAAATTCCCCATCTCTCTCTCTTCCGTTCCCATCCCCCTTCCTCTCCTATCGGCCCGTAGGGGCCATCAAGCAGGGGGACGCAGGGCAAGACCACGCCCATGGCCACTAGATCCGCCGTGCTCGGGCTCATCGTGATGGCGGGGTCATTGCCGCGGGGCAAGGCCCCGGCGAGGTCGCAGCGAGGGGAAAGGGTGGGGCTAAGATTGCAAATGACAGTGTGGTGTCTGCTGGATAAATATTGTGAGTAGTCGTGTGCGTGGTCGTAGGCGTGGTGGTGTGCGTAGTTGCAGGTGTAGTCGTGTGTGTGGTCGTGGGAGTAGTTATGGGTGTGGGTTTCAGTTCGACGCGTGCGTTGTTCGCGCAGGAGCGGATCGTAGTGGCGCTATATATGGGTAGTACGTTCGTAGCACGAGTCTAGGAGACCATACAGGCCATGTTATGTACATAGAGTCCTTTAAATTTAACAATACAAGTTACAAAACGATGCCGTCTTGCAGCACAAGACTTGTTGTTCATTGTGTTCGAGTGTATTCATAACTCGATTTTTTTCTAACATTTGGTATCAGAGCTGCGTTGACGGTCCAGGCGTAGCTATGTCATCGTCATGGGCTCTGGAGAGTGGGCAATCAAGGACTCCTCCGCGGTGAGGCCGTCCTCATTCACCAACACCTCCTCTGCACCAACCGCGGCACCGTGACGATGGTGGCCGTGAGATCATTGTCCAGTGCGTCGTCAAGGAGGCGTCAGGCTCGGTGATCTACCCCATGCTCATCCGGACAAACTACACCAACTGGGCGCTAGTGATGCTCGTGAACCTGCAAGCGCAAGGTCTTTGGGAGGCGATCGAGCTCGGCGGCGGTGACTACCCCGACGACAGACTGGCATTGTCCGCCATTCTCCGCGTCGTGCCGCCGGACATGCTCTTGACCCTCGCCGTAAAGGACATCGCCAAGGACGCCTAGGACGCAGTCAAGACGATGCACGTTGGCGTCAAGCATGTCAGACAGGCGAACACACAAAAGCTGCGACGCGAGCTCGGGGAGATCGCGTTCAAGGGCGGCGAGTCCGTTGACGACTTCGCCATGAGAATCACAAGACTCACCAACAACCTTCGAGTCCTGGGGGACAACATCACTGACGTGAAAGTGGTGAATAAATTTCTGCAGGTCGTCCCGAAACATCTCTCGCAAGTCGCCATCTCCATCGAGACCCTTCTCGATCTGAGCGCGCTCAGCATCGAGGAGGTAACTGAGCATCTTCGCACGGTGAAGCAGCGGTATAGGCTCGGCTCTAACCCTGACCCCGGTGGTCGTGTCGATGGCAGTGGCCACCTACTTCTCACAGAGGATGAGTGGTAGGCCCGACTCTAGAGGCGCGAGAATGATGGGAACGGCAGAGGCAACAGTTCTGGCGGAAATCGTCGTTGCGGCAAAGGGCGTGGGTGTGGACATAGTACTAGGCCTGTGATGGTGGTGCAAATGGGGCCAGCCAAGCCGGTAGCTGTGACACTCCCAGGGACCATTGCCGCAACTGTGAGGTCACCGTGCGATCGGCCTGAAGTGGGTGTACAAGGTGAAACGCGACGCGCGTGGAGCCATTTTGAAGCACAAGGCGTGCCTCATCACCATGGGATACGTCCAGCGATAGGGGGTGGACTTCGATGAGGTATTCGCCCCTCTTGCTCGTCTGGAGTCGTTGCGGCTCCTACTCGCTATCGCTGCGCGCCAATCTTGGGAGGTTCACCACATGGATGTCAAGTCTGCATTCTTGAATAGTGACCTCCAGGATGAGGTGTACATTGCACAGCTGCCCCACTTCATCAACAACAAGCACAAGAACAAGGTGCTACGTCTTCACAAGGCGCTCTACGGCCTCCGTCAAGCATCGCGCGCCTGGAACGCGAAGCTAGACGCCACTCTGCTCTCGCTCGGGCTTCATCGCAACAACTCTGAGCACGGAGTGTACACATCAGATGAAGGCGGGAGTCAGCTGATCGTGGGCGTCTACATCGATGACTTAATCATCACTGGTGGCAACACTAGCGGCATCCATGGGTTCAAGGGGGAGGTGAAGAGCCTGTTCCGGATGAGCAATTTGGGGGCGCTCAGGTACTATCTCGGCATCGAGATGCACCAGAGCCCAGACGGCATCACGCTCGGGCAATTCGCCTATGCGCTGAAGATTCTGGAGAAGGCCGGCCTGGTGGACTGCAACCCATACCAGACTACAATGGAGGAGCACCTCCAACTCAGCAAATCGAACTCATCCCCGCTGGTCGATGGTACTCTCTATCGGAGTCTGGTCAGGAGCCTCCGGTACCTCATCCACACTTGGCCGGACTTGGCCTACTCAGTAGGCTATGCCAGCCATTTCATGGAGACGCCACGCGAAGAGCATCTTGTCGCTGTCAAGCGCATATTGCGCTATGTTGTAGGGACAAGAACATGGGGTGTTTTCTACGCCGTCGGAAAGAAGAAGAGCGCGCGACCGTGTCTGCTAGGCTATAGTGATAGTGACATAGTCGGGGACGTCGATTACAGAAAGAGTACCTCAGGTATAATCTTCTTCCTCGAGGATAGACCCATCACTTGGCCATCTCAAAAGCAAAAAGTGGTGGCTTTGTCCTCTTGCGAGACAGAGTATATCGCCGCGGTATCTGCGACTTGCCAGGGCGTCTGGCTGGCGCGGCTTTTGGCAGACATACTCTGTTCAGAGTCCAGCACGCCGGTTCTAAAAGTGGACAACAAGTCCACAATCTCGTTGATCAAGAACCCAATGTATCACGATCGGAGCAAGCACATCGAAACAAAGTTTCACTACATCCGGGAGTGTGCAAAGAAGGTCAGATCGACGTTGAGTTCATCGCATTAAGTTTCAAGAACTTCGTTCCAAGATTGGCCTCATTAACATCAAGCACAGCAAGACTTAAGAGGTAGTCGTGTGCGTGATCGTGGGCGTAGTCGTGTGTGTGGTCGTAGACATAGTCGTGGTCGTGGGTTTCAGCTCGACGCGCGCGTTGTTCGCGCGGGAGTGGGTCGTAGTGGCGCCATACACGGACAGTTCGTTCGTAGCGCAAGTCTAGGAGGCCATACAAGCCACGCTCTGTATATAAAGTCCTTTAAATTTAGCAATATAAGGTAGAAAACACTGTCGTCTTACGGTGCAAAACTTATTGTTCATCATATTCAAATATGTTCATATCTAGATTTTTTCTAACAGTGTTCAGGGACAAGGGTGGATCAACGAGCATGGTACATAGCCATGTGCGCGGTCTTGCCGTACGGAAGCACGCCAGGGTCGCGGCCAATGGATTTGGTAGGCAATGGTGGGACAACTGTTGGCCTCGCCTTCGCCGAATAAGTCGCCGGTGATTATACAAGGATCCTTCTTTATTCCCATTTTATTATTTCTAGGTCAAAATAATGCTAAACACACACTCCACTACCCCCTCGTCACACCCCTCACTCCTCCTTGGCCTTGTCAGGGCCGCCGGCTCCGGCGCCCTCACGGGACATCATCTTCTTGAACTCCTCGAAGCCGACGCAGCCGTCGCCGTCGACGTCGACGGAGGCAATCATCCTCTCGCACTCCTCGACGCTGCAGCCCTCGCCGATCCGCCCGAGGACCTTGCTGAGCTCGGCGGCCGTGATGCGCCCGTTGCCGTCGATGTCGTAGACGTCGAAGGCGGCGCGCAGCTCGGCCTCGAGCTCGCCGTCCCGGCGGCCGCGGGCGTGGAAGGCGGCGAACTCGCGCAGGTCGACGAAGCCGTCGCGGTCGGTGTCGAGCTCGTCCATCATGGCGGCGACTTCGCGGCCGCCCGCGGAGGAGCTGGGCGGCGGCGAGATGGCGCGGGAGACCGCGGCGAGCTCGGACGGGGAGATCCGGCCGTCACCGTCGGCGTCGAAGCGGGAGAAGACCTTCTCGATCTCGGCGTCCGAGGCGATCGCCGGGGGCTTCTGACTCTGCTTCTCGGCGGCGTTCGACATGGCTCTCCTCTCTTTGCCTTGCTGCGAGCGGGAGTGAAAGAGAAGCGCGTGGATGTAGTGGGCACTGTGTGAGAGCTGGGGTATTAATAGCCGGGAACGGGGGCATCGCGTGTACTGTTGAGCACACGCTATCGACACGCACCGACTTTTCAATCGCCGTGCACAGCCGTACACGGGAGGCAAGTCTTCTTCCTGCCGCATCGGGCGGTGTATCTGCCAGGTGTCGTCTCGTGGTTAGGCCACGCGGGCGGGGGATCGGCGCCGTGTGAATCTCGGTGTAGCGAGGCAAATTTTCTTCCTCTCGCCGGTGGTTTCCTCGAAGCTCCAAACAAGTAGGCGGCCGGAATCACCGGCCACGTCTATATCGTACAGTTTTTTTTAGTGCTGCTCCGCGTCAAATAGAGGCTAGATCCATAGATACATGCCGTGGGGTTTTATTTTTCGATATCAACAAATTTCAGTTCAGTTGCTTGACATCTCCTGTAATCTCAAAGCTTACGTGTCGACTGAATTCGGATTTTTCTTCTTCTTGCGACATATTACTGGCACTATTACTGTTCAGTGATTATCGATGAACCTTTTTCTTATTTTTACCAATATGCCGCCACTGAAGTATACTTCATGCCCAATGCCCAACAGAGTCTGCTTACGTTGGACACAAGCCTTCAGAACGATTTCAGGTAGCAGCAGCACATGCATTATGAAAATGGACGATACAGCAAATCACATTCAAAGCATAGTTTATGAACATTCAAAATTCGACAACTATGCAAACAGGAAAGTATAAATCATCAACACATTTTCTCATTCCAGCAGCTCCAATTGACACCAATTTGAGTAATTAACCTTCAGGAATTTAACTGAACGTCAATACACCAATACACAGGAAATGCCCCAATACAACTTTCTGAAGCCTCTCCAACTTAATCTGAGATCGAATACAAAGAACATGATTGCAAAAAATCTGAACACAGTGCGCTCAACCTCAAGCGTGAATCGGAATTTCCTGAAAGTGAAATCGTGACGTGTGAATCGGAATTTCTGCCAAAAGACTTCAAGTAGGAAAGCGCTTTCGGTTCTTAAAAGGTAGTAAGACTGGGAAAACATATAGCTAGTTAATACAAGTGTGATGTTAACTCAATTGATCTGCAGTCGAGATGTCAATCTGCAATTTAATTTTTACCGCTTTTAGTGAATGTTATATACAACCACCGTATGATAAGCATTAGGAAAAAGGAATACTTCGTTCATTTTAGCAGTTTGCCAAACGATATAGAGTTGTCACTTGCGTAGAATTATCGATGGCAATCAAGAGACGAATAATTGTAATTTACAGTAAAAGTCCTTCTTACAAACCTACTGTATTCTGCTCTTTTCACCATCAGCTCAGCAACAACAGGAACACAAAAGAAGAGAAAAAAAATTGGAGAAGCGTTGCTCTGATCGGTACTGTAGCGCCGACTAAAAAATTGGAGAAGTTGCTTTCACCGGATGCAGTCTCACGTGACGTGATGTAAAAAAGGAGAAGCTCTCCTGCAGTCACACAATCAGACACCCCAATCCTTGCATGCAGCCACCCTACTCACCTCTAACCCCAAAAGGTCTCGACACCTCACAGATGCATGTAGAGCCTGTTTGATTGCTAGCCACACTTTATCAACAAAAATTATCATACTTGTTTAAGTTGAGGTGCTCAAATTCTTTGCCACACCTTAGACAGCCTAAGGGAATCTTGCCACACTTTTTTGAGTCATTGACGCGTGGAGCCTAGTTTGCTGGAAGGGAATCTTGCCACAACTATGACTGCAATCAAACAGCTCTCTGAGTTGATCAAATTTACCTAATCTTAAACGTAATAAACTGTAGCTGACAACCAAACAGGCCCGTAGTCAACACCAAGTACAAACCGAGTGCCCTTCACAGATTACAACGCGGGAAGAAAAAACAACTCGGCCAAAAGTTTACCTGATCATCAATTCTCGGTACAGCCCCCGCATTTACATGCAGCCGGCCATGATCACAAGCCGCCGCAATTTTTATTCATCAACTTTAGCTGAGTGCCGTACGTCGCTGCCCAATAAAAAATATATTACATGCTTTGGCCTAAAATATTTTATATTTCAGCCTAATATTTTTTTCATCCCAGTTATCTTACCTTTTCCAAATTACACTTTGACCTCATTTTTATTTTGCAAACCATAGAAACACAACAATAATTGCAACGACGCCACATGTTTCTACAAAGTCTTGCATCTAGAGGTAGCACCTACTTATGTGTGTTTCATATAACTTGTACATGTATTCTACGTTTGTAGTTGCATAAAGCTACTCAAATTTGCATATCTTCAAGAAAACCCAGGAACATATCGTTCGAGGATAAACTTTCACTATATAAGAGAACATAAATGTATTTCATAACATAAAAAGGCAATTAGATTCTAACTCAGTTGTGTCAAACCTAAGATCTCATCATCATCACCAGTTTTAATTGTCCCTATTCAACAGCTCCACGACTCTCCAGATCAAAAACAATTAATCGATATTACTATTAGTACACAATGGTGATGTTTCCATAAATATGTGTTGTATGCTTGTATGATTCCAAAATTTTGATATTACACATGCATGGAAATTATTATGCAATTTTCACATCAATTGGATTTTCTCGTTTTGAACTGCATCAATTGCACAGATACCCATTTACCTCAGTGAGATAACATGCATGTAAATAGGACAACAAAGATGCATGCCTGAGGTGTTCCAACAAGAGGAACCATTATATCTGCAAAAACTTGAATTCCTTAGTTGGTCATGGCAATAGCAGCTTCAAAGATGCCGTGGGCTTGCATTTCTGTTAATTCAGGATATGATATACCAAGCCTGCAATATTTAACATTACCAACATTAGTAAAGGTAAAAAATACAGATATTACAAATTTTTAATATTTACGTAACAAGACATGCTATTGTAGAACAACAGAGAGGATAATAGCCAAGCAACTAATCACGAAGAGAAGAAATAGATTCAACAGTGAATAGAAAAGCACAAAAACCAACCTGCACCCATGTAAACAAAGCATAAGATTTACTTCTACAAGTTCCCTCATTTACGAGGCTTTTCGTATCAACCAAAAACCTCATCATTTCTGAAAATTGATAATTCAAATATTCATTATTTAAGGAAAATATATTGGCACTGTCTATAAATGATATATATGAGTCTATGACTGATTCTGTGATTCACACTTTCACATTTCACAATTCACAAAAACCAATAACTGATTTGTAAGCAGGACAAATAAAAGAGCATATCATATATATGATTGACTATGAGTCTATGAATCAACTCACAAATAACAAATATCATATCTACGAGTCTATGACTGATTCACACTTTCACAGATCACATTTCACAATTCACAAATATTATTCACTGATTCACAAGCTGATCAAATTTCTCCCGGTCTAACCAATCCTTAATCCACTGATTCACTGAGGCATGACAAACACATATACGCATACCCAGGGGCTGTGGCTGAATGCTGGCAGCTTAGAGGTAAGTGAGAATTCTTCGATTAAAATAATCTGAAACAAACATGAAGACAATAAGACAAATAAATATTGGGAACCACCGCTTGCTGATCCGTGTGTTAAAGCTAGCTAAGCTAGCTACACGGTCGAATCCTTACTTACAAATTTGGAGCTCAAGAAATCAAAACAAATGGTGGCCGACCGATGACCTGCATGCATCCTCAAGGAGGCCTCCCCTCCCTGGTCCCCTCGGCGACTACGGCTTGGCCCCTCCTTTGCCGCCTCCCCCATTATCGACTACCGTCGGCGCCACACCCCCACCGGCACCACCGCCCATGCGCCATGCTACCGTCTTGAGGAACAGGAAGCTCATCAAGCGACTAAGCGGGGGATGTAGATTGCGAATCTTGGGACGGTGCGGCGTGGCGACTGAGAATGGGGATCGAATGGGAAAGCAGTGAAGTACCAAGGAATTAGGGATTTAGGGTTAGTATGCTGATTGGCGAGTGGCGCAGGCCCAAGACGACCCATGTCATGGGCCACTGGCCTAGCTGCTTCAGTGGCATCACTGGATGACCCAGGCATGAGGCTATGCGACAACGTCGATCGAATCGCCGAAATGTGCCCGGGAGCTCACCCTTTTTACTACGCTGGTGCGGGGAGGTTACTATGCATCTTCCACTGCTCGTCGCCGGCGAGCTCGGGCAGCCGTCCAGGCTCACCAACCGGTGCCTCTACCCCTGCTCGTAGGTCTCGAAGTAGACCGACACGTGCATCACCTCCATCACCTGCCGCACGGTGCCGGTGACGAGGGACCCGATGCCATCGCCCGGGATGAGCGTGACGCGCGACGGGTGCCGTCCGCGGGCCGGGTATGTAGGTCAACGTCTGCGCGCCGCCGCCATGGCCGGGAGGAGGCGAGGTGCCGAGGAGGAGACGAGGCGGTGGAGGAGAGGTGCGGATCGCCGAGCCATGGGGAGGGCTTAGGAGTTTGGTCACGAGGGCGGACACGAATTGCGATCAGGAAGGCGGAGGCGGGTGGCTGGGAGGGAAGGAAGGACGGAGATCGAGGGGATGCCGAGAGAGGAGAAAGGAGAAAAAAAGAGAAATTTGATGATTTGTTCCACCTTTATTTGCAAACAGCTCATTTACCTCATAGTTCATATTAATTGATTATTTGTCCCATCTTTCAATTTTCAGTTGACTATTTACCGTCTTTGTATTTTCAGGTCATTTTCTATTTTAGGCAAAGGTAAATTCCTATGAGAAATTATCAAACTGCCCCCTACTTTACCGACCGTCTGGCCAATCCAATCCGACCAAGCCCCTTGCCGCCGGCGACGGCGACCGTGCCCCTACCACACCCTGCCCCCGCCAGCACAAATAGCCCCAAAACCACCTTCTTCCCACCTTGCCGCCGCCGTCGCTGCCATCCCGCGTGACCACACCGCCACACGCTAGCTCGCTACGCCGTCCCGAGCTGGCCGTCCTCCGCTCCGTAGCCGCGGAGTTTGGCGCCGGAGGCAGGCAGCTTAGCGTTAGCGTGGAGACAAACAAAAGCGAGGGAAAAAGAGAGACCAGCGAGGGTGCGTGCGAGGCTAGTTAGCACCGGCCGCGGTTGTACTTTTTTGGCCTTTTTTCCGAGTGGTGGTGGTGGACTTTGACTCCATCGGCTTGGCTGCCTGCCTGCCTGCCAGTGTGCGCATCTGGCCGGCTTCCCTTCCTTTCCTTTTTCAGCGCTGCTTTCTCCTCGCCTCTCGTTTCCCCCAGCCTTTCGGCAGCCGTCCCCTTCCCCCTTCGACGCCGCCGCTGACGCCGCTCGAGGTGCTACTGCTTGTGCTCTCTTCTTGGCGTGCCCTGTCGCCCTGTTCATATCTGGGTTTTCTTTCCTTTTTTTCACCTTCTTTTCTTGGGTTGATCCGGAGGCAAGAGCGGTGGGGACGGGTGGAGTGGTGGTCAAGGGGAGAGGGATTTCATGGGTAGGCGCCGGGAGGCATCGGAGGTGCGGCAGCTTGCTGCTGCGTTTCTGAGCTTTTTTGGTTCTGATTGCTGGTATCTGCGCCCGCGGCCTTGGCGGGTTGTGCTGTGCTGCTGCTGCTGCTGGAATGGGGGAAGGGGAAGTCATTTGGGATGGCATGCTGTGCTAACATAGGGGGGTGCCGGGTGGGATCACTTGATCTTGCTTTAGATGATGGTAATGAGGGTCGAGGGCCGCTTGGAAATGGCAATTGACATGGTGATAGGTTCGTCCTGTGGGATTTGCATGCTTGTGTGTTCGGTGTGTTCATGGCCAGCTTGCTGCCACGGTATCTTAATTATTAGAGAAATTTGGTCGCTCAAAGAAGGGGGCAGTTTGATAATTTCTCATAGGAATTTACCTTTGCCTAAAATAGAAAATGACCTGAAAATACAAAGATAGCAAATAGTCAACTGAAAATTGAAAGATGGAGCAAATAATCAATTAATATGAAATATGGTGCAAATGAGCTATTTGCAAATGAACGTAGGGCAAATCATCAAATTTCTCAAAAAAAAAGAGTTGAGCGGACGGTGGGCAAAAAAGAGTCCATCGGATGCCCCACGTACGAATCGTATTTTGAGGGAGGGAGGGGAAAGATAGATAGAACTAGAATCATTAACTGGTTTTTTTAAATAATTAGTTAGAGATTCATGTGTTACAATGGAGTCACAAACATGATAAGATGAAACTTACTGACTGACCAATTTCACATATCAAACAAGTAAGACCAGAAGTGGATGGGATGGGCGGTTAGATCCTGAGAGAGAGAAGAGAGACGAATGATCTAAATCAAATCGGATGGCTGTAGAGAGGGGACAGGAGAACGCACCAACAATCACTAACTCCTCTTTATATAATAACTAGTTAGAGACCCGTGCGTTACAACGGAGTCATAAAAATAAAAAGACAGAACTTATTGCCTGGCCAACTTTACCTATCAAATATTGGAGAGCAAGCGACAGAGAGAGAAGGGTGGCCAGAATGCGCGAGGAGATAGGAAAAGTGGAGGGGTGGGCGGTTGTATCCTGAGAGAGAGAGGAGAGAAAGATGAATAGTTCAGATCAAATCAGACGGCTAAAAAAAGAGGAGTGAGGATAAATCAATCACTAACTTCTTCTTTTATAATAGTAAAGATAGAGATAGAGATATTTTGATTGCGATTACAGGACTCAAAGCCGAGGGCCTCCAAAAGTTGAGCTCTATACCTCAATCAATGCTTGTCTGTCTTTTTAACATATGCGCGTCCGACTCCATTTCTAAATACATCAGCCGCCGTGGATACCAACTTTAGCTGGCTTTTGGCGCACTATTTCTAAGGGATCCAAAATCCTTCCGTAACACAGATTTTTTACTTTCGTCGCATGTCGAATCCTTCGAACCGCACCATCGTAGCTTCAACATGCATCGTTTTTCTTTGATCTCCACGCGCTCCAATTCGAACACGATCATCTCCTCCAGTATCTTTAACCCTCTGGACCATGACATTACATCAAGTCATCTCCCAGTTCTCGTTGTAGATCATGATCGTCTCTGAGTTATTCTGCACATGAAAAAACCAAATCAATATTTCTCCAGCATAATTTCTTTTCAAATTAACTAACTTTAGTCCATACATGTCTCGCATAACATGGATTACACTATTTTCTCATGAAATCGGACAACCACCATCACAGTACATTACTGCACCGATTCAAAGTCGGAATGTTGATCGACGCCTGCTCCAACGGAAACAGATGCCTCCTAAAAATAGTGTTCAGAACGCACAAGAAGTGATTTCTATTTCATGGCAGCAAAAGCGAAGAGTGATTTTGGTGCGATTTGTCCAGGCAATGCAAAGGGTTGTTCGACAGTAACTTCAAGAAATCCTCCATGTCAAGAGGGATTTTGGTGCGATTTGCCCGCCGCTGATTAGAACCAGTGCCTCGACAAGTTTTCTCTAAGCAGCGTCTGGACATTCTGCTTAATCGCCGAAAGCTGGCAGCAGCGTTCCTGTCTGTGTACTCAACATATATATTGCATCTGAGATTTGAACCTCAGTGCCTTTGATTATGATTCCCTCAGGTTATAAGGTGCTTCATACATGATTTACTTCGATTAACAGCATCATACTTCAGAAGCACTCCCCTCATGACTCTCTGCATCTTCTTGCTGACAGCGGAACATTTGAATGCGTTTGTTCCGGGCTCAGACCTTCTCCGTAAATGCCTCTTTCTCTTACAGAATTCAGACAGGTTTGTGTTAAACCCGCACCAGTGTGTCATATCGCGGACAACAGCTAAGTTGAAGACAAAGCTTCCCCACTGAAGAGCACATGGTGAGGAATGACACATCCCGATATGTTGCCAACATAGGGTAAGGTAGTGCTTTGGTGCTGGACTTGAATGCCACTACAATGGCTGTTTTCGTTTTAGCTTATGGTTTCATCTAAATAAATAAACAGAACGACTTCTTCACCATATTTTTAAAATGGTTTATCAGGATAACTTTTTTGAAGTAGCTTATCGGTATTCGGTTCGTTCGCGCAAACGCTCACGCTAGAGCTAAAAGCCATAAGACATTGCTACAGTCGAAAAGAACCCACCCAATATTTGATATCTCAGCTAAACTTCAGAAGTTAAAACATTTAGTTTAGGGCTACAATATTGCAAATTACCTTAATTTCAGGTGAAGAAGGACACACTCGCTGTAGTACTTCATGACCGAGGCTTCAAACAGAACTTAATGCCATCCTGCATGTTGAAAGCAGAATGAAGGTGATGGTTTCTTAATAATGATACAACTAGTTGAACCAGCGCAACTGGCAAGAAACTTCCATGCGTCGATGGCACCATCGACATTAGGCCTCGTTTCTTCACCGACGCTCCCGGTCTCGTAACAAGAAACTGTAGGAGATCGATTAATGTCAGCTGCGGCGACTTCGGCCCGGCTCCTCCCGTACACCAAGCTGCTGCTGAAGAACTTTTCTTACGGTGACCGCGCCATAAGACTAGTAGTTCAAGACGTGGAGCTCACTGCAATCGAGAGGTTGCCCTGCGGCATCGTGTTGAGCTTCACGCCTTCGATCCCCAACTTCCATAGCTTCACGCCGTTCTTTTGTTAGGCTGTTTACCTCCATCTATTCTACTTTGTTTTGGACATCGGCGTGATTTCCAACATAGATGTTTGACCATAATTTCCTTTCTAGTTTTATGTTAGAAGAAACTACTAAAAATAAAATGAAATGTTCAAATTGATGGCAAATCTACTAATAACTTTTCCGTCAAGCAAATATAAACAATTTTGTACATATTAGTGGTCAAAGTTATATTAGTGATCAAAGTGAGATAAATTTGAGGATGGGGGCAGCATTATTCCTTAGACAAGAGAGTGCCCCAACCCATGAAAGAAAGGATGCTTGCCATGTCGCTAGGACGAGTTTGGCCCATCAATATACACCTTGGTTTATATTAGGCCCATGAAGGCCTCGCCGTAGAGCCGTACCAGTCTTAAGCCCACAAAGTCTCCAGGAACCAGGCCCATGATGAAAGAATCGCCTGCTCCCACGAAAGCTCCGTCTGCGGCGTCCTCCCAAAAAAGAGGGGAAGAAAGTTGTCTGCGGCGGCTCCGACGGGGTGGTGACGGCCGCGGCTCCATGGCCGCCCTTGCCGCCCCGCGTCCATACTTTTGCCATGGGAGCGTCGGCGGCGGGAGGCGTGCCAGCCCTTCCCGGAATAGAGTCTAGAGGCGTGCTTCTTGAGTCTGGAGTCCTTGTTGTGTTCGTCATGATACCCTAGACTAGAGGCTTTGCCCGAAGAAATGATTCGGCGCTCGACGCCTCGTTACCGGGGCATGGTTTCTCCATCATCATGTCGCTCTGTGCCACATAGCTACTTGGCATGTCAATTTTCCCTCTTACCTGGCTAAGGTATCATATTCACATCCCAACGGAAACATCGACAAATTTTCTTCTTTTGTCGATTCAATTAATTCATGCTTATCTGCAGATGGAGAGCATGGAAAGAAGTCGGACATTAAGTTGATCGTGACAGGTAAAATCTTCGCTCTCACTGCTACCAACCGCAATCTTTTACCTTCTGAATTCTGGTCGATAGCTAAATCCAAAAAGGAAAAAAAAACAGTAGCAGGGCAGCTATCGGAAAATAACTAGTCAATTGATGTGCGCTGGTATTCCTTATATCGCGTTATTCAACATATTGATATATGTGAGCAATGTTACTTCTTGCTGTGGTGTAGTGAGTTGTATTTAATTTTCCTCTTCATTTCTTTAAATTTTTCAGTGGCAACGGTAACTTCTGGGTTGCTTTTAGCATGCTTTTACGTTGCGATGAAGTTATTTTGGATAATATCCTTCACTATTCGGAAGAAGAACAGTGATATTAAAGAAAATATTGAGCTGATACCATCCAAACATGGGATAACCCCCAAAAGATATAAGTACACTGAGCTGAAAAAGATAACTAGATCTTTCAGTGGAAAACTAGGGGAAGGCGGATACGCCATGGTTTTCAAGGGTACTCTTAGGGATGGACGCCTGGTTGCCACCAAGATTCTTCATAACTAGGCAATGGAGAAGAATTTCTTTTGAAGAAACCAATGGAGAATTTGTCAATGAGGTTGTAAGCATTGTCAACACCTCTCATGTTAACATCGTTTGCTCACTTGGCCTTTGTTTGGAAGGATCAAAGCGGTGTCTGGTGTATGAGTACACGCCAAATGGATTATTGGAGAGGTACATCTATTATGAAAATCCAAAATCAGCACTAGGGTGGGAACAATTATATGAGATAGCGATTGGCATTGCACGAGGGCTAGAGTATTTGCAGAGGGTGCAACTCACGCATAATCCATTTGACGTCAAGCCTAATAGCATCCTTTTAGATGAGACTATTGTCCAAAAATTGCTGATTTTGGTCTGGCCAAACTCTGTAACCCCAAGGAGAGTATTGTCTTGATGGCTGGCGCACGAGGAACCATCAGCTTCATTACTCCAGAAGTTTTGGTGTTGCCTCAACCAAGTCGGACATTTACAGTTTTGGAATGATGCTTTTAGAGATGGTTGAGGGCACAAGGAATGTGAAGAGAACGCTGATAAATCTAGCCAAGTCTATTTCCAAAAATGGAGTCATGATCATTTAGCTCAAGCTGGTAGATTGGAAACATTTGAAGTGACAAGCACAACTGAGTTCTTCGCGCGAAAGATGGCTTTCATTGGTTTGTGGTGCATACAAATGATGCCGGAGACTAGCCCTCTGATCACAAAGGCATAGACATGCTAGAGAGCAATGTTACTGACTTATAAATTCCACCAATGCAATGCTTACCTTACCACTCAGAACCATCAATCAATTCGACTTCTGGAGAAGCTACTTGAACCTTCAGGCCATTCTTATCACTATGAAACGAAGCAAAGGGTGTGTATTCACTTGTTTAGGATGACAATTAAGTATCGTGTTTCGTCCGTATTTGGTAATCAGTCTATTCACTTTCTTTCTAATCTTCTGTTGCTTGGCCTTTTTATAATGTACAAAGATGATACTTTTTTGAAAAAAATACAGAAATGATAATGAGATTTTTCTTTCTAGTTGCTGACTTGCTGGTGCTTCGCAAGTTGCGTTCACTTGCTTTTTTCTAGAATCTGATTTGCTTTCACTTCATAATAATATTGTTTTGGTATTTCTTAGCCCCGAAAGTGATTGTACCGATTTGATCATTATTAACTTCCTCCTTTTCCCCCCCCTTTTTGAAGCTGATGAATTGTATCATTATTACTACTTTTATCGAGCGATTTGGCAGCTGACATGACGAATTTGTCAGATAATGCTCTTCATAGCTGTGCTCGGTTGGGCTGAAAAACTATGGTTTATAACTGAAATTACACTGTAGTTGAAGGTGGTTTATTTGGCGTAATTAAATTTACAAAAAAATTAAAAATAGAAAAATATGTTAGCTCATCACGGATAACATAAACGAATACAAAAAAAAGAACTGCAAAAAAGCTTAGAACAAAGCTAAAAGCTTAGAAAATGACGGAATTTATAAATAGTGAAAAAAACAGAAACTCAAGCTGAAATGAGCGGGTCTAATCTACCATTATTTCCTTCAGTGCCAAGACACCAGCCGTATAGAACCTTGGAATCGATTGACATGTAATGATTATTTCTTCGCGTGGCTGCTAAGTGAATTGGAATTTTAGTTCCGGAAAAAGACTGAAAACTTGACATGGAGTACGTTTCCTTCTGTCACAGCTTCAAAGCAGGACGGCACCCTTGATGTTTCTCGCTAATGGCCACCAAGCATTCCCCGGACCAAACCCTAGCCAAACGATTAAAGACAGAGGAAAAAATAAATCTTTCTTTACCTACTACTACGAAACTCTGAACGCAGCAATTAAGGAAGAAAGAAACCGCGAGCTAACAAGCAGTGGCCGTTGATCGGTACCTCTCGCGGAGGAATGGTCTATTACCTGTCGCTGGGATCGCAATTTTTGCGTGGCCCCAAACGTCCTCCCGGCACCAAGAACCCGTGCTGTTTGGACTGACTTCGGTGTCCATGGAGCTGAAACGAATCACCACTGCACAAGGGTACGTGCCATCGGATCACGAATCGAAGCTCGCGAATTATCGTGCTCGGCTCGATGAAGCTCGCGAGCTTGAGATAAAGCTCGAGTTCGGCTCGTTTAAAGTTCGAACCAAGCTCAAATCAAACCTAAAACAAGTCGAACTTGAGTAGCTTGTGAGCTTCGAGTTTTTTTTTTCAGCCCTACACGAGCGCACGTGCCATCGGATCAAGAATCAGCAGCTCGGACCGGTGGGGCGCGGTGGAAAAACGGGGGGGGGCTTGCGCTTTCGGCCGGAATTATTGGGTGGCTCCGTCTTTCTCGAGCGCTGCGTGCGTACGTGCCTCCGGCTAGGAAGGTGCTAGTGGATTGCACCCGGGTCAGACGCGTGCGTTGAACGATGGATTGGTAGGTTGTGAATTGCGATCTGCTTACACCTCCAGAACAACGACCCTGGTCGATCGTAGCTTGGTCCGAGTTAATCTTTGTGCGAGCACACATGTGGTACGAGCGGAGCCAATTGAACAGTAAGTTTGAAAAAAAACAGAAAGTTGATGACGCAGAAGATCGACAGGCGCTGACGGCTTACTTTTCTTCCTAACAAAGCGTCGAGGACTGACCCACCGCCCCAGTAACACGAAAAGTTAAAGGACAAGATCTGTGGCCGGTGCGTGTAAGCGTCACCGTTTACCCGCGGTAGCAATTCCTGGCATCTTGCGTGGTCACAAGCAGACCAAACAAAGCACCTGTGGTCATTACCGCATCAGGCGACCCATGCGTTACCTCAACTAGCAGGGTAAGCGTGGCGGTATGCCATGTTAGCTACCGTGTGAATCAAAGTAAAAGAGACGATAGTTATCATCGTACTAGCTATCGTGTGAACCGAAGTAAAAGATATGACAGTTCACGGGAATTTTCGTAAAAAACCGAGGATCTATAAAAACTTGTATATAACTAAACGAGGATTTGTATGTAATTTTAAAAAACCGCAGGGTGCTATCCTGCAAAAGGATACGTAATTTCGGTGAAGTGGAGGGAGTTTCGAAAAAAACCTAGCAGGGATCTTTTTGAAGGAACCGAGGACTTTACGTGATTTCGAAAAATACGAAGGTCTTTCACAAGAAAGATAACGTGGCATAGGTGGGAGGCTGGGAACTTACCCGGTTTTAATATAGCGATGATTCGAGAAAATTATAGAACGGAAGAGCATCCATAAGAATAGACGGAAGATATCGCGGGGTGCTATCCTGTAAAAGGATACGCAATTTCGATGAAGTGGAGGGAGTTTCAGAAAAAACCTAGCAGGGATCTTTTTGAGGAATTGAGGACCTTAAGATATTTTGAAAAATATAGAGATCTTTTTGTAAGAAAGATAACGTGGTATAGATGGAAGACCAAAAATTCCTCCGGCTTTAATAAAGCGATGATCCGAGAAGATTATAGAACGGAAGCGCATCCATAAGAATAATAGACGGAAGACAAGTGTGAACGGCTTGGCCATGGAGCCCTAACTGACGGACAGCGACCGTGCAGCATTTCACTGCACAGCCCATGGACTTTTTCCCGGCCGGCACGTCAGGGACACACCAACGAGGTACCTGCAGAGCGACGAGTCGTGCGTACGTCCAGGCCGGATCTCTCGCGAGGCGAGGTGACGCGGCGGAAAGTAGGACGTCGCGGTCGGAATGGTCCAAAAAAGTGTATCGGTAGCGACTGCGCTGTATGGAGCAGCCGAGCTTACGTTCACACGCTGAAGCGAACGTGTGCGTTGGCGACGCGCGGCCGAATCGCGGCCGTTGATCAGGGGAAGGGAGGTGAGCCGGGCAACCGGCAGTGTTTTTCTCACGTGGAGCTTAATTTCGCGATCAAGTCCAAGCGCAGAGCTACAAGTTGACCCGTTCACACCACTAGCGCAGCAGTACACTCGAGCTGCACAGAGGATGTTGGACAGCTCGTGTCTAGTGTGTTGCAAAACATGCAGTTTTAGCCGAATAATTTCAGATTTAAGTATAGTATTGAAGCATAATTCCAACGATTAATAAATGACATGTATACTAGTAAAATATATGCAGTTACATAACTATTTTCTATGTCATCTAAAAGTGAAATTATAATCAATATGTTAAACATAAGAGAATAAACAATCAACATATTGTTCAGATTGTTATGTATGTAAAAAGGAAATAACAATACCAATTAATTTCAATTGCAAATACCGCACAATCAATTAACGGGTATATGATATAAAAAGGTGATGTCTAGAGAGCAATCGGATGTTTTTTGTGGTTTGGAGCACTCGGATTTTTTTTGGAGGAGTGCATACATAGGAGAATGGGGATTCGAGTCTTTTTATGGTTTTAAACACTCACAATTTCTTTAAAGGGGTGCATACATAGGAGAAGGGGGATTTGAGTGTTTTTGTGGTTCGAAGCACTCATATATTTTTTGAGAGGTGCATATATGAGAGAGAGAAACCGAGTGCTTTCAGTCCAAAAAAACACTCAAGTACTATGTAGCACTTCCCATATAAAAATAAGCAGTTTAATGTCTCAGTAAAGAACAGAGTACTCCAGCACTAATCAATGCTTTGAAAAGAACAGAATACCACATAAACTAGTAATCAACAAATTAAAACTAAGCAGCACATATCTACGGTCACACTGATTTCATTAAGACAAAACATCCTCATCGAGCAATCTCTTAACCTATATAATATTATGCAATTGTCTCCTAGAACTAGTGCAAAATATTATCAAATATTAAAGAACACTATAACAACTCACAATTGCATATCAACAGTAAAAACTGAAGGTTACTCATGAGGAGATAGTACTTAAAGCCGTCCAAAAGGCAGTAAGGCTAGACACACCGAAGAAGACATTGTCCTAGAAATCCTATCTCTATTGTTTGTACCACGGCGTGGTTCTCGGAGATACAAAACCACCCACACAAATCATCTAGCACCACGATTGTGTGATCTAGGGCTGGAAAACGCCGCACAAGATTAGTACCCAACACCGGCCAAGTGCAAGGCTAGCCAGATCACTAGACAAAGTTTCGGCCAAAACAACGGTCACGGCCAAAACAACCAAATCAACCATATTGGAGCACGCATGAAGACGCAGCTCCACCACCACCAAGACTCACAAGTGCACAACCAGTCTAATGTTGAGATGTCATGCACCGCTGGAATAAACTGTTGTTTCAACGATAGATCTCAATGGAGGAGGAAGAATAGGAGATAGGAAAAATGGTCAATTCAAATCTAGTCTAGAAGACGAGCCCAAACCCGAATTAAGTAGAAGAGGATCGCGGCGCTAGCAACCACCTACAGCGAAATTGCTCGAGAGAAGGGGATCGAGTTCACGAGCCCCACCCTTCTCACTCTGCCACGGCTAGATGTAGGCAAGCTTCCTTACCCCTGCCCCCCTCTCTTGTAGGTGGGACCAGCTCCTCTCTCTCCTAATTGTTTAAACCGAAAATCAAATTAGGAAAAACCCAAATTGCCCTTAGGCTTAACATGGTGTTCGTCCATATATAGCCGGTGCCTTGCCGTTAGCCGAGCAGCAGCTCCACGCATAGTATGTAGTTGAAGCTAGCTATAGCATTAGAGAAGGAAACACGCTACTAGGCTGATACATATTGGCAAGAAGCTAGTGCACGAGCAAGTTTCCAAGGATGTCTCTGGTAAGGCTCTTCGACACGCTCGCCTTTGATACGTGGAACCCCTTCAGCATCTTCGGCACGACGGTGGCCGCCGACGCGTGGCTGGCCAGCGACACGTCGGCGTTCGCCAACACCTACATCGAGAGCCGGGAGACGGCGGAGGCGTACGTGTTCAGCGCGGTACTCCCGGCGGGCGTGAAGAAGGAGGAGGTGAGGGTGGAGGTGGACGAGAGCAACGTGCTTGTCATCACCGGCGAGCGCAGCGTTCGGAGGGAGGAGAAGAAGGACAAGTGGCACCACATCGAGCGCAGCTGCGCCACCTTCTTCGGCAGGTTCCATCTGCCGGAGGACGCCGTGGTGGACCACGTCAAGGCCGCCATGGAAGGCGGCATGCTCACCGTCACCGTGCCCAAAGTGGGCGCGGAGAAGCCCGAGGCGAAGGCCATCGAGGCCAGCCCGTGCTGATGCCGACGCGGATGCAGTATATGATCTGCTCGATCGGTTCCTCGACTTTCGAATGAATGGTGTCACTACAGCACGTACTCTGACTGTGAGATTAGTCATAAACGTTGTGTGTAAAGTACGACCTTGCAAGTAAGCTGCTTGCTGTACTTCCATCTGTTGTTTGGTGTGAACTGCATGCCTGCATGTAAGAGAAATATATTTGCTTGTGTTAATTACTTCTCTCTTTTGCGTTCATATATGGGTAAATTAAACGAAGAGCAAGCTAGAATCTATCTCGATGATTTGGCAAGGTATAATTTCTTGACACGTTATGTTTTTGCAAGAAAAAATCTTGACACAGTATTAGACAATATACTGGAGTTGAAAAGCATAATAAATCTTTTGAGGCTAAAAAGTTTGACGCGGCATGCACCATGGCAAGTACTAGTTGGTCCGGTACGGTGACGAACGGCTTGCAAGTTGCAGCACTTAGCGGGAGAACAGGCAAGAGATAACGCACACCCCATTAGCAACCAACACGCACAGCAGCACGACGAGGATAGGCACTGTCGGGGACAAATACTATTGCGAAACAGCGCTGACAAAAAATGGGCACTCGTGGAATGAATCCTTTTTTTTTTTTTTTTTGACGTGGAAGACATGAGAAGTTGGGAGCAACGATGAAGGCTGGTGATCGTCAACTGACCATAGCGTAGGCCATGGCGAAGAGGCCACGACCCTTTTTGCACGCACTACTGCCCCGCAACGGGCCAAGCACAATCGCCGCCGACGAACGCACGGGAGGGCCCAGCAGCCGGCTAAACCAAAGTGTAAACGCTGGGAATTAATCGGGCCTACTTTTAGGTGGGCTATGACACGACCGTACTATACATAGACGGGATAATAAGGCTTTAAAATAAGGTCGGGATGAGGTGTAAAACGGGATTGGCCCATCATAAGACAGGGTTTGATTCACTCTCTTCTTGCATAGGGAAGCCAACGGCTAGCAATAGGTTTCATGTAGTTTCAGTAAATTTCGTAAAATCATTTGAAAAAATCATGTCTAGTGAGTTTTGTGAGTTTTTAGAAGTTTCTAATAAAGTTTTGAGCTAAATGTAGAATCGAGTATGGCGACTAGAGAGGGGTGAATAAAAACCCAAATTCAATTCAAGTCTTTTCAAAATCTTTTCCTTTGAGCAAAAATAACACTCTCCGCTATAGTAGCTATAGAAACTATGAAGATCAAACACAAATAATCTCAAAGAAAGATCTAATCAAAACAGAGCAAAATATGATTTGCCTGTGCACATCTGGACCTGCTCTAATGTGCAAATGATCAGCCGCAGCCCGCAGCCACTCGTCGGAGAGCGCCTCCTCCGACCACGGCGCCGCGCCGCCGCTGTGGTCGCTGTCGAGCATTTTGTTCTACGCGCACCGGAGCTCGTCGCAGCAACTGCGCTCGCGGCAGCTCCGCGTCGACACCGTCGCCCGCCGCATGGGGCATCATGCGCCTCGGCGGCGTCGGCACTCCGGACGGCTAACCTCCTCGCCCCGCTCATCCATTTGCTCCATGACACGGCAATGTTGTGTCGTCGTTTGTTGGACACGAACGTGTGAAAATTATGGTTAGGGTTTTTTCAGAACGTGTGAAAATAGAGGCTTCGCAAAATATAATTCTCATAGCTTTCGCAACATATGCAAAACCTCTTTATTTATTTTTATTTATTCGTCCATCAAGCAGAAGACGATTACATAAAAGTTCGGAACAAGGGAAGTACAGAGTACAAGTAGACAGCACAGCACATTTGCAGCAAACCATGCACCAAACATGCACGACTAGCATCGGTACATCATCACACCGTCTTCAACTCACGTCCTTCCTTGGATGCTTAACCAGAGATCTCAATGCTCTTCACCTCGGGCTTCTTGACCTCGGCCTTGGGCACGGTCACCGCGAGCACGCCGTTCTCCAGGCCGGCCTTCACCTGGTCCACCTTGGCGTTCTCTGGCAGGCGGAACCTCCTCATGAACTGGCCGCTGATGCGCTCTACGCGGTGCCACTTGTCGTTCTTGTCCTCCTCCTCCTTGCTGCGCTCGCCGCTGATCACCAGCACGTTGCCTTCTTCAACCTCGACCTTGACCTCCTCCTTCTTGACGCCGGGGAGGTCGGCCTTGAACACGTGCGCCTCGGGGGCGCCGCGGGGTCTCCTTCCAGTCGATGCGGGTGTTGGCGAAGGCGGCGGTGTTGCGGTCGGACGACGCGGCCGTCGGGACGAGGGAGCGGAAGACGCCGTCGAAGGTGAAAGATCCCAAAATTTCAAACCAAATTTTTCCTGGATTTTTCCTGAATTTTTGGTGAATTTTTGAAAACTTTCCCAATTTGGAAATTCCCGGCCGAAAGGCGCTTTCCCTTTCCAGCCCTTCCGCCTCCCTTCCTCCGTTGGCGCCCATCCCCTTCCGCCTCCCTCTGGCGCCACTCCCTCCGCCTCCGCTTTCTCCTCCTCGGCGCCGCCTGCGTCTCCCTCTCACTGGCGCCGCCGCCTCCCCGCCTTCCCAGCGTCTTGCGCCCGCGTCCGCCCGCGCCCCCCCGCCGTTCGGACAGCCCGCGCCCCGCGCCCTGCGGTCGGGCGAGGCAACCTCGCCACGCGTCGCCTCCCTCCCTTGGCCCCCACCGCCGGTGGCCTCCTTCCCCTTTCCCGTGCTTGGACGCCTCCGCCCATGCCGCCCGGTGGCCGTCCTCGCGCCCGTACCCGCCTTCCTTGCCGCTCGCCACGGACGCCCCACTCCGCGGAGGAGACGCCCAGCGACTCCCGTCCTCCTGATGACCAGTACCGAGCCCGAGCCTTCTCCTCCACGCCTCCCCCTTCTTCCTCCTCGGGTATAAATACCCCTCTCTGCCGCCCCACCTCTCCTTTGCTCCCCGAGCTCCCTAACTGCCTCCAAACCCTTCCTACTACTCCTAGCAACCTCCCCGAGCAGCCGATTGAGCTCCTGTCGCCTCCAGCTCCGTCGCCGCCCCTCCCTGCGCCGGCGACCCCCGTGAGCTGATCTTCCTCCTCTCTCCCTCATTCTTCAATTCTTTGCTCCCAGAGCACCTCTACTACTCCCTAATCACAATGCCGCACTTCCCTGGCCAGGTGATCGCTGTGGAGCTCCAGCACCGAAGCTCACCGCCGGCCGAAACACCCTCTCCGTGGCCAGCTCACCCGGGGACCTCCGAGCTTCGACCACCGCCACCAATGTGAGCCCCAGGACCCACTGACCATAAATCCACCGCCGATTTGGCCTGATCGCCGCCGGAGACCCTCCTTCACCGCCGGGAAGCCATTTCTCCCCTTCGGTCTCCTGCCTTCCCTAGTGGTTCTCCGGCTTTCCAAAGGCCCGAAATGGGTTCCCCGTGCCGAGACCTGCCCGGTGGTGCCCTCCCTGGCCGCCGGGGACCTCGCCGTCGCCGAGGAGCCAAAGCTCCCCCTTTCTCTGTCCCTCTGCCGCGCGCGCCGGCGAGAGGTAGACGACGACCGACGTGGCCGCATCCTCGCCATCCTCTCCAACCGTTATCGTTTAAAACCATGCGTCGGATGGCACTCCCCCTCAGCCGTCCGATCTTCGTAAACACTTCACTCCTCATCCGTCCGATCGCCCCATACCGCTTCGCCCGCCCTCCTCTATTCTCAGCCGTCCGATCTTCTTAAACCCAGCAGATCCGAGCCGCCCGCCCCGCGCCATCTCCACCGGACGCCTGGCCACGCGTCGGCCATCCGCCGGGAGGGCAGCAGCGTGGCGTGGGCATGGCACATGCATGGGTCGGCATGGCCTTCGGCCGCGGGCAAGCAGGCGCCGATGCCGGCGACTGTTGCGGTGGACCGCCCAAGATCGTTCACCGATTTTTCCAGGATTTATTCTTTTCCAAAAATCCAGAAAATCCAAATAAATCCTAGAAAATCACAGAAAATCCCAAAAATTCCCAAATTTCACCACATTGCTCCTTTCATTATCCTGAACCCAGTGGTGAACTCCAATTTCCAAAATTCATCTCCAGAAAAATCTAAAAATTCAAAGAACCCCCTTTCTTTTGATATTTTATGCAAGTTTATTCCTTTTTAATTCTTTTTGTAGATTATTTTTTTCCCTTGCTTGATTATTCTCAAGCCAGGACTTATTTATTTTATGTGTTTGCGCTAGTTTCGGAGATCCCGGAAGCTCAGGTGCAATCTCAGGATCCAGAAGCGTCGACGTTCGAGCTCGCCGAGATCATTCCAGTTCACGGCAAGTCGCAAAACCTTGATCATGTTGAATCCCATGCTTTAAATATTACGTTATTATGTTATTTGCATTATGTTAGTTGTGAAATGCTAGTTTAAAGTAAAAAGAAAAGATTTAGAATGACATGTGATATAGATACGTCCTACCACCGAAAATGCCCGATTCAATTTGTAGCCATGCCTTGTAACCCTAGAAATAATTATGTGTTACCCTAGATCACTATAGGTTACTCTTATCATGCAAAGTCTTATACTAATAAGGTTGTGGCTGCGGGCCGTTAGACTTGAAAACCCGTCCCTAGGGTGGGGTGGTATGGGACACCGTGCCCTAGGGCGGAGAGTGTCGGTGTGCGAGGAAGGGTAAGAGTGTTGTGGGAAACCGTGAGTCGGTCTTCGCCCACCGCTTACCCTAGGTTGTGGTCGCGGACCTGGAGAGGTTGCGGGCCATGTGAAAATATAAGGACCGAAACCCTTATGCTAAGCAACTGTCATAGCAATCGCTCAACCACAGGAGTTGACTTGTCAACACTGGTTTAGTAGCTGCTCAACTCGATTGAAACTCTACAGGTGTTGAGGAGTCGGGAGGTTGAGTAGTTGGATTAGGTGGGCCGTGCTGCGGACACCTAATAACGGTAGGGTTCACTCGAAGCGGACGGGAGTTTCCATGTGCCAGACCCGAGTGAATTCTACCGGGTAGAGCCTATAGAAAGATTTGAGCAGTGAAACGACCTGGCTTTCTTAACTCTGTCGCGGGAGTTAAGGGATCGTGTGGGTAAAGTTGAGCAAACTCTGCAGAGTCAAAACGAATGGTATTCGGATACGCCGTGCTCCCGGTTAATGGAGCTGTGCCACTTGGGTGATCCCATCCGCAAAGCCTAAGTAGTTTTCTGAAGGTTTTAATCTGGTTAGATGGTTAATTATCTCTTCATGAAAACCCCTGTTGATTAAGAAGTAGTTTTGTCGGCAAGTTTTACGAAAAGGTTTACAAATAAAATTGCATCCACTCAAGGGTAATAAACCCAGTATACTCCACTCCTTTGTTAATCCGTGCATATAGTAAGGAAGGGTTCCTTTGCGATTTGCTGAGCTAGTTGTTGGCTCACGGCTTGCTATTAAATTCTTTAGAAGATCAAGACGAAGGTGAAGGTCTCCCCGTTGAGGAAGTCCCCGAGGGTCTCTTCTTCGACGAGGATCCGTGGCTTTAGGTCTTCGCCGCGCTCAAGCGGATTCTGGAGCTTTTGTAATGTAATTATACTTTGGGCTTGCACGCCCCGCTGTCAAAACTCTGGATGATAATCCATATGTGAAATATATGCTGGTCTTTGTTGTAAGCATGCAATGGTATACTCTTGCGCGACACTCCATAACTGTTCATACGTGAATAGTTGCGGGTTGCCGTGTCCGTACACGCCCTCGGAAACGGGGGCGTTACAGAAGGGGTCGCAGAAATCAGCGAAGGGGTCGAACACGTTGCTGCGCCTCACGAGCGACATTGTTGCTTGCGTTAGTTTTGGGTGGATCGGAAGTGTTTGATGTGAGCTCGATCAATGCTTTTACTGATCTGTACGCTCTTCTCGATGGTTGGGAGGTTGGGAGTGAGGCAGGGTATTATTTATAGGTTCGACAAGAACTCGTCCTGAACCCTCTGGAGTTCTCTCCCTCTTGTGGTCTCGGCAATTCAGTAGCAATATTGTTCATCGAAAGAAAATCAGAAGAGATTTATTTATACCAAATTTAGGTTAATGTCAATCTTTGATGTGGTGTCACCATTGTTGTCAAGTTGAGTCAGCTCAATAATGTATCATAAATAAATAAAATATGGCTGAGAACTTACCGTGAAGAACAAACTAAAACAATTTGATCTAGAAAAAATAATTAAAAATACTTCTAAAAATCAAGAAGTACCCACCCGTTCAACCCAGACAAGAATGCTGGCTAAGAGGGGCCGGTGGCGGATCAATAGGTCCCCAACTGCTTAACACCGACAAGAAACGCCGACGAAGAGAGGCCGGTGGCGGATGGGTGGAGTTACACCCGGGCGGCAGGGCTCTCCGTAGGAGTCGCAATTTTCTATGACTTGGGTATTTTAGGGTTAGCTAGGTCCAACATTCCACGGCACCTTAAAACTATAAGAAAACCTTAGTAAGGGCCATCTCATCACATTTTGCTTATCCTCATTTCTTAGAATCCAAAGTTAGGAACCGAAACAACTTTCTCTCGCGCGCAACAACACCCGTGAAAGATGGACCCTTATTTTTTGCGAGTGTGAAATGTGGAATTTTTTTGAAAGCAAATTATGTATAGTACTCGGAACAATTGGGAGCTGATTTATTTTGGGGAATTGCTAATTAATACTAGAGTGTTTTTAGATTGAGCACTCAAATTTCTTATCGTAGGATTTTATCTTAAGATTCGTGCTCCACCTCTCTCTCCGGCAGCGACTCCAGTGAATTAAAGTTAGGGTTCAGGTTAAGTTCCCGCTCCGGTTCCGCCTGCCACACGCCCGTGCGAGCACGCCTGTAGTCAGCTGCATGACGCGGTGGCCGGCAGCTATGGGTCGCGCGGCAGTGATGTATGCACTCAAGCGCATGCATGCGCGGCCGCTCGTTTGCGGCAGAGCAGCCGGTGGTAGGACGGTCGGCGGCGGTGGCCGGCGGCGGCACGGCCGAACGCGCGTTCACTTGGCTGAACTGCTGATTTTCCCTTCCAGTCGTTTATCTACTGTCGTTTTGTATCAAATTTATCATATCTTATGTCTATTGCTTACTTGTCATGCTTGTCCTCTAGTTCATGTGATTGCATTATTTGTCTTTGTGTTGCGACCGTTGTTGGGTACTTGCTGAGATTTCCAAATCTCACGCTTGCTCTTTCCCTCTCAGGTAAAAGGCCAGTGGAATGATAGCAGCATACATGGGTGGGAGCACTCGAATTTCAGCACTGTGGCTTGCCATTAGTTTTGCCATTTACTTTATTCGTCAATTGATTAGAAGTGGACCGGTCTCATATTTCAAACACTATTTCAGCTTCCGTTGATTATTTAATAAAATACCCTTAAAAGTTTTTAATTGGTGTATGAATTCTATTATTGTATTTTGTTGTTATTTTATTTCTTGGCGATGACGTTCCATAGTAGTATTTCACCTTGGCTATATGTGGGGTGCTACACCGAATTTAGAAGGAGACCGAGGGCGGTGCAAACCACTGTTGGGGTGGTGAGGCAGCAATGGCGCCGCCTCAGCCGCATGCCAAAAAGAGGGTGGTGGAAGTCGGCAGGCACGACAAGCGGTGTTAGGAGGCGGCGGATCCGACGGTGGTATCCGCTGGAGACAAGGAAGGAGGATGCCGTGGGGGATTTCATCAAAGAGGAAGAAGGTAGGGGTACGGAACGGCTTGTCGAAGAGGAGGAAGAAGGGCATCGTGGAAGGGAGGTGTGAGCGACGACGGTGGAGGTAGGCAGTGCTGGCTCTGGAGACGATGATAGCGTAGCGGCAGCAGCAGTGGGGAGGACCGATGGCTAGGGTTTGAGAAGGGAAGAGAAAGAGGAGAAATATATTTGATTTGGAAGAGAGACAAGACACTTTAGTTCTAGATTAAACGGCTTAAAATTCATATATTCTTTAATAAAAAAATATTCATATATTCCTAGACACCCCCTTTATTTTTCATTTGTTCCTTCAACTAACTGGAAGGCGATTACACACGAATACTGACCAACATGACGCTAGACTCACAATACCACGGCATATCTGTAACAAACCATACGTGCACGCACTCACAAACACACATTGACCAAGCGCGACTCGCTCACTGCATCACCCTGATCTCGGTCGATCACGTCCTCACACTTAACCGGATATCTCGATGGCCTTCACCTCGGGCTTCTTGCCCTCTGCCTTGGGCACGGTGACGGTGAGCACGCCGTTCTCCAGGCCGGCCTTCAGCTGGTCCACCTTGGCATTCTCCGGCAGGCGGAACCTCCTCATGAACTTGCCGCGGCTGCGTTCGACGCGGTGCCACTTGTCGTTCTTGTCCTCCTTCTCCTTGCTGCGCTCGCCGCTGATCACCAGCACATTACCCTCTTCAACCTCAACCTTGACCTCCTCCTTCTTGACGCCGGGGAGGTCGGCCTTGAAGACGTGAGCCTCGGGCGTCTCCTTCCAGTCGATGCGGGCGTTGGCGAAGGCGGCCGCGTCGGCATCGGAGGTCGCCGGGACGATAGAGCGGAACATGTTGTGGAAGGGGTCCCAGAGGTCCAGGGAGAAGGGGTCGAACACGTTGCTGCGCCTCACCAGCGACATTGTTGTCTCTCTTCCTCTCTCACTGCGCGTGTGGATGAACTGACGTATGATCGCAAGCCTGTACGCGTCCGGATGCTTTGCTCTTTTGTGCTTTTTCTTGGTGGGTTTCAGCTCAAGTGCGAGGCGATGTATTTATATGATCGTCCGCTCGTCACTCCTGAGGCGTCTCGAGTTCTCTAGTTTCTTCTACGGTATGTTTTTCTTATAGGAAGGGCCCACTTTCCATTCCAGAGCAGTCTCGCGATTTTTCTTTTGATTTGTAGCCCATTATCATTTCATTTCCTTTATTACTTTCCGATTTAGAAAGGCCGGTGTGTTTTATATTCCAGAGTTTTCTCGGAGCATGATGATAGACCGTTGCCCATCTGCTACGTTAATATGCGGTCCCGTTAACTCAGTGACAGGCAACCACTCCTAATCAAGCAACTGCACAAACCAATTGTGACGTGGTTACGTGCCAAATAGAGAGGTGTACCTCAATCTTAATTAAGTACTAGTTAGAGATCTATATGTTGTAATGGAGTTATAAAAATAATAAGACGAAATTTACTGTCTGACTAACTTCACACATCAAATATTAGAGCGTAAGCGACAGAGAGAAGGGTGGCCAGAATGAGCGAGGAGATAGAAAAAATGGAGGGGATGGACGGTTGTATGCTGAGAGAGAAGGAGAGAGACGAATGGTCCAGATTAAATCGGATAGTTGAGAAGAGAGGAGGAAAAATGAATCAATCAATAATTCACACTTTTATAATAGTAAAGATTTTTCTCACATTATATTTTCTATCCTATGCATTATTAAAAATAAACTATACTGGACGTTAACTATCTGTACTTTAATTATAATAGCTATTGATAAAGGTGTTTACATAAATATATCCTTTAAAATTTTTACTAGTAGAGATAAATATATTACTTTTTAGATATGACCTACATAGACCGATCTTTTAGTTATATACATACTTATACACGATGGTTTGAATAGGCTAAGATGAGAACTCCTCACAAGCAAACCTATAAAAAGGGTCGTCGCTGGAAGCAAGATTACGGGAAAGCAAAAAAGAAAATTTTCTGCGAGCAAAATAAAGGAGAGGGCCCAGGCTCCAGCAAGCAGGAGACTAATCCAGAACACTGTGGGCCCTTCCAAGACAGAAACGAAGGGGGGGCGGGGACGAAAGCTGAGCTGGAAAGCAAACGAAGAAAGCGGTGGGTGGAGAGAACTCGAGATGCTTCAGGAGCAGCTCTTGACGAAGCTATAAGTACCTCGCCTCGCACCTCCCATCCCAATCCAGCGAGAAGATCGCAATCGCATTAAGCAAAACATACACTTCTTCCAATCCACCGGTGAACTTTCCCCGCACACACCAAGCGTAAGTAACAATGTCGCTCGTGAGGCGCGGCAACGTGTTCGACCCCTTCGCCGACTTCTGGGACCCCTTCGACGCCTTCCGCTCCATCGTCCCGGCTTCCTCCGACCGCGACACCGCCGCCTTCGCCAACGCCCGCATCGACTGGAAGGAGACGCCCGAGGCACACGTGTTCAAGGCCGACCTCCCCGGCGTCAAGAAGGAGGAGGTCAAGGTCGAGGTGGAGGAAGGCAACGTGCTGGTGATCAGCGGCGAGCGCAGCAAGGAGAAGGAGGACAAGAAAGACACGTGGCACCGCGTCGAGCGCAGCAGCGGCCAGTTCATGAGGCGGTTCCGCCTGCCGGAGAACGCCAAGGTGGACCAGGTGAAGGCCGGCCTGGAGAACGGCGTGCTCACGGTGACCGTGCCCAAGGCCGAGGTCAAGAAGCCCGACGTGAAGGCCATCGAGATCTCTGGCTAAGTGCCTAAGTCTGTTCGACTCGGTGCTTCTTTCACTTTGGAGCGGCGGGGTACGAAGCATGGATGTGATGATGTGGACGGGTGTGGAGTAGGCGTACCAATCATGTGTGATATATTATATGTTCTGTTTGGTATATTTGGTGTGTACTAGCGTCGTATCATGCGGCTTCGTCGCAGTATTAATAATGTATTTTGTTCTGTACAGAGAATAAAAATAAAGCACTTCGTATGGGTATGTATATTCAGATATTTGCCCCATTCGCTCTTGTACATCATTTGGTTTGGTCTTCTCCCTCCGCTATACAACTAAGAACCAACAACCCGATTTTCTGTGTGGTTATTATTTAGATAATTGATTAAAATAGATAGAACGTCTCCGGAGCCGCTCCCAGGCAACTCAGGGGCGATTCAGCCGTCCCAAAAAACCACCCCTCATCACCACGTTTCCTTCCTCGCTACAGCTGGTGAGCGGCGACGGGTAGGGTGGCCTGGTGCGGCTCTTATGTCAGGGTGATATGGTGGATGGCACCTGTGTACATCGATGGCTCGAAGCCAACCTTGGCCGGCCGTGTTGCTTTTACTGGCATGCTAGCGTTTGTCAACGGAGATATTTTGCTATGTGGTTGTCGCCATATTGATGCGTGCTGTCATGAGGCATGTTGCGGTGAAGTCGGAGCAGCCGGGTCGTGGGCACGATGGATGACGACGATAACACGTGTTAGATCGAGTGGTTGTGTTTATCAGTCATGTTCAACATTCTTGTCAGCGTTGGGGGTATTTGTCATAAACTTAGGTTAAAAAAACTAAGCACCTCCAGATTCAGCCCGGTAAAACAACTATCTTTTTTGGGTCTTCAGATCGGGCCGGGCATTCGCCAATCTGTTTGACAAATTCAGCCCAAGTGCTGGCCGAGACTCCATTTCCCAATCCCAATTTGTATAATGTAACATGTGCGAACAGGGCCGACCAGGATAAAGGCCTGAAATTTAAATTTCCACACTCGAAGGGGCTTAGTTTTGGCCCAAGAGACGAAATGATTTTTGTGCTGCGCAGCTGAGCCCAGGTGCAGGTAGCCTTATGTCTGCCAAGTCGAACCCAGAACAAACTATCCATCTAATCGAAAAAAACAAATCCAAACGGATACGACCCAGACTTTCTCGGCCGTTCTCGTGAAAGCAAAGCAAGCTAATAAATAGTAATTTTCAGTTACGGATTATAATTTATAGTTATGACCGATGATTTTTAGTTATAATACAAATAATTATATGGATAAATTAAGCACCGATAAATCTTCTCAAAAAAACTGTTTTGATGAGCTGTTCTGAAAAGAGAAAATAGTTTATTTGTTTTATTCAAAAAGTCATAAATTATAAACGATAATTAGAAAAAAAAAGTCCTTTATCAAGGAGACATTGCCAACGAACCAAGTCTGATCGCTTTTTAAATTTACTCTACTACACTAGTATCTCGAGAGTAACAAAAGCTGACTAATCATTGGATTTTCCTTTATCAAAGACCGAGCTGCAGACCACTTCACTGTACTACAGTCCATGCCTATACTAGTTAATTTGCTCATCTAGTAAGTAGTACGTGGCAATGTTGAGCAAAGATTTGTTTATGTACCGACATTATTACAAAGTAGCAGAAGCATCAGCAGCTCGTTACATACTACCACGGCAAGTAACGAACAAAGAACAGAACAGAACAACACGCAAAGCCACACTGACATAAGCATATGGCAATTGAATCACACAGGATTTCCATTGGTCGATCGATCACTCCGGGATGGCGACGAGCATCGGCTGCCACGGTCTCCTCATGAGAAGCCGACGCCGGAAGCCGCCGAACATGAACCTCCGGTGCACGGCCGCACCATCACGATCGCCACCTGCCGACACAGCCGTGGCCGCCGGCTGAGCCACCGGACGCTGCCGCCCCGGTAACAGCACAGGCTGACCGTCTTTCTTGGCATAATACTGCGACGCGCACCGGCAGGCGGCGGCGCCACCATCCCTCGCGCCGTCGTCCGACTCCAGGAGCTCCTCCAAAGAGCTTCTGCTGAGGAGGCTGCTCTTCTCCCCGTCTTCCTCCCCGGCGACCGCAGGTGGTCTGTAACTCTTGCGGCAGAGAAGGCGGCGCACGAGGAGCCAGAGGCTCTTCACCCTTGGCTTGTAGAGCGTCCCGGCCATCGCTCCTCGTCGCTCTCGTTACTGATCTCTCCTAGATATGGCCGTACGGTTCTATACCTGCTGTTCTTTCTGGCTGTGGTTGGTGCCCGTGGCTCGCTTTGGATGATCTGGGATTCTGGACCTGATCCTGAAATAATGGTGCTTTAGACTCTACCGCGCCTTAAAAAATTGTCACAGGGGAATCTTTTATTGCAATGATATTTGTTCGTGTCAGACCCTGACGCATAGAGTTATCTCAACACGGCCCCTGACTAGTGTAGCTGCGGGTGCAGCTGAGCATAGCGCGCGGATGGCGAGGTGCAGACCTGAAAAACGGCACGATGCATCCTTGGTTTTCTCTGTTCATGTGTGGCTTGTGAGAGCCGCAATGCACAGCACGCTGCCATTTGGAGGCCGTGAGAGCAGGATAGGGGAAGTGTCTGCCCTGTGGGCAAAACAAAAAGGCGAGCGTCCGCATCAGTATCGCCGTCAGACGCTAACTAACCGGGCGCAAAAAGACGCGCGAATTTCGGTGCGATCGAGAGGCCTCCTGCTCGAATCGAACTGGATGGGCGCTTCGCTTATCAGTATTCAGTCGTAATGTAGCATGCATGTACATGTCAACTTCGGATCCCAGTTCGGTTGGGACAAAAACAAAACCATCCATGTGCCATTGATTTAATGTGGGGGGATTTGACGCCTTCATCTGCAGCAGTAGAGTCGCACGGTGCCTGCTTCCATCTGACGTGATGGATTGGTCGAGTTTTTTTCTTCTTCTTCTTACCGCATATGTGTGTCGTCTTGCTAAATGAACCTTGTCTAGCGCTGTTGTAACTGGGGCGCGTGGTAGCAAGAAAATGACTAGTTCTCAGCTCGATAAACACGATAGAAAGCTTCTTATTTGCCATGTAAAGTTATCGGTTTTTCTCGCTTCCGTTAGATCCAATCCGTTAACTAGGTTGAACGACCGGGGGCGGAGGCGGCGCTGGCTCGGAAGGTGAGTGCGGAGGTGGCGCCGGCGTGGGAGGTTGGGAGCAGCACCGCAGAGCCCCCGTCGAGCACCGTGGAAGACGTTGGCCTGGACGCCGGATTTTGCTTCCGTGCGTGGGACCGCTGCGCTGACTCCCTTTTGGACAACTTGCGCTCATTCATGGCGGCGGAGGCAACATGGCTCCAGATCTGTCGTCGTCGTCCTCGCCAAGGACACGCCTGGCCGCCGACGTCGGTATGCCCCGAGCAGTGTCGGACTGTGCCCATCTCTCTCCCTCTCTTCTGACCAGCCTAGAGAGCAATGACCAGTTCATCTTGTTGAATAATCCAGCTTGTTCATCATGATCAAAGAGTTAGTTAAAATGACTATAGACGTAAATTATACTCGTGAGAGTACTGTAGAGTTATGATCGTAAGTCGTAGATACACTGTAGTAGTCGTAGTCATCGTGATCGAAAGATCACTGTAGCAATCGTAAACACTCGATGCGTACTCAGTCCACGCGAGAGCGGTTTTTCCGGTTTGTTAACGTCGTGTGCGACGTGACCTGAATCTGTGGGATTGTGCAGGAGGTGGCACATAATAAGGGTGACTTCAACACCAAAGTTAGACTACGATTTCCTTTAAATAACAGTCTAATACAACAAGAAAAAGTTGTCTATTTTTCTAGTAGCGCAAAGCTTTTGTGTTTTTGCTCTGTGTTTTCCAACTTCGTATGTGGTCGTGTGTGAGCTCAGACGTGGTTATCGGTTGAAGTTCCTGACATTTGGTATCAGAGCCAGGGAATGTTGATCCACGATGCAGCTAGGTGAATCCGTGACACCCCGCGCTCCCAATCTTCATCGCTACGTCCCAGAGACCGCGCCGACGGCAGCGGTGGTGCTCTGGTTGCACAAAGGGTGGTGAAGGAAGTCGGAGGATCGCCGATGTATCCGACTCTTACAAAGACGAAATGCGGTGATTGGGCCTTGATGATGAAAGTCATGCTCTAGGCATGCGGGCTCTAGGGCACCGTCGATATTGGCGGGGCTGAATTCCAGGAGGACAGGATGGCACTGGAGCCCATCCCGCGCCCCGTAGCAGTAGTAAGCACTCGACGCGTGCTTAGTCCATGCGAAAGTGATTTTCCCAGTTTGTTAGCGTCGTGTGCGACATAGCCTGGATCTATGGGATCATGTAGAAGGTGACGCATAATAAGGGTGGCTTAACCACCAGAGTTAGACTAGAATTTCTTTTAAATAGCAGTCTAATACAACAGAAAAAGATGTCTAGTTTTTCAGCAGCACAAAAATTTTATGCTTTTCCTCTGTGTTTTCTAACTTTATGTGTAATTGTATATAAGATTAAATATGTTGATCGGCCAAAGTTGGTGACACATCTCCCTCTCCTCTGCTCCAAAGCAGTTTCTTTCCCCACGTTTAGCGGCTCCTACAGGAAGCACAACCTCATCTCCCCACCAAACTGAATCTTACACGGAAACTTTCCACCAAATTGAAGGCCAGGAACAGGGGAGCAAGATTTATAAGCGCAAGAATTGTCTGTCTGCCAGATTAGTTGAGAAGAAGAATCCGGCGCCCATTCTCCTGTGCTTTCTTTCAGTACTGCATCGTACCGTGGCTCTCCCTTCGCAGCTCCATCTGCCACCACGAGCTTCCCTGGCGCTTGAATAGGAAGAGAGGAAGAAATGAAAGGGGAGGAAGGACAGTAACGTCTTTTTTCTATCCAACTAACCAACTTAACAGCGACAACGCAAGAAAGGGTGGAGAAAAATGGGCCAGGAGTACCGAATAGAATAAAAGTTTTCGGATGGCAGATCAGTGAAGCATGCAAAAGTCCGAATAGAATGCGCCTCAGCTTATTGGTTTTTAAAATCTGTCTTTTTATAATAAATATTTTTTTATGATATATAATTTTTAAATAAAATATTTTTTAAGACGAAATCTCCTGATCGATTATAGTATAACCAAACGCGCACATGAGTTTATCTCTCCGTACGACTCTCGACAAGCTAGTACTATTTATAAACTAAAATTAAAAGTTATTAATAAAAACCAATATAAATGGTTCCTAAAAGTTTTTGGATGGCAGATCAGAGAAGCATGCAAAGTCCGAATAGAATAAAAGTTTTTGTATGGCAGATCAGAGAAGCGTGCGACTTTGCGTGTCGAATAAGAAATTTTCTCGTAAAACAAAGCGGCTTGCCGGTGTGTTGTGTACAAGGTGTGCATGCCACGAGGCCCAGTAAGCCCAGTTAGATTTTCTTTTGAGCAAAGAAAGGCCAATTAACTGTAAAACATTAATGGGCCGAGGCCTCCGACCAGCAGTAGGGTGAAAGTCGGCCCGCCGCGCGTACTACTATTACACACGCCTTTTAGGTTGGAGGACGTCAAAACGCCGCGGCGGACCGACACGGCAGCAGTCGGCGCACCGCGCGCGGCCGCAAAAGCCGAGAGACCGGCCGGCGATTCCCACCCGAAGGCAAGAATTAGGATGGCCCGGCCGGGGCGCGGCCGCAGCAGGTGGGCAGGCCGCGAGGAGGAGCCGTCGGCGGGCGGCGCGGTCAGCGACAGACGACGCGGTTGCCCGTTGCCGCGCACGTACGATGCCCTGGTGAGAGGGAGACGGTTGCTTGCATCAGGCATACACGTTCAAGTACCCGCGTCCGCTTTATAGAATTTTGAGTGCAGTTGGGAGTCCATAGACAAATTCCTACATGCTGGGTCAACAGACCATAAGGTACTGGGCCAAGACAAATTCCTACATGCTGGGTCAACAGTAAGTCTGTAAGCCAGCCAGAATATTATATTGATCAATTCATCTTTTGTCAACGTGAACAGTATATATATTACAATATTTACCCTGGTATTTGCTCCTAGTACATTCACCTTACCATCTGAATCTCTGCCAAGCTCAAACTGCAGAATGCAAGCATGAGCTTATACTTATTTGTCAACAAAGAGGGAATAACTCACCCAGATGAATCACCTCATTAGCAAACTCTATGCTATATACAACTCATCCGAAAGGGCCTTATTTCTTCAGAACCAATACAGAGTACTCATCGTCATCCGCTAGCATTTGATGCTTTCGAGTGGTCAGTAGACTGACTATGGAATCTATGGATAACCGAGTCAGGCGAGTACTGTAGGCTATCCTTCAGCAAGTGTGCGTCTTCCTTTGGAGACGCGTTCTTACCCATCTTTTTAGCCGGACACTCCCCATTCTTGATACAATTCAGGACCTCCACTACCTCCTTGATCGGTGGCCTCAGATCCCTGTCTAACTGCAAGCACTGAAAGGCCAGCTCGGCTACAAGATCTACCATTCTCTTTGTTTCGCTGTCGGTCTCATAGCCGAGCTCCGGGTCGACCAACTGATCAACTTCATGGTTCTGAATCCTGTTGAGAGCCATGTTGCCCAAGTTAATCTCACTGTGGCTCCTGCTCATGTCCACGGCTGGTTTTGAGGATATTAGCTCTACCAACACAACACCGAAGCTGTACACATCACTCTTATCGGTTAGCTTGTAGCACTGGTGGTACACAGGGTCGACGTAGCCTGGTGTGCCCTGTGGAACAGTTGAGACATGGGTGACTGCAAGAGGGAACAGACGCGATAACCCAAAGTCCGCAACTTTGACATGGAAACCGTTGTCCAGCAGTATGTTGTTGGTCTTAACATCACGGTGTATGATTTCAACTGCATGGAGGTATGCCAGTGCTTCAGCCGTTTCTATGGCAATGGTCATCCTTACAGGCCATGTGAGGCCTCCTTCTGCCGCACGGTATCCATGAAGATGGTCTGCAACTGTCCCATTTGGGATGAACTCGTACACCAGGAGAAGGTCACGGCTGCTACGAGACGTACAGCCATATAGGGTGACAAGGTTCTGGTGGAGTAGGCGGGAAAGAATGTCTACCTCATTTACGAATTGCTCAACTCGCTTGTAGTTATTCTTGTAAAGGCGCTTCACTGCAACTACTCGCCCATCCCAGAGCTTTCCTGAGTGACACAAAGGTCTGTTGGTCATTGCCAAGTCAATAAGAACAAGACATATATATCAAAGAAGAGTTGCACAGCTCCTAGCGTTTGCAAGTTGACATTTCAATGCAGAACTTGTAATATGGCAAAGTTAGGACTGATAAGGAATTTTGCAAACATGTTTAAGGAATTTTGCAAACATGTTTTTTCACCTTTGTAAACAGTTCCAAAACCACCATCACCGAGTTCCCTTGAGGCACTAAATCCATCAGTAGCCTCTTCAAGTTCCTCGTAAGTGAAGATATGGGGGGAGCCACCCAACTCAAGGTCTTCGCTGTATGATTGCATTGAAGATCCACTACGCATGAGCTCCTTTGGAGCTCTAGCTTGTTTCCTCCTCTTGCGCTTGTGCCGGACAAAAAGGAGGAAGCATAATATCAATACACCGCCGACTCCTGCTCCACATGCTGCCCACGTCAACAGTGCAACAACGTTAGCAAGAGATCTGATGAATTCTGCAACATGGGATTTCACCCCCTTTATCTTCCTAATTCTGCTTCAATTTGGAGGTGCAGGAAATGAGAGCCAAGGGAGTACACAAGCTGGGCAGCTTGAGGGTTGATGCTCACCTATTCCAATTGTCAATCCCTTCCTGCTGCCTGCTGCATAAGAACAGAGTCTGTGAATAACTAGCCATTTATGAAGTAATAAATAGGTACAGTAGTCACTCAAGAAATTTTTTAAAAATATATGTAGGCTAAAATAGTGTTGTCATGACAACTCTTCTAGCTTTAGTCTAAAGTTGAACTCCCTTTCGCGACTGGTTAATAAGATTTAACAGTGTATAGGAGCAGCAGAAAGCCAGGAAGTAAAATCAACAGAACGAATGATCCCATCACTTGATTTCCAGTAATTACATAATTGATCATTGTAAGTCTAGCATGGGCTATTTTGTATCTCTCTGTGGGACGAGAGGATCAAGCTATAATCCCTATTAGCATACATACAGAACCGTGTGGTGCCATCACTGTTTTCCGCCTTCACTATAGGAGGACAACAAACTCAATTATAACAACGGGAGTTCAGGGGCACGGGAATGACCAGGGAAGGGCTAATATCCCTATATTGCTGTAGGAACTAAGAACATTCTGATCTCCAGAACACTTATGAAAAAGGTGATCAGTCAGAAGTTAGCAGGTAATAGGTATGAATGTCGGGAAGGGAATAGGTATGAATGTCGACAGTAAGGGATGGTATGTGTAAAGTTGAGGGTGTGTTTGGTTGAGCTGTGGCTTCTGAAAAAGCTGTCAGTCGTGGGTCATGGAAAAGCTCTTGTGGGTTGTGGGTGTGGAAAAGTCGTAAGTTGTTTGGTTCAAACAAGTATAAAACTTACCTCCTATCTCTATTTTCCTTGAAACAACTGTGAAACAGCTCTCTATTTTCACCATTTCAAAAGCGAAGCCAAAAGCCAAAAGGGTCCAAAGTGCTTTCAAATCTGTACTACCTAAAAGTAGTCGCTCAAAAGCAACACGGTTTGCACCCTTTGGTTGGCTTTTGGCTTTTTGGAAGCAAAAGCAGCTCCCAAAAGCTCAACCAAAGGCACCCTGAATATGGTAGAACATGGAAAATCAAGCAACAGCTAACTTTGAGATTCCCAATTGAAGGCCGTATCATATTAAGAAACATAACCATTTCATGGAAGCTTCTAGATTGTAACGATGACACCAGAATTAACTGGTTTCATACATGTGGTCAGTGGTCAAGACTCATACGAGTAATTGTAAAAAGGAGGTCTACATCTAAAACCAATGGAATTGTCATTATTGAGTTGCATGCACCAACCAGTTCACCCAAAAGCTTAAGCTGATGAGGAAAGGTGGGCAATTCACTTATACTTCAACAGTCCTCCTCACGTGTAGGCTCCCTTAGGCCTAATACGTGGAATAGAAGTGGACTGCAATTAATTTTTTTTAATTGCGTCAGTCAGGTCTTGAACTCCAGACCTCTTGGCTCTGATACCATATTGAGTTGCATGCACCAACCAGTTCATCCAAAAGCTTAAGCTGATGAGGAAATGTGGGCAATTCACTTATACTTCAACAGTCACCTCAGAGTTTTCATGAGTATAAACTGAATATAGGTATGGCATTCGTTAAAGAAGCAAACATTTCAGATAAGACAATGAACAATGATCTGAGCACAACATATGGGATAGGTTAAATACTCTAGCACAAAGGTTGGATAAGAGCAACTCAGCACCTCGTCTGGTGAAACTTTCTTCCCTTATTGCCATTGACTTTGACTTTGTCTAAAGACTAAAGAGCTATAAAATTCTAAAGTCATGGTCAATGGCCCAACTTTGTCTATATATCTTCACCAGCAACTGGCAGAAAAGTTAAAACTTGAAGAGTGAAAACTACAAGTAAAGTTACTGACTTCACTAGAGCCTAAGCAATATTCTAAACGTAGAGCCATGGAGAGACTTTACCAAGAAGTTTTCCAGTTGAACTCGGAAAGGATTCAAAATTGATCTAATTTCAGACTAGTGAAAATGAGAGGCCAATGAGATTTGGTAACTAAGGTCCTTGTCTAATTTGCTATTGATTCCTAGGCTCAATACATTAATTATGGGGGGGAGTCAAGGATACAGTTAGGTATATGTACTTATTATTCAGACGGTAAGAAAGAAACATAGTCTCTAGGAAGTTCTTAGATTAGAACATTAGCAAAACCTATGTCTATGTGAACTGATGTGGATAAAAGCCAATCAAACATGTTCTTGTGGAAGACAAATAGCACACGCTTGTCATGCTCACAACAGGCATGTAAGACGTCTCAAAAAAGGGGGGAAAAGCATGTAGGAGCAATACGATGCAAAAGGAGGGCATCAAACAAGACAATCAAAATGAAGAACAGCATGGAATCTTCATAGAGAACAGCATGGGTTCTTTTGAACATTGAATCAATCAGATTGCGTCCAAGCCTAGCATGCTATGGCATTTGATTTCTTTGATCCTTTCTTCAGAAAAAAAGAACTTTAACTGAACGGCCCCAGTTAACATAACGATTGGCACTACCGGTGGGATCACGCCACACTTCGACACTCTTTAAGTGTAAAACTCACATCATTTGGGCATCATTGCTCTTCTAATTACCAGTTCAAATCAACTACAGTGATAGAAAAAGGTGCGGCAAAAGTAGATGATCAAAAGAACGAGAGACAATGATTTAACGTGGAAAACCCTTTCGGGAAAAATCACAGACGCACGAAGGCGAAATTTACTATAGAGGAGATATTTCAACCATGAGGAACTTCGGCGTATCTCAATTGTGAGACTACAGAGGTATATATATGTTAGGAAATAAAAGTCCCTAACGGAGAAAAATACCGAATCAGAGATGCGCTAGCCGTTGCCACATCTGACACGGCTTGGCGTATGCATCGCTTGGCACTACGTGTGGCATAGTGTCCGACATAGACGATGAAGAATTTGGATGACACTTTAACATACAATGTTCGATTCAACTTTACACCCTTAATTCCCTCAACAAACAGATGCAAATATATCTTGTCCACATGTTTGGAACACAAGGAGTACGGCTTAGAAAAGGAGAGCGCATTGATTGGCAATGACGGGAACGGTTTCTTTGGTCAGCCATCAGAAGAAGAAGAACAGGAACAGGGACTATTGGTATGGCATCTTTATCAAATAGCACAGTTGAATAATTCAACGATTGCATTTGACTTGAATTCGATAAGCCCCATTGTCTCCATCAATGGAATAACTTCACTAACCAACAAAAACAATAATAATTTGCAGGCAGCTCAGGCAAACACTTCACAATTTCAAACAAAATATCTGCACCCAATCAGCATTTTATATTCCTCCTAGCAACGACCACGCCAAAACGCAATAAACACGGCATTTTCTTGATAGCAACTCTGCCACTTGCAGTATCATAAATCATAGTAGTTTTATTATCTAAATGGACACTTCGGATTCACTGGATCCGTTGGTACCGCCTACAGTTGTGGTTTGACTGGTCAAGGTGGGGAGAAAGGACGGTGGCCGAAGCGGTTTGACTGGTCAAGGTCCACGCGTTGATTACCCACCCCTCTTTCTGTTGTGTTTGCATTTCCGATTTAGATTGTTAGTATCCCGTTGGTTTCCGAGTCGGCCAACGGCAAGAGCGGCCTTATCAATCAATAGATACCAAATGGGAGTGACTATTGCAAATGTGACTGAAATTTTTTTATCTCTTAGTTATTTGAAATTGCACTCTCAATCAAGTAAAATTGCAATTGATTTTTTTGAAGTAGGCTGCAACTTCAGTTGATTGAGAGTACAACTAAGTGTAACTTTAGTTGCACTCTGAATCACCTGAAGTTGCAGCTGTTTTTTTGGAGGTGAGCTGCAATTTTAGTTGATTGAGAGTGCAACTTCAAGTGACTGACAGATAAAAAAATTTCAGTCGCGTTTGCAATAGCAAAACCGATACCAAATAGGTTTCGTTGACTGATTGCCAGGTTTGATGGGTTGACACCAGGTTGTTCTCGAGATTTTTATGGACCTCACGGAACGCATGCACCGCTCTCCCTCCCGACGTACTTGATCAAAATTTATAATTTGACGAGTGAGCTTACCTGCAGGCGGCCGCTGCCATGTCAAGAGGAAGCCATCACTCATGAGCTCCTCGTAGTTGCTCGCGTTCACCTTTCCAGACGTCCCAAGCACCGGCAGGACGGCGGAATTGCAGCCCTCCAAAGAGTAGCCGTCGTAGTTGCCCGTCTCGTTGTAACGTCCTCCGACGCGGGTAAACGTGTTGCCGCGGCATTTCGTCTCCACAAGCCCCCGTTGACGCCACTCCGCCGGCGCCTTCGTACAATTGTAGAAGATCAGGTTCTGATTGACAGGGCTGATCGAGAACGGAAGCCCGAGTTTGGAGGAGGTGTCGATCATCGGAACGTGGCAGTGCTCGTGGCCGGAGCTATTGAAGCCTCGGAGCTTGCCGACATCGGCGACGAGCAAGGAGCCGTTGTCGTAGAAGATGTCAAGGATCTGGAACCGGGGCCAGCTTGGACTGTACCCGAGGTATGGAGTGCTATTCTCGCAAACAACCTGGAAGCCGAGCCAACCGCACTTGGTCGCCGCTGCCTGCTCGGGGACGACCTCGAACGGGAAGGAGATGGTCACGTTGCCGCATAGCTGCGGCGAGCAGCCTTCTCCTCCCTGCACGTCTGCCGCTGCGAGCATCCAGGCCGCCCAGACCGGCGAGACGAAGAATAACAACAAGGCGCGAACCATCGGAACATAAGAAAGATTTCCGATGAACGAAAGGGTTGTGACTTGTGAGGAGAGACGCAAGGGAAGAGTAGTATGATTGAAGAACGATACATATGGGGACACAGTCGCGAGTGAGGGAGTCCTATGTCCGAAACATTTGACTGGTCATTTGGGCAGTCATCGTCCACGTATGCGAAGAATTTCCGGTGTGCCCGCTGGATGGGTAATAACGCTATCAAGCAGTAATGGGTAAGCCATGGCCGCCGTGACTGAACCAGGTGCGCTAACCCTATCGGTAAAACTCAGGGAATCACTTGTTTGTTAGCCACTGCTGTTCTAAGAAATGCATAAAATTCATTCATACGTACGGACAAAACAGGCCGAAAGTTGAAAAAATTACGAACGTCGCCCATTAGGGCATATGTTCGAAAGCCTTTTTGTGACTGGGCTAGTCTAGTCATAAGCGCACCATGCTAAGCATATATATATTTTTCTTAGGTTTATAGTTTTTAGCTATAGCTTATTAGGCTAATAAATATTTTTAATATGATTTATATGTAATTTAGTGATAAGATATCAGTACCTTCTAGTACCTTTTTAATGATGGTAAAAACTCCTCAGTCTAAGAAACCGTGACCGCCAAAAAAAATCAAAACAAAAAACTAATTGAAAAAACATACCCAAAGTGGGCCACAATGAGTGGACTTGGGGGACTAGGCGCTAGCAGAGCCACTTGTCCTGTACCCGAGTTTTGGTTTGGTACGTAGTTGCCACTTACATTAATGAACGTCTAATTATGCAGCACCAGAATCATGCTACGCGTTTGCTCGACAACCAATCATGCTACTCCAACTTATCGAGTCGTCAACGTCACCAATTGGGCAAATACACACAAAAAATAACCATATCTATCTAGCCGCCTGTATTTCTACCCCAGAAATTGGTATGGACAATGAACACCAAATCTTACGTAGGACCTATGAGCGATCGAAAGGACTGGGTTAGCGCAACACAATGCCGCGAGATGCAGAATGTTTATGTGTTTTAAGATTAATGTTATTTTTATTAGAGAGGAAAGTATAGAATCATACCTAAAACACAAAAAAAACGCGGCAACAAGCATGTGACAATTTGGGCCTCCGCGCGGACGAAACAAGCTAGAAAGTGGCACTCACCGGCGCATGTCGGCCCGCGCACCCTGCCGTCGGGACAGAGGCAAGCGAACGCCACGGAGTCGTTGTCGTACCGGCACTGCCCACCGCTCGCATTGCAGGCGGAGCAGTTGCCCATGGCACCCCACTCCAGGACGAACCCGTCCTTCAAGAGTTGGCTGTAGTTGGCCGCCGTCATGGCCGCCGCCTCCGACCCGAGCACCGGCAGGTACGAGTAAGTACACCCGCCTTTCGGGATCCCCGGCAGATTGTCCCGGTCGTAACTCCCGCCGAGGTACGCAAAGATGGCTCTATTGCAGGTGGAGGTGGCATTCACAAAATCGCGCGGCACAGTCCCGCTCCCACTGCAGTTGTAGAGGAAGCACATGACCCGGTTGCTGCGGCTAATCTTGAACGGGCTGAGCTCTACGCTGGAAGACATGTTGAAGTCGGTGCGGCACACGCCATCGTTGCCCACGGCGACCCTGGAGTGGGAGGCAACCAACGAGCTGTTGCTGTAGTCGATGCGGAGGGCGTGGATGTTGGAGCCCCTCAAGGAAGCCAAACTGCCGTCGTGGCTACACCTGACCTGGAAGGCCGGGTGACCGCAGGATAAAGATGAAGAGGACTGGTTGGGGCGGCCGAGCCAGAATGGGTACTTGACGGTGACGCCCCCGCATGTCGCCGGCTCGCAGTCGGCGTGCGCGCGGTGACGGAGGAGGAGCAAGGAGGCCAAGAGCGGGAGGAGCAGTAAGGTCGGACGCATCATATCTAGCTATTCGATGAAGGAGCGGCCCGGTTGCTAAACATGGGAGATGCTAGAGGATGTAGAAGAGGAGCCCGTGGAAGAGACGACAAGGGCGGAAGACTAGTCTTTACGATTTGTTAAGACTTTTTTTTATCAACACAAGTGGCAAAGTCAATGTTGTCTTTGTCTCTGATTTGTGAGGGGGGAGCTCGTCGGCAGGCGGCTTCTCATTTTTGCTGTAGTACCTAACTTTTAAACAAAGTATTTTTTTTAAGACGAAGTCTACAAGTTAAATGTAGTACACGTTAAAAGCCCAACATCTGTACCAGCCAAAATCGTAAGTGAGTATCGGTCTCTTCGTAATCTGTACCGTAAACAGCCAAAATTCAAAAATTTCAGCCAAAAGCTATAAGCCGCAGCAAAAAAGAACACGCGGTTCGAAATTTCTTTCTTTCAAAGCGTACATTTGAAAAAGGTGGTTCGAAATTTCCAATTGCGATGTTTACTGCATTTTATGTTGCCTGTAAATTATTGGGGCTTATGTCATACATGTTGTATGGATAACTATCATAGTGTGCGGCAAGTAAAAAAAGTTGGGCCTTCCGAGCTACTCTTACTGTCTTACGTTGAAGTTTAAATATCTAAATGAGACAGCTAAACAACTCCCAGGGCCTTTTGGTGCAGCTTATTTATACTTAAAAGATTCTATTAATTGTTTGTTTGAATTCAGTAGATACACCAAGGATTGAGACTGAAAGAATGAGGACAAATTCAGAGAGAGAGATTAGTTTGAACTTTCAAGAGATAGGGTTGGAAAGTCAGAAAGATGACAGAAGAGGACTTTGAGTAGATCAAACATCAAACTACAGTGGGGAGACCGGCCGGGGGTGGCTGAGATGTTTGGCCAGTGCTTTTCTTTGATTTGACTTTTGCACAGGGTAAACAGTAGTTCACGATGACAAATGCCTTCGGTTCAGTTTGGCCTTTGATCACCGGTATTTGTTGGGGTTAACGATCAAGATGGAGCCTTAGCTTCTGTCATATGGGATTTTGTCATTTTGTGTGACTGGGTTTTTCCTCGTCCTACAAGTAAAAGGTACTATTGGAAAATTATTTTATCCATCACTAGCACATGGATTTTATTTTCCTATTGAACGGACCAATGAACGGATCCACGGATGGACATTTCGAGAGTTGAGACGTGATTTGTATCGTATCGGCATTCGCGCGCTGACTTTGCTGGTCAGACTGGTCCATGACTCGGTAGGTTATTCTACGATTTCGGCATTTTATACTCGATCATTTCAACTTTCGACTGCTACCTGCACTCATTTAGGTACTAGTATAGATCATCCAAGGACTAGAGTTAACACTAATCCCTTCAAGCTAATTCTAGTTAATTATCAGTATATAATCTAGACTACACGTGGATAAATTTTGAGTTGTTGCATCCTCGGTAAAAAGAATGCACGCAGGAGTTGTAACGAATCACAGGATCAGTAACTCACCGCATATCGTCGGCCGTAGGCGGCCGCTGGGGCAGAGGCACCTGAACGCGTTCACGCCGGCCTCATACCGGCACTGCCCGCCGCTCGCGGTGCACGCCGCACAGTCACCGGGCACCGTCCACTCCAGCATGAACCCGCGCCTCACGAGTCCCGTGTAGTTATCCAACGCCCTCAGCTCCGACCCGGGCAGCACCGGCACGACCGAGTACTGGCAACCGAGCGACGCCATCGGCTGCACGAGGTCGCCGGCCGGCTCGTACCTCCGGGCCAGGTACACGAACCACGCGCCGTAACCAGGGCAGTTCATCTGAAGCGACCCCGAGGGCGGCGGCGACGAGCAGTTTGCGCACAGGAAGAGCTCCCAGTTGGCGCTGCTGACGGCGAGCAGCGAGAGCGCGAAGCTGGTGGACATGTTGAAGCTGGTGGCGCTGCAGGCGTTTCTCTCGGCGAGGTTGGAGTGGAAGGCCACGACGGAGCTGTTGCTGTAGTGTATTTCGAGGACGCGGAGGTACGACCCGTTCAGGCTGGGCGGCGTCACGCCGGTGGGGTCGTCGCACGTGACGCCGAAGGTCGGGTAGCCGCAGTGGGATGGTTGCTTGCCGCGCAGCCAGAACGGGTACTTGATGATCAGGTTGCCGCATGCCGCCGGCGAGCAGCTCGCGTCGCGCGGTTGGGCATGCAGCACGGAGGCAAGCAAAGGAAGGAGTGCTAGCCCCAGAACGGTGGGAGCATGCATTACGATATTAGAGCAGACGCCAAAAGGGTTTTGTTTACATGTTCGCTCTTTATTTATGGTATTTTATTTTAAGATTGGAGATGATAATCTGTAACTTGTAAGAAGGGACGATCGATGGCGTGGCGGATGAAGAGGGGAGCCGATTTGCCTGACATTTGACACTTTATTTCGAAGGAATACACTGTGGTCAGCAGGCTAATGTAAGAAGATTCTTTTGATCAATTCTTACGGCGTTATTTAGTAGTATTTTTCATCTGACTTTTGTATTTTTGATCAAAAAATATTTTCAATGGTATCTCTACGAATTGGCAATCCAATTGTGCGTCATTTCAAATCTTTTTATACTATTCTTTACCGAATAGTTGGGCCACACATCATAGAAACCATGCCATACTGCAACCGTGACACTGCAATTTTCTTTTTCGACACTTATTATTGTCTACGTGTCACCGGTGTTTTACTAGTAGTGGGCTACTACCAGCGTGAGCATTCTATTAATCAACGTCCAAATTCTCAAGGTTTTCTTTTTCTTTTTAATACAGGATGGGAACAATTGACTAGCGTGGTCATCTTCCTACTGACAACCCACATGTCATATGTTTAAATCCTAAAAAATTATAGTAGAAAATCTACATAAATAATTCACCTAATATATGGTCGCTGATAATCAAATTATGACCATTAACCGAGATAAAGCTGTTGGGTTAATCTTGTTGCGTGTGTGCTTTACTTGTGTGTTGAATACTGTGTAGTTGTGTATGTCGAGTACATATGGAAGTCGACAGTCGAAAGTCGTAGTCGGAACTACAGTCAGAGGACTACTGAAGCGGTCGGTGCTCGAAAGTCCAGTGCGTGGTCGAAGTGCCACGGTCGATGCTCAGACGACCTACATGGTCGAAGTGCTGCGGTCGGTGCTCGGACGACCTACGTGGTTAAAGTGCCACGCTCAGAGGACTCGAAGCCTATGTGTGTGGTCATGGTGCGATTCTTGACCGGTGTACCGTGCATTCATTCAAATTTGAAAAGAGGCAGTTGGGAGGGAAGTGAGTTGGCAGTACATTCAAATTTGATGGGACTAATATGTAGCTCATTTCTTTTGGCACATTTCTCCGTATTCAAATGTGTGGTTTGGATTGTGGGTGCACGGTGCACATGAAACGTGGGTTCAGATAGGCATTTCCGCGGTACTTAACCCATTAAAATACAAAACGAACAAAGACTAGTACGGCCAGTAGTTTGTAAACCGTCAAATTAGCCTATAAAAGGTTACTAGCTTCTTAATGTTTGCTGAAGAACTAGTTGGAAGTATGGAACTGCATGGTTTGCTTTCCTGGTCAATATTTTGCACATCTTGGGCAACCTCTGTATACGATCAGATAATTTGGAAGGAGTGGAAGTCTGAATGAATTTTAACCATGCCAATAAATTGTCAAAGCCAAAAGGGTATGTAGGCTTAGTGACTGTACCTATTTTTTCTCACGGGGTGCAACTAGTTAATACAACTATTCTTCAAGAACTGAAAGATCCTTAACCCTCGACCACCGAAAGACCGAGGGATCGAATTTAGAAAACCGACAAATATTAGGGCTCATTTCAAAGAGCTTAAGCTACTTTGGCTATTGGCTTTTGCTGAAATTTTGCTGTAGTAGTTGTTAACTTTTTTCTGAGTTATTCAATTAAAAAATTTTAAAATAAGAAAAAAATAAAAAAAAATTGTTATATGTCACAAATAATGTAAAGGAATAAGTGAAAAAAAAGAAAGACAAAAAATAAAACTAAATAAGTTAAAAGTAGAAGTTGACGTGTTCCAAATGCCTTCTGATTTAAATAAGATAAAAGTAAAATAAATTAAAAGTTGAAGCTGTTTGAATCAGAACCTAAATTTACTTAACGTGTAGTTAGTGGGACTCAAATCGTGACCTTTGTCACATGGCACGAGTGCCATTCTGGTTGGACTATCCATCGGTCGTATGTGGCTTGCATATTTTAACTCCAAATCAAACATAACAGGCAATAAAAAGGTACTAAGGGGAAAACACGAAATCTCCACCATAAATAAACTTACTGCAGATCCCCGGGGACACGCCGTCGGAGCAGTGGCACTCGAACTCATCGGAGATGACGTTAGTCCGGCACCGGCCCCCGCTCTCCATGCAAGCCGAGCAATCGCCCGCCGTGTAGTCAAGAAGAAACCCACCCTTCATTAGCCGCTCATGGTCGTCCCCCGCCGCCCCCTCGTAGCCCAACACCGGCATCATTGACACGATGCATTTTACCGGCAGCGGCCTCCAGATGTCGCCGGGCTTGTACTTCCCAGCAAGCCAGGCGAACGAATTGAACGATTCCTCACTCGCACAGCTCACGGGCGCCCAAGAAGTTGGAACCTGAGGTGCCTGCCGAGAGCAGTTGTAGAGGAAGAAGAGCTCCTGGTTTCTGGGGCTGATCGTGAACGGCGCGAGGCCGAGGTCGGTGGAGGCGTTTACGTATAGCCCAAACTCGCACCTACCGTCCGACAAGTCGACGTTGGTCACTCCGAAGGAGCTGTTTTGGTAGAAGATTTCCAGGATTTGGTACGTCCAGTAGGAGTTCTTGAGGAAAACGTTCCCCTGGTTGCACGTGACCTGGAAGGCTCGGTAGCCGCACTCGGGCGGATGCTTGCCGCTGAGCCAGAACGGGTAGGCGATGGTGAGGCTCCCGCACGCCGCCGGCGCGCAGGGCGACGTCGTGTTTATGGCGTCAGCGGTGGAGCTAGCCAGGAGAGTGAGCAGCAGCATGGCTGAGCAGAAGACAGCAGCTGCAGGAACAGGAAACGGATGCATCTTGCAACGCAAAAAGAAGACTACGGGATGCTCGAGGCTCTACGAGATTTGGGCAACGCAGAGAAGAAGGTGATGCATGCAGCGGTATTAGATTAGACAAGAAGCATATACGGAAAAGATGTTGCCGGATATACTGACCGTTCCTCGTCTCCATGTTTGACTATGCTGGAGGATTGGAACAAGATACTGAGGTGGACATCAGCGAGTGAGATTTGGGTTTGAAAAATCCGGTATCTACCCAAGAAAAATAACGGTCCTTGCTCCCTACCGATGACTGAGGAGTCTTCATACGGTTGGAGAAAATACAGTGGGAAGTGAATCATTCTACGCAGTATATACGTGTGAATTTTGTCACGCAAAAGAGCCTGCATCCATGTCCTATCCAAACTCTGTTGGTCCATACTCCATGGTGACCTTTACGCAAAGCATATGCACGATAAGACGAGGTTGACGAGGAGGAGAGGCCTGTGCGGCTACGCAGTGTACTGGCCTACTGGGGCACCAAGCTAATCATGCCGCAACGCAAGGGATTTGGGTTTGTTCTAATTGGCTGTTGGACTATCCAACGTTCAATCCATTACTTTTCAGTTCTGGGCTAGGCCTAATATACGTAGCCCACCTACGGTCCAACTAGAATTCTAGTGTAATACACAGCTTAGTCCAGTGATAGGCCTAATGGGCTTGTACCCGTTCTTAAGCCTATTAGGCTATCAGCACCTCTACTCACGAACAAGACAACAAAGTCTAGGAAACGTGTCCACTCAAAATAAATAAAAAAAAGTCTAGGAAACGTGTCCACTACAATTAGCTGACGCAACTGAGAATGCACGTGTGTATGAAGCGCATGCAAACAATGTGCTCGCGTCGCGTACCTGCAGATTTCGGAGCAATCCATGCAGAAGTCGTCGCGCTCCAGAGGCACGTGAAGGTCCAGGGCTCGTGCGACCCCTGCCGACGGTGGCCGCACCAGCCGCCGGCCTTCTCGCAGTAGTCGCACTCCCCGTCCTCCTCCGGCGACCGCCAGCTCAGCTCGAACCCCATGTTGAGCGCCGGGACGACTGCGTCCAGCGGGCCGGTCCCCATCCCTCCGGGCAGAGACCTCCTCAGCACCGGCATGCCGACCACGTCCTGGCACATCCCCGCGTGCCCGTACGGCGTGCGGTCGTCGCCGTCGCGGAAGACGTACGAGTGGTGCAAGCCGTCGCCCTCAAGGCACGCTACGAGGTGGGTCGGGATGCTCATGAACGAGCAGTGGATGAAGAAGGTGAGGTTGGTGTCCCTGGCCGTGAGCGACAGCGGGGAACCGGCCGGGAGGGACAGGTTGCGGCCGACGAGCGGGCAGGCGTTCGACCGGGAGAACACCCCGAGGTCGAAGAGGGTGACGGTCCTGTCGCTGTACAGGATGTGGGTGACGGCGTAGTCCCCCGACGGGAGCGGCAGCACCGGCGTCTCGTGGCGGCATTCCAGCCGTAGGCTCGGGTAGCCGCAGTGGGAGGCGTTGGCGCTCGTGTCGTCGTCGATCCAGAACGGGTACCGGATGTCGACGACGTGGCCGCACCGGTATGACTTGCAAGACGACGTGGTGATGCTTGGGATCGTTCCTGTGGCCGCAGAGGCGGCCGAGATGAGGTTGGAAAGGAAGAGGAAGAGGAAGAGGTGGAGAGGAGAGGTTGGCGATGGCATTGTTGCATGGGCGAATGGCGAGACATGCACACTGCCGCTGGTGTGTGATTTTGGCCAAAAATCCTTCGACTGGTGAAGCGAGAGATCATGCACAATTACATGTTGCATTTTTTGCGCGAGTAGCTCCCTTGTCTTGAGGACGGTTCATCCAAGATGCGTGAAGGTAGCTACCGAAAGCCTGCAAAAGCACCAATTGAAATATAGTATGTGCAATATTCAGGTGAAGTGCAGGGAGAGTTCTTGTCAGGGTAATTTGGACGTGCAGAAAAACATGTTTGGTGGTTGAATACGTAGATAGGTTTTTACGTTCTAGAACAGAGTCTGGGCTGCTAATTTTCTGAATGTGGCAAGCCATGGCCAACAAATTAACCAAACAGCACCACAGAAGTTCACACCAAGTTCGTTTTGCCGCTGAAGTGTGAACATAGAAGCACCGCAAAATGATTCTTCTCAAGCACCACGCAAGGAGGTATTCCACGCAATCATTCCGATCATGCTAAGCACTTCATTTGGGGAAAAAAAATTCAGAATCTTTCAATCTTTTCGGCACAGAAATTAACACTGAACCCCCCTGAACAAAGTGCGAGATCACCCACAAACAAAAACACTCTCTTCCACACATTTACGGTTTAACTATTGCCATTGTGCTACAGCACACAACTCTGAAGTATGGACATTTACGGAGTTTGCACACAAGAAGCCATCGGCAACAACCTCTGAACCTTCAACTGCTGTTGTTGGAAGTCGTGGTCGTGGTCGTGGTCGTGGACGGGCTCATCCACTGGTACATGGTGGTATCAGGCGAGCCGTCCCTGCTCCTCTTCAGCAAGCCCACGTCATCCTTGGTACAACCAACCTTCTCCATCCTCTGGGCCTCTCTCAGCACGTCCAACACCTCACTGATCGGCGGCCTCACGTCCTGCTCCGGCTGCAGGCACCGGAACGCCACCTCGGCGACGAGATCGACGGTCCTCTTCGTCTCGCTGTCCGATCGGTACCCGAGCAGCGGGTCCACCAGCTGGTCGATCTCGTAGCACTGTATCATGTGCACGGCCATGTTGGCGAGGTTCACGTCGCCACCGGTCCGGTTCATGTCCACCGCCGGCTTGGAGGAGATGAGCTCGACGAGCACGACGCCGAAGCTGTACACGTCGCTCTTGTCGGTCAGCTGGTAGCACTGGTGGTACATCGGGTCGACATACCCCGGCGTGCCCTGCGGCGCCGTGGACACATGCGTGGCATCCGGCGGGAACAGCCGGGACACCCCGAAGTCGGCAACCTTCACGTGGAACCCCTCGTCCAGGAGGATGTTGTTCGTCTTGACGTCGCGGTGGACGACCTGCGGCTCCACCGCGTGGAGGTAGTCGAGCGCGCTGGCCGTCTCGACGGCGATGCTGAGGCGGGTGGGCCACGAAAGGGGCTGCTCCGCCTCGCGGGCGCCGTGGAGATGGTCGGCAAGCGTGCCGTTGGGGACGAACTCGTAGACGAGGAGGAGGTCGCGGGCCTCGCGGCATCTGCTCTGCGAGGTGCAGCCGTAGAGCGTGACGAGGTTGGGGTGGCGCAGCCGCGACAGGATGTCCACCTCGTTTTGGAACTGCTCCTTGCCCTTGTAGCTGTTCTTGTACAGCCGCTTCACGGCCACCACGCTCCCGTCGCGGAGAGTCCCTGTGAAACATAAAATTCTCTTGATCTGAACTGATCAAGCTCGCTCTGAAGAACAAGCTATAATTCTTGTGACTATACCTTTGTACACTGTCCCAAAGCCACCGACGCCGAGCTCCCGGGCGTCGCTGAAGCCGTCGGTGGCCTCGTCGAGCTCCTCGTACGTGAAGATGTGTGTACGCGGCGAACCGGCGAGACTGAAATCTTTCCTTAGCGATGCCAATGGCGTCCCTTCATGGATGAGGCCGTCCAACGATGCAGATCGCTTCCTCTTCCTTGGGTAGTATAGCAGAATGCAGCAAATAATGCTCAGTACGGTCAGACATAGAACGCCCGTTGCGATTCCTGCTTGTGACAGCGGTTACACGACAAGAACAAAAAGAGATGAGTTGTAATCATAAACCTGCAGTCATGTGGTACTTCGTTTGCGTTAAGGTATATAACCAGGTTAGCTTGTGTTGATAGTAAAATTTTCATTTACCTACTCCAATCTTGATTCCCAGTTTTTCTCTGCCTGCATGCCAAAAGTTCAAATGGACGCGAATCAGAAGATGAGAACGAAACTTGTAACAGAAAAAGAATTGCCAAGTGCTTATATAAATCAGAAAGAAAGCTTATGTTAATTATTCTGCCAACCACCAATAATTGTGGTGTTTAGGGGTACTCGAGTGTTTTTTTGTGTTTGGGAGCGCTCATATTTTTTGGAGGGTTGCATATATAGGAGAAGGGGATTCAACTTTTTTGTGGTGGTTTGGAACACTCATATTTTTTAGAGGGGTGCACACATGGGAGAAAAATCTGAGTACTCTGCGTAAAAAAAATACTCGAGTGCTGTTTAGCACTTCCCAACAGTAATTAGAATAAGATGTCGGTGGTATCTAGAGAGCACTCGAGTGTTTTTGTTTGTTCGGAGCATTCAGATTTTCTCCCATGTATGCAATGTTTTTCGCCTATGTTTTGCAATATTTTTCGTTTATGTATGCAATATTTTAACATGTATGCTACATTTTATAGCCAAGAAATATTGTATACATGGGAGAAATATTGCATACATTGGTAAAAAATGTTGTAAACATGGACGGGAATGTTGCATATATAAAAAAAACTAAGTGCTTCGAGTCAAAAAGCACTCGAGTATTGTTGAGCAATTCATAAGATGTTTCAGGTTTAGTATATCTACAAAAATATGTCAATTAGTTGGACCGATCAAGGTTACAATGGCTAATTATTTTTTAGATCTATAAAAAAGTCGAGTATATTAACCCTCTCGACCGCTCTTGTATGGTTGCACCTCTTTTTGTTCTACTCTAGATTTCAGAAAAAGAGTCTTATTTGTTTAATTAGTAAACTATGATCATAATGTCCTAATCTTTCTAAAACATTTTTGAAAAGATTATGCTATCTAGTCTGAATTTTTTTAAGAACAATCTAGTCTGAAAGTTTGCACGAATCACTATTGCTGAGTAGGTACTTTGTCAATAGAAGTACAACTTGTGATAGGGTTAGATGGGAAATATTCAATAACTGAAGTAGGGAAAACAGAGAGAGCGATAACATAAACAATGTCATGAACGCTACAGGAAGACAGACATTGGAGAAGATGAGGCTATAGACCACAAAAGTTTGCGAGGAATCGAAAGTACTAGCTGCGTAAGCATGATGGCACGCCGCGCTAGCTACCGTGTGGACCGAAGCAAAAGAGGCGACAATTCGCGGAGGTTTCTGAAAAAAATCGGGGACACATGTGTAATTTTGGAAAATTAGAAGGACTTTTTCGCAAAAAAACTGAAGACCTGCAAGGACCTATACGTAACTAAATAAGGACTTGTACGTAATTTTGGGAAACCATAGGGTGCTATTCGACAAAGAATACACAATTTCGGTGAAGTGGAGGTGGTTTTCAAAAAAAACCTGCCAAAGATCCTTTCGCGAGAAATAAAGACCTTTACGTAATTTTAAAAATATAGAGACTTTTTTACAAAAAAGCTAACGTGGCATACCTCCCCCGGCCGGGAAGTCCCCGGGCTATACTATAGGTATTATTATATTCAGTTTTGTGATGTGACATATGCAAGAAGAAAGAAGCCAATTGTTCGAAGGCCACGACTGCGTTGTGCACAAAGTCTTCAGAAGATTCCTATTCTTGGCCTTGCATGACAGGTCCCTTTGGTTTAAAAAAAAGGACCAAAATGAACGGTAATCTTTCCCTGGAAGACTTGGGGAAGACTTGCAGATCAGGTACACATGTTGTCTGCATACTAGCTAGTGGTAGTAGGGTCACTGTTTCTGTGGATCACAATTGACTGCACAACTTGACACCATGACTGTATGCTAACCATAGATCACAGGAGTTGCCAAGGTTTGTTGCGGTTAGCGCTAAGAACGACATGAATATATAAAACAATTTGCCATTAATGATAAGCATGGTGAGAGACTGCGAGCATATCAATGTTCTTGTCAAGACGCACATATGCAAGCAAACCAAGCTCTCTTGATCCTTACCTCGAGAAGTCGTTGAATTGGAGTTGGAGCACGGCGATCCTTCGGGGCAGTAGCAACGGAACGAACCTTCGTCGAACCTGCACTCCCCACCGCTGTGATTGCACGCACGGCAGTCTCCCATCTTTTCCCATTCCAGGAGGAAGCCGCTGCTGATCAGCTTCGTCCAGTTGGTTTCCTCCGCTCCATCACCGCGTACAGGCACCGTCAGGTAGCTACAGTTCTCCGGCACCTCGGTCATATTTCTCTCGCCGCTCCGGGTATGGGAGATGAAGGCTTCCATTTTCCGGGTACCACACGACAGGTCCCATGGCTTTTCACGCCTTGGAATTGGAAGATTGCAGTCATAGACGAAGATGAGGTTCTTGTTAGTGTCGCTGATTTTGACCGGCAAGAGGGCGAGGCCGGAGGAGACGTTGAAGTCGGGGAAGGGGCAGCTGTTGTTGCCGGCGAAGGTGGCCTCCACGGCCATCACCAGCGAGGCGCTGTCGTAGGATATATCACGGATGTGGAACATGTGCTCCCTTAACGTCCTGTTGAGGTAGGCGCGGCCACCGTCGCACGCCAGCTGAAAAGCCGGGTAGCCGCAGTGGAGCGGCTGCGTGCTGCCGAGCGAGAAGGGGTAGGCGATGGACAAATTCCCGCATGTCGCCGGCGGGCACGTCGTGCTGCCGATCTCGTTGCCTGCGGTTGTTGCTACACGCAGCACGGAGACGAGGGCCGCGAGTACTAGCAAGGCAGGATGCATCGCCACAAGGCAGAAGAGAGCAGGGGATTAGTGGGGCAGTAGCAGAGGAGCTAGGGATGGATGGATGGAAAGGGGGGAAGCTGATGCTGTTGTTGCCGTCACGGTCAGATCCTTGGACTGGAATTTGTTCCAGGTTTTGTTGCGCACCTAGGCTCGCGTCCTCTGCTGTTACCAGCCTGGAACGACAGGGAGTGGACGTAGAGTGTGAGCCGTTTGATCATTGATCAACGCTCGGAACACGGTATGAGAATTCCAAGCACCAGGAGAGCTCTCAAGGCTATTACTCCCACCTTATCAGTTCTTAGCCTTCTCGTTTCCACCTGGAGATTCCACAGAACAGGGTGTGTGAACTTTTGAATGATTAGGGTTGATCCAAATCCTTGTCTGTACACATAGGTTTAGATTTAAACTGTACCTTCTTTTGCTAATGAAAACGTGCTTTGTTGAAACTATGGAATGCGTTGCTGCGACACTGTTTGACTTGGAAATTTATGTTCCCGCTACAGCGAGTGAAGATGCCCAAGACTACGGTGTCTACACACCGGCGAAGTCTCACCAAACAAAAAAGCTAATAACTAAGCAAGGAGATAATCATGCCCAACAGTTCCACCCCAATTTTTTTCTCCGTTTGCGCACAAAAAAGCCAATGACTAAACAAGGAAACAAGGCTGGAAACCATGTAGGCGAAGTTACGGGCTTGCAGCCGTCCCCATCACCTCTTCCGTAGCAGCGACGGCGTCGCGGCATGCAGCCGTTCCCCATACGCACGTCAACGAAAAATCTCTTGAGACCGCTATGACCACAGGACTTCTCTGCATTTTTGTTATAGTACCCTTCTAGATGAGAATGCAGTAGTGCTTAACTTTGTTTCCCCGTGGAAAAAATTGTGCGTCGTGAAGACAAAACTGGCATTCAGGAGGTAACTTACGTAGGAGGACGCCTTAAAGTTCTTCCCATGGCTTCTTTCATGAACCATAGAGGCACTGGCCATCTAAGCAGCATAGTCAATGCATACAAGTTGTAGAATCGGACAGGCAACAGCGGGTGAATGGTGTCTAATAATTTTATCTCTAAATATTCACACATTTCTTTTTCTCCAATAGCTACAAATCTATAAAAATTAGGATATGAAGGCTACTTGAAAACAGAGGAACACAGACCACCGTACGACCAGATCAGAGAACAACGTGGTCGAATTACGACCACTCGGCGGAAACACAACGTGGTCAAAACAGACAACGTAGTTGAAACAGACAACGTAGTCGAAACCAACGTGGTCAAAACACACGTAGTCGTAATCAACGTGGTCGAAACCACATTGGCCGTAACCAACGTAGTCGAAACCACAATAATCGAAACCAACATGGTTGTAACCAACGTGGTCGAAACCACAGTGGTTGAACGCCAACATTGTCGAAGACTAACGTGATCGATACCAACGTTCTCCATGTCTAATGTGTGGTCGAAAGACCAGCGTAGTTCAGGACCAATAAGAGGTCGGAAACCAGCGCTGACAAAGACCGACGAGGTCGTAAACGACAAGAGATTGCAGAGAAGTCGAGTGACCACATGACTTAGAACCAATGAGCGATAGAAAGAAAGTATGGTCGTAAACGACTATAAGTACCAGAGGAAGCGCACAAACACCAGATCTGAAAACAAGAACGATGCGCAGATCTTTGCTCGTAGGAAGAGAATAACAAAAATATCTTTGAGAAAGATCCCACATGTCACAATAAGCAGTAGCATCGAAGAAATCAAATCAAGAATATCAACATGATCGAACTTACAATGTGGTCGTAAGTCTGACAATGTGATCGATGGCTTGCACAGTGATCGTAAATACGACTGCTCGACAGAAGTACATCTTGCTCTGAAATCGACTACCGAACAGAAGTCACTGTGGTCGATAACCACCAGTACCAAAACCAATGAGGTCGAAAGATTGGTGCAATCAGAACCGATGTGGTCGCAAGCCAATAGAATGGTCGAACGATCAGCGTGGTTGAAGACCATTGAGTACTCGTAACCGACTGCGATCATAAACATCTCGTAAGGCAGTGGGGGCACACGACCACGAGATCTACGACCATCGAGCATTCGAAAACCAGACGCGAAACTATCTGAGTCTTGAGCGTGGTCGTAATGGACTCGTAAGAACAGAGGAAGCCAGTGAGCGTACGACAGCTAGATCCAGAATCCGAATAACTTTTGAATCAAAGATCAACTAACCATAAAACTTTGCACATAGCAAGAATAAGATCTCAAGAGGCCACTCTAAACTTTAATTGAAAACTTATTAACCAGATTGAGGTCTTGACAAGATTTCGCCGACAACGCCCAAAACCGAATCTGATAGAAAAAGAACCGCTCGTGGGTCGAGAACAGCCAAGAACACCTTCAAAACAAGAAGGGAGAGGAGCAGACCGAAGATCCCAAGAAATGGAAGAACAGAGAAGAAACAAATCGAGCCGAGCAAAACTCAATAGAAGAGATACACATAGACGAAGGTAGATGTATTGCTCAGATGATTTGTTTCACAGCCACTCCTCTCGGGAGGACCAGACTCTAACCCTAGAGCCAACTCACTCTCTAACCTAACTCCCATGGGAGGGAGAGGCGCCAGTCGCCAGGGCTTGGCTCACCTGCTCACCTAACTCTTGCCCCTCCTCCCCTTTTTATAGTCTCACAACCGAACCCTAGACCTAATGGATCCTACCGTTAGACCACACAGGGGATAACCCATTAACCCCACCTAATACTGGGTTTTACACACACACGCTTATCAAAGCGGCTTACATGTGGTTCCAATGACTTGTCATCAAGCCTCTCACACGTCCGGATCCCACCGAACCGTCCCTGCTTGCAAACGACCCAAGTCACTTGGCGCACCACGTCCTTTTCTTCGTGGATAACGACACTTGACATTCTTGACCGTTTAGATCTCAACTCCTCCCTGAGCCTAGTCCCAGTCCACCTCGCCGTTGCCCGTCATGTCCATCTTCGGTAACTCCTGCTCTAATTCATTGTCGTCCTGGCTTACAACCATCTCACCAGCCTCGATCATCTTCGACGTCTCCCTGACCATTCTGGACCTCAACACCTCCCTGTGCCTAGTCCCGATCCTTCCACGCCTCACCATGACATAGTTCTGAGGTCCTGCAACCAACACAAATAAGCAAACCATCACATAGCACTGTACGATACATAAAAATCACCAATTTGCACAATCAAAATATATACACCCAAAATATTGATTCTAATCCTAAAACCAAGCAATAACCACATGTGCACAATGCAACAAACACCCTGGTCAACCCTGACCAAAACACCAATAAATCCTGTGAACAAACTCAGCATAATGACTAGTCTTACCATGACTTACGAGTACTCTGAAGCACAAGACATGAGGTACTTGTAGCCCATGAAGTCCTTTAGCAGCCTACGACCACACACAAGACTGCTACGACCATAACACAGCCTGCTACGACCATAACGCAGTCTGCTACGACCATCAAGACCATAAGCTACGACTATCGCTTACTTCAGCTACGACTTACCAAAACAAGTCGCTACGACTTACCAAAACAAGTCGCTACAACCTACGACAACCACAACCGAAAGCCACGATCACCGATCACATAGGCTTTGACTTCTGCACCCCATTGCTACGATTAACGAGCACCACAGCCTATGACCATCGATCGCAGGCTACGACTATCGACCATCGCTACGACTAACGATCAGCAGAAGCTACGACTATCGAGCACCACTAAGTTGTAGAATCGACTGCCGAGTCGTAATAGCGTCTACGACCACTAAGTCGTAACAGCAGCTGTCGGTCACATGGTCGTAAGAATGACTGCCGACCACCTCTGCCGACCAGCAAGTCGTAAGGCCTCAGCCGACTACCAAATCGTAAAACTTCAACGACCATCAAGTCGAAAGGGCCTCTGCCAACTACCCAGTCGAAAGAGCACTTACGACCATCAAGTCGTAGATCACGAGACCGACAGCAAAAAAGTAAACCTCTGCTAAAGCCTCAAAAACCAAACTCAACCTCTACATAACTATAATACAAAGATCAATTACTCATCACAACCATAGGTTGACCTCCATATGATCTCATCCAAGTCCTCTGTTTTTTTTTCTGTTAAGCTCTTACACGAAAATGACACGTAAGAAGTGCTACATAAGCAAAATTTGTTGTCTTCGAAAAAGAGCCAAGACTCGACGAGGATGCACTACTTAACTAGATTGTATCAAATAAATCAAAGAAATATATTTACGAAGGAATCGGAAAAATTAGAATACAGAAATTTGTAGATCATCAGATCAATCACGAGTAAACAATTACACAGTTGGCCCCGATACAAGACGTACGACGTATTGCCGCCGGTAATCAACATAGAACCACGGAGACTCTGGAGCAACGCTAGGCCCGCTAGAAACGGGTTTCTTACCTTTTCTGGTTTCTAACTTATTTAAACTAAAAATTATTTAGAATATATTGATTTTTGAGCTTTTTGGTTTTTACTTTTTTCTTCCTTTTTCTTTCCATTGTACGTGCAAATATAACGTTTTTTTTCCGAGGAGACTCTGCCACCGAAGTCTTATCCGCGAAGGAGACTCAGCCACCGAAGTCTTGTCCCGAGGAGGATTTTGGGGGATATATGGCATATTGGCTTCACTGCGGTTGTTGGGCACATCTTCAATGCAGAGGCTTTGCAGGAGGCTTGTGGGATCGACAGGTAGTTATTCGTCATTGACGTAGAAGCTCGGAGGGGGTGGATGCCTCTCCTCGATTCAGTGGCGAATCCAGAATAAAAAATAAAGATGAACTAAAAAATTATATATTTTTATGTTAGACATAAGTTTTTTTAGAATTATTAGTTCTACACCTCGAATGACTAAACTAATTTGTAAGAAACATAGTTTTGTATTCTTGTGCAATCAAATTCATAGCTTCATACATGAATAAAAGCAAAGTAAAAAGAGAGATACAACGGAGGCACCTCGCTAATAGCAAGTGAATCACAAAAACATGTAAATATGGTTCCGATAGATAACAATCTGTACATCAAAATAAAAAAAAGTTAGTAATACAATAGCAAATTATACTTAATTACTTAAATGATCATGAACATTTCAAATAAAAGAACCATACCACTAGCTTGAATCACGACTTTCACGAGGCAAATTCATTCTACGATTTTTCATGCCTTGAAAGGATTTTATGATTGCATCATCATCAATGGATCTAAATATGTCTCGCTCGGTGTAGCACACCATCAAATCATTCAACCAATCATCTGACACTTTGTTGCGCAATTCTGCTTTGATAATATTCATTGCTGAAAATATTCTCTCAACAGATGCCGTTGCCACTGGAAGAATCAATATCAGTTCGATGAGGCGATACACCAATGGAAAAGTTCTATCTTTTTTTGTTTCAACCATCAATTGAGCAAGTTTCAAAATATCAGGACATCCATGAAATTCCTCACTTCTCCTAATATTTAGAATGAAGGTTTGAAGCTGATTTCTTAACAAGAATCGATCAGCCACCGTAAAATCATCAACATAAATCTCAGCAAGTCGAATAAGCTTCTGAACATTAAATTTAGAGAATGAGTCACTTGGATCAAAACAAGACATGCATACCAATAACTCCGAGGAAACTTCATTGAAGCGATGATTCATCTCATTCATAGTTGCATCAAGAGCAGCATTGAAAATATCAACTTTGTAATAATGATATTGAGTCACTGTATGCTTGCGACGTACAGATTTGCCCATAACTCCAATGACATCATTCATATTTGGTACACCAATCCCATAAGTCCCACAAAAGCTTTTGACTTGGTCGAACAATGGCTCCCACCATTGTCCCTCATATCTTGCAAGCGTTTTTTCACATCCTGTATTAAGCCCATAGCTTCAACGATGTCTCGATGCTTCCTTTGTAAAGCAAGTGATATCTCATTTGTTATGCTCAATAATGTTATCAAAAAATGCATGATGAATACAAATTGAAAGGTTTCCATATTTTTCATCAAACCTGCTGCTTCACCATGACTTGTGTTTTGACAGGCATCTTCACTTATAAGTTCTAGCACATCCACAACTGCCTCCCATATTTGGTATATACGAAGCAAGGTTTTGAGATGTGATCCCCACCGAGTATCTCCAGGTCTCGCTATGCCAGATTGCTGATGCAGCCCTGTCCCAGCAGATATCAAACCATTCTCCAACTTCTCCAACAGGATATCATGATGTTTTTTAATCAACACATCTTTTCTCTTGCAAGATACACTAATGGTAGTAACTATCGTGGGAACATAGTTAAAGAAATCAGCAATAGCTCGCTACAACTTGCAACCGTGACAACCACTAATTGTGGCGGTGGGCAAAACAATGGACATAGAAAGCATTTGGATTCTCATCTCGAATAAGTTTTTGCAAGCCATTAAATTCTCCTCTCATATTTGATGCTCCATCATAGCCCTGCCCACGAAGTCTAGAAATAGGTAAACCATAATGATCAAGCAAACCAACCAAAGCTTCCTTCAATGCCATAGATGTACAACTTGTAATATGCTTGATAGCAAGAAATCTTTCCATGACTTTTCCTTCATTGTTCACAAATCTGCATGCCACAATTTTTGCAAAGTTAAAACAATATTACAATACAACAATGTAAAAATTGTATGACTAAAATAAAGATGTACAAGTGTACAACATACCTCACAATCACCGCCATTTGCTCCTTTATTGATACATCTCGAGACTCATCAATAAGCACTGCGAAATTCCTATCTCCAATCTCACCTTTAATCACTTTGGTGACCTCTTGTGCACAAGCTTTGGAAAGCTCTTTTTGAATATTTGCACAAGTCATAACTGCATGCCCAGGAGCTATATCAAATGCATACTTCACTTCCTCCTTTTTATCCTTGTAACAATCCAATAGCTCTTTGAAATTACCTTTGTTGACGGAAGTAGAGGATTCGTCATGCCCACGAAAAGCTTCACCTTGCGCTATGAGATATCTTGCACAATCTAAAGATGCAGTCAAACGAATTTTGTATGCAATTTCAGCCTCTTTACAATAAGTGCCCATTTTAGTAGATACACTTGACCGTTGATTCTGAAAATCGTCACACTCACTCCTTGCAATGTTGTGGAAACTATTTGGACCACCAATATGTTTATTAAAAGCATCTATAGCAGTCTTCCAACGAGAGAACCCAATATTTGTAAATACATCATTACCAAATGTGTTGGGTTGTGACGGTTTCTTGAAAAGAAAACAATAGAAACAAAAGGTGGCATCCTTTGCAACACTATATTCTAACCAATCAAACTTATTAAACCATGATTCTTGAAAGGATCTCCACACTTTGCCATCCAATGTCTTCGGAAAGGTATGACCAATTACTCGAGTTGGACCATTCGACAAATATGCCCTCCTCACTTCATCTCTAAATTCATTACCAAAATCTTCTATTGGTTTGCGATGCGCTGGATCGGCAATAATTTCATCCGGATTAAATTCTAGTCGAGGCTTTTTTGGTAGAGTTGCGCTCTCATCAGTTGGAGGAGTACTACTTGAATTGGTTATGAAATAGTTGCACAAAGTTCGCTTCTCCATTTTTGCAAACCTATGAATTAAATTTTAATTAAGTATAGAAATACCTATATAAAATTAGACTCTAGCTGCTAGTGGAGTAATTAAGAAATAAATTGTAATTTGCAAATTACAAACCGTGAAACCGAATAAAAATCCAGTCGGCACTCGGCAGCCGTCGGTGCGGTCTTTCTCGGTCACACCCTCACTCGCCTCCTCGTCTCGGGCGCTCGGCGTCTCCTCCTCGGTCGCGCTCAGAGGCAGACCGGCCAGAGGCGATGGCGAGCCTCCGTCTCCCGGCTCCCGCCCGCCCGCGCCCCGCCCCCGCCTCCGTCTCGGTCTCCCGCCCCGTCTCCCGCCTCCCGGTGTCCGGCCCCGGCTCCGCTTCCCACCTCCCGTGGTGGTGGCCTCCCGAGGTCGCGACGGCGCGATTGCGCGACCCGCCCGGCGGCCGGCTCCGCGCCTCGCGCTCAAGCCCGGCCGGCGGCCGCCAGCATCCCGCTGACAGCGCGACCGCCTTGGCCCTTCCCGGCGTCCCACTGGCTCCGGATCCGCGACCGCGCCCCCACCTTGGCTCCGAAGATTGAGGTGAGATTGATTGGGGATTTGGGCATTAGGGATTTTGGGGGATTCGGATTTGGGGAAATTGGTAGCACGATTATTGTACTGGATGTGTGCTGCGGTGCCGCGGTGGGCCGATGGGCCGGTGGGCCTGCATTTCTACTTCGGTGGTTCGGCCTGCATTTCTCAAATGGTTGTTCTTCGTCGCCGCCGCACATGCGTTGCGGTGTCGCCGCAGAGGGCGGGCGCTGCCGGGCCGGGGTCCTTCACGGTGGAGGTAGGCTTCACTGATGAAGCCTACCCATGGATTCGCCCGCCTCGATTGGGGCTCCAAGAGATTGGTGAAGGGATCCGATTAGGCGGTGGAGGTCGATAGGGCTTTTGAGCACGCTAGGCGGGCGGGGAGGAGGTAGGTGAAGGGTGGGAGGGCCAAACCAGATCTGACTACACTCCAGCACGTCAACCGACAGCGGGCCCGGGGGCAGTGGAGGTAGCAGAAGAGGTGGTGGAAGAGGGAGGGTCAAGGCAGCTCTGCTGCAAGACCACAACGCCACAGGAGGCGAGGCGACCATGGAGCAGGGAGATCTGAGGAGGGGGTGCAGGATTGGGGGTTGGGGGCATAGGATCTAAACTTATGTGTACAGACAAGCATTTGGATCAACCCTAATCATTCAAAAGTTCACATACCCTGTTCTGTGGAATGTCCAAATGGAAACGAGAAGGCTAAGAACTGAAAAGGTGGAATATGCCTTGAGACTTTTCCTCATGCTTGTAATTCTCACACCATGTTCCGAGCGTTTTAGGATCTGTTTTTTTTCTCTCTAAAATTGACGGTTTTTTATTTTTGCTACAATATCTAACTTTTAAACAGAGTATTTTCTCAAGACGAGGTCTACAAGTTAAACGATCTACACATTAAAAGCTTAATATCTGTACCAGCTAAAATCATAAGTGAGTAGCTGTCTCTCCGTGATCTATATCATAAACAACTAAAATTCAAAAATTTTAGCTAAAAAACATAACCCACAGCACAGCAGAGGATGCGAGCCTAAGGGCATCCACAGTGTGCAAAAATAGGGGGTCTTAAACCACCTTAAGGTCGACCTTATACATTACAGGGGTGACCTTAAGCAGGCCATAAGCAAAAAAACCTTAAGACCAGGCCTCAAGCTAAAGACCTGGCCATAAGCATTAAAATACATTTTTTCTTTATCTAACAAGTGGGACCATCTTAAGGCCTAGTGGGTTATATACATTACAGCATTGGCCTTAAGATTTAGATGGGACTCACCTTAAGACCTCTTAGATCATATACACTATGGATGCCCTAAGTGCGCAACAAAACCGGGAACAAATTCCAGTCAAAGGAACAAAACCCAATAGCTTCGCTCTTTTCATCCATTCCTAGCTCCACATTCCACACGCGCACAGTCAGATCCTAACAAGAGACACCCCACCCCTCCCCATTAATCCCCTCTTCTCCTGTCTTGTTGCGATGCATCCTGCCTTGCTAGTACTCGCGGCCCTCGTCTCCGTGCTGCATGTAGCGACAACCGCAAGCAACGAGATCGGCAACACGACGTGCCCGCCGGCGACATGCGGGAATTTGTCCATCGCCTACCCCTTCTCGCTCGGTAGCACGCAGCCGCTCCACTGCGGCTACCCGGCTTTCCAGCTGGCGTGCGACGGTGGCCGCGCCTACCTCAACAGGACGTTAAGAGAGCTAAGAGAGCACATGTTCCACATCCATGATATATCCTACGACAGCGCCTCGCTGGTGATGGCCGTGGAGGCCACCTTTGCCGGCAACAACAGCTGCCCCTTCCCCGACTTCAACGTCTCCTCCGGCCTCGCCCTCTTGCCGGTCAAAATCAGCGACACTAACAAGAACCTCATCTTTGTCTATGACTGCAATCTTCCAATTCCAAGGCGTGACAAGCCATGGGACCTGTCGTGTGGTCCCCGGAAAATGGAAGCCTTCATCTCCCATACCCAGAGCGGCGAGAGAAATATGACCGAGGTGCCGGGGAACTGTAGCTACCTGACGGTGCCTGTACGCGGTGATGGAGCGGAGGAAACCAACTGGACGAAGCTGATCAGCGGCGGCTTCCTCCTGGAATGGGAAAAGCTGGGAGACTGCCGTGCGTGCAATCACAGCGGTGGGGAGTGCAGGTTCGACGAAGGTTCGTTCCGTTGCTACTGCCCCGAAGGATCGCCGTGCTCCAACTCCAATTCAACGACTTCTCGAGGTAAGGATCAAGAGAGCTTGGTTTGCTTGCATATGTGCGTCTTGGCAAGTACATTGATCAAAGAGCATGTTCTTTTTAGCTACGGTTTATGAATTTTAGCTAAAAATTTTAAATTTTAACTGTTTACGGTACAGATTACGGAGAGACCAATACTCACTTACGATTTTAGTTGGTACAGATGTTGAGCTTTTAATGTGTACTACATTTAACTTATAGATCTCATCTTGAAAAACCGATCGACTTATAACTTACCAAACAGGTCCGATATGCTCTCAAGTCTCTCACCATGCTACCTTTTTCTCGTTATTTTTCTTCAAACAGTGGAGTTCTCAGGTCCGATATGCTCTCAAGTCTCTCACTTACAATTTTGGTCTAGGGTTCGGTTATTTTTCTACAAATTGTTTTATATTCATGTCGTTCTTAGCGCTAACCGCAACAAACCTTGGCAACTCCTGTGATCTATGGTTAGCATTCAGTCAGTCATGGTGTCAAGTTGTGCAGTCAATTGTGATCCACAAATCGTTTTCTTATACTCCCTGACTAACATGTAACACGGCTATTTGTTATCAGTCCTCACCTTGCGTGTCTGTCCTTATTAAACCCCCAATACACAACAAATGAGATCCACAGAAACAGTGACACAAGTACCGCTAGCTAGTATGCAGACAACCTGTACCTGATCTGCAAGTCTTCCCCAAGTCTTCCAGGGAAAAATTACCGTTCATTTTTGTCCTTTTTTTAAAAACCAAAGAGACCTGTCATGCAAGGCCAAGAACAGGAATCTTCTGAAGACTTTGTGCACAATGCAGTCGTGGCCTTCGAACGATTGGCTTCTATCAACGAAGAAGGCTTTCAGTTTTCTCGAAATTATATATGTGTTTTCAATTTTTTTAGAAAAACTTTCTCATGAATTATCGTCTCTTTTACGTCGGTTCCACATGGTAGTTAGCGCGACATAGCGCCACGCTTACACTGCTAGTACTTTCGATTCCTCGCAAAATTTTGTGGTCTACAACCTCATCTTCTCCAACGCCTATCTTTCTGTAGCGTTCATGTCATTGTTTATGTTATCGCTCTCTCTGTTTTCCCTATTTCAGTTATTGAATATTTCCCATCTAACCCTATCACAAGTTGTACTTCTATCGACAAAGTACCTACTCAGCAATAGTGATTCGTGCAAACTTTCAGACTAGATTGTTCTTAAAAAAACTTTCAGGCTAGATAGCATAATCCTTTCAAAAATGTTTTAGAAAGATTATGATCATAGTTTACTAATTAAACAAATATGACTCTTTTTTCTGAAATCTAGAGTAGAACAAAAAGAGGAGCAACTATACAAGAGCCGGTCGGGAGTATTAATATACTCAACTCTTTATAAATCTAAAAAATAATTAGCCATTGTAACCTTGATCAGGCCAACTAATTGACATATTTTTGTAGATATACTAAACCTGAGACATCTTATTCTAATTATTTTTTGGCAGAGTAAATAGCATAAGTTTTCTTTCTGATTTCTATAAGACACTTTGCAATTCTTTTTCCTGTTACAAGTTTCGTTCTCATCTTCTGATTCGCGTCCATTTGCACTTTTGACGTCCAGACACAGAAAAACTGCAAATCAAGATTGGAGTAGGTAAATGAATATTTTACTATCAACACAAGCTAACCTGGTTATCATACCTATATTATAGCCGGGGAGTTCCCGGTCGCTCGTGCGTGCCACGTCAGCTTTTATGCGAAAACCCTCTGTATTTTTTGAAATTACATAGAGGTCCTTCGTTCTCGCAAAAAGGTCCCTGCCAGGTTTTTTCCCGAAAAGCACCCTCCACTTCACCGAAATTGCGTATTCTTTGTTAGATAGCACCCCGTGGTTTTTTAAAATTACATATAGGTCCTTGTTTAGTTACGTACATACCCTTACAGGTCCTCGGTTTTTTGTGAAAAAGTCCTTTGATTTTCCAAAATTACGTATGTGTCCTCGATTTTTTTTAAGAAACTCCCCGCGAATTATCGTCTCTTTTACTTCGATCCACACGATAGCTAGCGCGGCGTGCCGCCGTGCTTACGCAGCTAGTATACCTTAACGCAAAACGAAAGTACTACATGATAGGCCTCCCTCCTCCACACATCTGTTGCCCATCACTGTTGTCCCCTAGAAGGAACTTCCATCTTGAGAATTCCATCCGGTGCCCTTTGCATCCCATCCCAGGCGGTGGCCTAAACCTTAATGGGTGTCTATTAAGATTCTTATCTAGAATAGTCATGTGGTACTAAACTTTTCACATTCTAAGTTATATGAAATCATGAAACCCTAATTTCTGAAACATAAAATCCTAATTTTTGAGACATAAACCCTTAATTTTTGAGATAATTTCAGAATATTTAAAATTCTAAAAAAATACACAATAAAGTAAACTGCGTAAGAAGCCTTCAAAAAAAATTCATAATGTTTGGACCTTATTTTCTATATTAACAAATTCCTACAAATAGTATACTTAAATAAAATTTTGAGAAAAAATTAGTATGGAGAAAATTATGGAAAAATTATATAAGTTAGTACACTGTATTGGGAGGCTCCAATTTTTTTAATAATTTTTGGAACTTATTTGCTATATTTAAAAATTTCTACAAAAAAGTATACTTAAATATATTTTCCTTCAAAATTGCTACAGTGCTGCTACAGTGCTCACCGCACGGTGACCGTGCAGTTTTGGGTGCTACAGTGCTCCCCACATGATCACCGTGTGGTTTTAGCTAATCCGTATGGTGGCCATGCGGCGGCGGGTACGTGTCAGCTCGCCGGCTGTCCCGCACGGTGGAGGTATTATTTCTGCAAATTCGCTGCGACGAGTGCTATTTTTGCTATTACACAGGTAAACAATGCCAATTCAGCAAAAGCCTACAAATGAGGTCCAGAGAAACAGTGGACTCGGGTCTACTACCACTAGCTAGTATGCGGACAACCTGTACCTGATCTGTAAGTCTTCCCCAAGTCTTCTAGGGAAAGATTGCCATCCATTTTGATCTTTTTTTAACCAAAAAGACCTGTCATGCAAGGCCAAGAATAGAAATCTTGCTTGGCAAGTCTCTTTGGTCTCAACATTTAAAGGTTTAATATCACTTATAAAACTATTGTTTTAGGGCTTATGTGGTAACCTGTGAGTTTAATTGTGTTCAGTCCACTTGGATTGAGGACCTAGGGAGTAAATCCGTTTGGACATTGGCATGCGATCAAAGTCCGATCTAACAATGGTATCTGAGCCCTAGTGTCTAACATCTCCTTGGACTTCATGGTTACGAAAGTACACAGTCAACGTGTGAGAGGGAGAACATTGGGAATAGTCCCACATCGGTTGTGGGAAGAAAAAAAAGTACAACTTATAAGTGTGAGAGAGACCTCACCTATTGAACTAGTCTTTTGGGGGGAAAAGCTCAATACCACCTATAAGACTGTTGCTTTAGGGCTTGCATGCGGTAGCCTATGCTTAATTGTGTTCAGCCCGTTTGGACTTGGGGTCCAGGGAGTAAACCCGATTGAACCTAGAAATGTGGCTAGGGTCTGATCTAATAATTAGTATCAGAGCCTAGATGCCTAACATCTTAGATTTCATGGTTGCGAAAGTGCACAATCGATGTATGAGGGGGAGAATGTTGGGAATAATCCCACAATGGTTATGGAAAGGAAAAAAGTACAACTTATAAGTGTGAGGGAGACCTCACCTATTGGACTAGTCTTTTGGGGGAAGACAGTCCAATACCACTTATAAAACTGTTACTATAGGGCTTGCATGCTGCAACCTATGATCTTAGTTGTGTTCAACCCGTTTGGACCTATGGCCCAGAGAGTAAACTCGGTTGAACCTTGGCATGAGGCTAGGGTCTGATCTAACAATTGGTATTAGAGTCTAGGCGCCTAACATCTTCTTGAAATTTATGGTTATGAAAGTACACAACCGATGTGTGAGGGGAAGAACACATCGGTTGTGGGAAGAAAAAGGCATAGCTTATAAATGTGAGGGAGACATTACCCATTAGATTAATCTTTTGGAGGAAAAAATGCTCAATACCACATATAAGGTTGTTGCTTTAGTGCTTGCATGCGGTAGCTCGTAGGTTTAGTTGTGTTCAAGCGTTTGGACCTAAGGTCCAAGGAGTAAACCTTATTAGATCTAGGCATACGATCAGGGTCCAATCTAACAGTGGTCACCTAGACTTCAAGGTATGGTGTAGCCATGATGGTAGTGTGGCTTCCTTTAAGGGCTCTGCCATCCACGCCCTCAGCATCGACTACAACAATAACTCCTTCCTTGCTTCCCACGCTAGGATCACCGAGGGCAACCATAGCGTGTGCCTCACCAACTTCAATGTGTTGTCCAGCGTAGCGTTCAACCCATTCAAGATTAGCCACAGTAATTGGGTCATGTGCTTCCTCTACAACTACAGCGGGAGAGGCACTGTACTGCGTGGTTTTTTGAATGCCGCCTCCAGCTACACTAGAGCCATCTTTGTGTACCTCGACGAAAGTTACGACCGGGACAATCTGCCGGTGATCTCGATAGGTGAGTGTACTTACTCATACCTGCCGGTGCTCAGGCCAAGTGGGAACAAGTGTATCGGACAATTGACTAGGTCTAATCTCTTGCGTACTAAACATCTACTGCACCTAGTCCTCCATGTAACTACTGTCATCATGTGGAGGGAAACACATTTTGTTAGGCGGATATAAGATAGAACTAAAATGAAACCCATAATTGTAAGCACCGGTGCCATGTGTTACGCAGACGATGACCCTCTTGGGGTACTCCGGTCCATTCTAGTCGGCTGTAGTAAAGCCTGATGCCACGTAGTATGCGTCTTACTGGTGGATCGTATAGTTACTGTATGTCCGATCATACCACTTATCACGCTGCCAGAGATGCGTGTGGTCTGCGGGTGCGTACGTGCCGTATGACACCTCACAGTCTTGGACAAGGGAGTCAATGTTGGTGCCTGCGGTGTCCTGTATGTCAGGTTGCCTCCACGATGAAGACAGGAGTAGAGTAGTGTCAGCGCGAACGTCCTACACGAAGACGACATATATGAAAAGCAACGAAAATAAGTTATGAAAAGCAACGAAAATAAGTTATGAAAAGCAACGAAAATAAGTTATCTCACTAATTACATCATAATATGAAATCATCAAACGAAAGCAGTGCGCTGCACAAACTAGGAATGACTGAGGCTAGGGGGTGCACTAACAAGCTAGGACATGCGAACGAAGCCACCAACGATCGATGCAGTGACTTGTTGCCCCCCCAAGATAAACATGTCGCTAGTACGGTTGCAACTGATGGCCCCCAGCGTGTGTTTGGAATCCTTGTACATGTTGCTGACGGACCCCAACAACCATTCAATTGTGCTCGAACGTCCGTGGTGAAGTACGACTCCACTCTCGAACATGATGCGACACCGCTAGTCAACCTGCAGTGTAAGGACTGAATTTTCGAATTTGAACTCTCTGTGTATTACCGCACTAGTCCCAGATCAAAGTTAGTGCACACAGTCAAACAGTGATGATTACATAACCGACAATGCTTTATTACAATAATAGAGTACCGGCTTTATGGCCACTAAGTACAAAAGAGGCTACAAAACCTCACAGAATTACAAACTCAGCAAAAGTAAAAGAAAATAAACTCCAAAGGATGACCCATAAATTTGCCATATGCAATTGACTGAGGAAGCGCAACCTAGAACTCCCGAAATCCTTCATCGAAGCCACATGCGAAGTAGTCTTAGTCTCCTTCCGCATCTTCGTATTCCTCTGAGATATTTTTGTAGATTACAAGGTAAGTACATAGAGTACTTCATAAATCTTAGAAAATATAATTATTTGTAAGGCTTAACAAAGGAAGGATAATATGATTCTTTTGTAGGATAATATGATTCTTTTGTACAAAATCGTATTTTATTTCAATTATCATTATATATTTTCCAAAACATTAATCCAACAAAGTAATTGCAATAACTGAAACTAGATAATTTCTAGCAAAGGTTCTAACCACCTACACTAGTAATAAGGCACTAACCGCCAAGATTCAAGAATGCAGGCTCTATCCACCGCACTGGCTCTATCCATTAGGATACACATCCAAGAATTCTAACTACTTCTAAGTTCCTAAAAGATTTTATTTTGAAACCAAAACATAAGATCTATCATGTGAAAGCACACATTGCCCGCTCTTGATTGTGGGCACGATTATTCGAATAGTTTTACACTCTACAAAGATTGCACAATTTTCCCACAAGACATGATCGTCCCATGTTGCAACTGGATAAGTACACTTCCTTTGATGTGTGACGGAAAGATCATGGCAAGGCCTTTACAATGCACTAACCCAACTAGACTCCGCCAGTTAAGGTTTCACCACTGAAGGGTTTCATCCACTCAGTCAAAAGCTCCATTTGCGCCATGTGGGACAACTGTCTCTATCTGACACGCACTCATACCTCTGACAAAATCTAAGCTAAGCCGTTGCAAATTAATTAGCCAAATCGTACCCATATAAACTTATGATTATACGGTAGTGCTAAGTTTGGACTATCACAAGGTCAGTCCTTAATTCACTATGGCGATACATTCACAATACAAGGTCACATGCTCTATCTGCACCAATCCAATCTTACCATCCGCCCAAGTCTAAAATTATTTTCAACATTTTATTTTATTTTCTAAACTGTCGGCAATTCCTATTGCCAAAAAGTTATTAGAATAAAATGATTAAAGCATATGATAATATTTTTCCACCCCTAAGGTTATAATAACCGATAAGTTTGTCTAAACAATTGCTACCATTCTAACATTAACTAAGTAGCAATATAATCTCAATACCGAGACAAAGATAACCTAAGGTGACAATGGTACATGGATATTAACATCAAATGAGGGTATAATAATATCGGATTAACTTAGTCTTGATCTGTTGTCAATTGAAAAGTACAATCGCCAATCAAAGGAGTAATCAGTTGACAACGATCACAGTTTAATATCATACTCACTCTAGTAGCAGAGATAGCAAATGTATTGGAATGTGTGTAACTAACAATGAACAGAAATTGTTGAAAATTACCGGTAGGAACTAGATAGCATAGAAAAAAACAAACCTTGGTAGCAGATTTAGTTATAAAAATTCCATCACAATATACAGCGCTTTTGTAGTTATGGGAGACCTCGCAACACATACAGTGCATTGGCAAAAAAGCAATTTATCACAGAAAGAAACTCGAATTATTGATTTCAGAAAGTAAATGTTGAGAAAGATTGGACGGGATCATGCTGTTGCTGCGAAGCACACTTGGTTAATATTGGTCCACTGTAGCCAGCCACGTCACACCTCCCTTAATTGCAATGTGCTGGATAATTATCCAGCCAAGTCCTCGATCTCCTGTTCCAATGTCCCCAGACTGCTTGCTTTGCTGTGGTCTAATTTCTCTCCCAAAGCAACCATGGCAATGAAGAACCCATGAGTGAGCTGTTTGCCCAACAAATGTAGTAATTGGACCATCTCAGACCCATTCTGGCTCACCCAAGAGCACGCAATGCAGAGGCAGTGTGGTTTCTCTGACTACAGGGTCTAGGGTTATAAGCTATAACAACACTCTAGTCCTTAGTGACTCTACCTCATATCTGGTTCGAAATCCTGGATATCTTCAACCAAAACGGTTTATTCCTTATCACTGAGAGCTACAAAACTGAAAGACTTCAGTCAATGGCCCGTTCAAATCATCAACACCTGGCCTCGCGTTCAGAACCAGTTCTACCAATTGAGATCTGCTCTTCTATAGTTGCACGAAACCACCAACTGCGCATTGGCCAGAAACTGGATCTGTCTCAATGAAATGCACCAACAATTCCTTTTTTCTGGCTGAATATGACCTCAGTTTGTTAACTCGAAAATATAGTAAGGTTAAGTCATAACCTCGATTTGATAATCTGAGATGTATTTCTATACTGCCCTGTCCTTTTAAGAAGTATTGCCTTCATTCATTCAGATATGACCTGGGCCCAATATACCTTGTAATAATTACATAAAAGATTACAGAATACCGCTATCGTGCACCTCAAATTAACTAGTTTGAATAAAAGTTAGTATAAAATAGTGAGTGGCGGAGCTTTATCAATAATGTTATCATTACTAAAAAATGTAAGGGTAACCCTACCTATGTCCATTCGGCCTGTTGGGCCAAGATGCCCAATAAAGTATGTAAAAAGACATCCATACTTCTGGCATAGTAGGTCACCTTGAGAAAGGAAGGAGCCAGACAACTCATTTCTCCTACACTTACTTTACTAATCCCCTATTTACTATTTGGTTCATAGCCACAACAGTAGGCAACAATTATTTTCTTTCATAGTCATTTCCTTTGGATATTTTTCCATTGCAATTGCAATTTTATTGATTCTAATCATAATCTATTGCAGATGGGAGGCGTAACATCAGGTTAATTTTGATAGGTATGTTTTTCTGTTGGCTATTAAGCTATTCAAGCATGCATATGTCTAAAGTTTCAGCTGCAGTTAAGCCTCATGCTCGTTAATTTTGATAAGTATGTATTTTTGTAGGCTATTAAGCTATTTGAGTATGCATCTGTCTATATGTTTTTTTTGTTGGCTACTAAGCTATTCGAGCATGCATCTGTCTAAAGTTTCAGCTGGCAGAGAACCCTCATGCTCATGTGTGATAATAGAATGATGTACCCTAGTGCCATTTTCTTTCAGTTTGCAGGTCGCTAAATCAAGTATTTTTTGAAGCACTCTAGGAGTCTAGGGACATGACTGAATTAATAAAATGGCACTATAATGTTTTCAAGAACTTATACATTTATAAATGGAAATTTTGTATACTGCCAGCATACATTCGCACGGGAAGTTCTCATTCATTTCCCCCCAACATTCCAGGTTCCTTGTCTGCTACAGCCGGCTTGTTTTTAACATGTCTTGTTTGGATAATGCACCGCCGGAAGCAAAAACTCAGTATTTTTATTCTCCAAAAGTATGCTGGGAACACATCAAATACAGAAGAGATATTAAAAAGATATCATTCTCTGACACTAAAGAGGTACAATTACTCAGAGCTGAAGAAAATAACAAGATGTTTCAAGGAAAAATTGGGAGAAGGTGGCTACGGTATGGTATTCAAGGGTAGCATAAAGGATGGCCACATGGTTGCTGTTAAACTCTTAAAAGGATCTGAAGGCAATGGAGAGGATTTCCTAAATGAGGTCACTAGCATCGGTAGGACTTCTCATGTTAACATTGTTAGTCTACTTGGTTTTTACTTAGAAGGGTCTAAGCGGGCCCTTGTTTACGAGTACATGGCTAATGGTTCTTTGGACAAGTATATTTATTCAGAGAATTCAAAATCAGCTATTGGGTGGGAAAAGTTACAACAAATAGCAATTGGCATTGCACGAGGGTTGGAGTATTTGCACCGGGGCTGCAACACCCGCATCATCCATTTCGATATCAAGCCTCACAATATCCTTCTAGATGAAAATTTTTGCCCTAAGATTGCAGATTTTGGTCTGGCAAAACTATGCCATGCCAAGGATAGTGCCCTCTCAATGGCTGAAGCAAGAGGTACCATTGGTTTCATTGCTCCAGAAGTATTTTCTAGAGGATTTGGACTGGTGTCAACCAAGTCAGATGTTTACAGCTATGGAATGATGCTGCTAGAAATGGTGGGAGGAAGGAATAACTTTAAAGGAAATACTGACAATTCTAGTGAAGCTTATCTTCCAAACTGGATTTATGATCATTTAGTAGAAGAGTTGCAAAGGCATGAAGTCACATGCGAGACAGAAGAGATAGCAAGGAAGATGACCCTAGTTGGCTTGTGGTGCATACAAACTGCCCCAGGACATCGTCCTTCCATGAGCAGAGTCATAGAAATGCTGGAGAGGAGCGTCAACGAACTGGAAATGCCACCTAAGCCATTCCTTACTTGTTCCTCACTTCCGTCATATTTTTCACCCTAGCCAAGATTTCTTTACCAAGATACTTCTTCTTCTTTTGTTCAGCTGTGCAACTCAGCAAATTAGAGGCATCAAATTCTTTTTCCCTGGGCTGACTGAATCAAGAAAGGCCTGCACAATTAGGTTTGCAGTCCCCTCTCATTCTCTACGAAAGGAACATCGTGTAAGTTCTAAAAAGCACAATTAAAAAAATACAGGTAGTTGGTGCCGCCATTTATCCAAAGTTGCGATTTGTCTTTGAACATCAGTAACATATACTGCCAAGGAATGCCAGGATTCAAATATCATTTCCACGAACCTAACATATGAAATCACCTATCAAATTGAGCAGCCAATGTATAAAACTACCAGAAATATTAATAATGGTTAAATGCATGGTATGCACACACTTGCTTGGGGTCATCACTCATCAGTATCCTGCTCTCCATGGCCCTTGAAGGGATGATGGATATACGTGAGCTGCCTGCCTCTATGCCAAAGTGAACTTGTTCAATGGCAACCTTTAACGGCTGCATTGCTTTGGAGGTGAACCAGCAAGTCAGACTGGTTTCTTTCACAGAACTAGTTAGACTGGGTCACGGCAGCGTGGGAGGAGACTTTAAGCCACTTTTGATGCACCCTCCCGGCTCCCCCACGGCCACGGCAGATGCTTACATGGTTGCGTCTCCAATCAGTCTAGATTAGACTTTGCATGCGTCAGTCAACGGGTCACCGTAAAACTCTCGTCTCAGCCCCTCTTATTTGGATTTCAGCTTCGGACTTTTAATTTATTTTTCGCTATTTCTAAATTTCGTTTTTTTAGCTTTTTGACTTTTTTTGTTTTTTTACTAGTTCTTTTTTTCTCGTATTCGTTTGTATTGTCTATGATGGATTAACCTATAATACCTAGACCAGATTTGGCCCAACCCAACCCATGCTATGCCCCTATAAGAGAGAGATCTGGGGAGGGGAAGAAGCAAAAGCTAATTTTACTTTCTCCCCCGTACTCACCTGCGTGTTGCCGCTCCCCCTTGCGCATGTTGTCGCCGCTCGCGTAGCCGTCGGCACCGTCGTTTGTCACCCTCCGGCAGCCGCCGCCGCTCCTCGGACTGCACCCCGTTGCCCCTACTGCTGACGACGCCCCACGTGTGTCGTACATCACCGTCGCCCGCACGCACCATCGTCGATGAGCACCAGCGTCACCGCTGTTCCTTCGGCCGAGCCTTGTCGTCCTACGCCCCTCCTGCTACCACTCGTCGCAGCCCTTGCTTCCCCCGACCACACGTCGCCGTCGCGGTTGCCTCGCCTTCTTCATGATTTCAGAGCACCGCCCCTCACCTCCCTGCTCGCGCTACCGTTGATGCTCCACGGGAGTGGAGGAGGACCAGCTAGCTGAGAGATGAGCAGGTAGAGGCCGTCGGCTGAGGAAGACGAGGAGGTGGTTGGATTAGAGGCTAAGGTGACGCGGGAGTCGCCGGCCAAGCGAGGAGAGAAGAAAGAGGAGGGAGCTGCCAGTTGTGAAGGAAAAGAAAAGAGGAAGGGAGCGCTGGTCAACTAGAGAAAGAAGAGAGGAAAGGCAAGGGCGACAGCGCTGGAAGGAAAAAGGAAGAGGAAGAAAAGAAAAGAGAAGGAGAGAGCCGGCGCTGGAAAGGAAAAAAATGAAAGAGAAGAAAAGAGGAAAGGGAGAAAAATAAGAGAGAAAAAAGAATGAAAGTTTGGTCCGATGTCTAACGCCCGATCCAGCCAAGGGACGAAAAGTAGTTCCCAGATCCAGTTGTTTGGGGCCAGAGTAACGCCTCGAAAACCCTTCTCCATACTTATTTTACCGAGTCGGGCATAAGTTAATACGCCAATAATTAGAATTGGTGCATATGACCATTTAGATAGTGTTTATTAATATGATTGTCTGAACGGTGAAATCGGTGCTGCCACTGTTAATCTAGTTGATCTGTGGTAGGAGAGGGAAAGGGAGAGAATAAATTGAGATTAAATAGTGTGGCCGATTAAAGTAAGATTAAGCGTGTAGAATTCGATCCGCGAGTATAATTGATGAAATCGCTAATTTTACAGACTGATTAAGCATCGGGACAATGGTCAGTTGCCCAATGGGACAGGTTTTGATTATATCAGGTTGGATGTTAAAGTGATGTCATTTGCTCATATATGAATGTATAGCATTAGCAATGAATTGAAATGATTAATACTTGTTGAGGTGGCGTTCGAGTCTGGTGCCGTCCACATACCGTCCGCCAGGTTAATAGGCAAGTACATGGTAGAACAGTAAACTGTGGTGAATATTTGTTATTCGTGTTTCCATGCCATGATTTACAGTATTTATGAGATGATGCATGTGATTATGTGCTAATCATATCTTGATGAGTACCGCTTATGATTAGACATCCACATTTGAAGCATATTGCATCATGCAAAATGCATAAGAGCTAGGTCGGTGAGAAAGTCATATGACTAGTCTGGAGTGCTCTTGAATAAGACCTACAGAGGTAGGCACTTCCACAGGATAGAGAGAGAGGGTGACATCGATGGGTGTACCCTCCGCTATACCGGTATAAGCTACAGTTACAGATGTATTACAGATGCATTGTATGGTACTGCATGCATGAAAGTGACAGAGAAAGTGATACAATTACAAATTTGATTTACAGTTTACAGTTATAAATTTGAGTTACAGTTTACAGATATAGACTTGATCTACAGTTTATAGTTACATATTTGATTTACAGTTTACAGATATAGACTTGATTTTACAGTTTACAATTATAGTGTTGATTTACAGCTTACAGTTCGCGAAGTCGATTGAATTGCTAAAGTGATGTTACTGTTTTATCGTGTGCTTGCTGAGTCTCCGGACCCACCCTTGCTTTATCGTTGTGTTTTAGGTGATTGATGGCGACATGCATGGAATACGATAGTGCTTTTGGCACTGTACATATGAAATAACAACTTAGTTTTACACTGAACTTTTATGTTTAATCTAGGGTTAAGTTTTTTTTGTAACTTGCCGTTTGGTTTAGTTTGCTTGCGAGCCGTGTTAGTGGGTCCCATGGTTGTGGAGCCCAAAGTCTGTTTATGTTATGGTTTGTGCAATATGAAGTTAGTTGGCTTTGTGATTATCCTATATTTATTTGTTGTTTTCTCCCTGTGGGTAATAAAAAAATAGAGAGGTGCTGCTAAAAATTGGATTAGCAACACACCTTTGAAATAGTAAGTATGTGGCGGTAGCATCTTGGGCCCTGTGAAGGGCTGGAGAGTTACATAACCTGTTTTTTTTTCTATTTTTATTTTTTTTTAAATTTTGTTACGCCAAATAAATCACCATCATATAATATAATTTTAGCCAACTATATTATAATTTCAACTATAAACCAGTTTATTTTAGCTCAATTAAGCGGCACCACAATTACGTACCGAATCATGCACCAGTTTGACCAGCAATGTCAGCGCGCGAATGCCAATACGATACAAATCACGTCTCAACTCTCGAAATGTCGACCCGTTTATCCATTCATTAGTCCGTTCAATAGGACGATACAAATCATGTCCTCCATCGTAGAGCTCAGCCCGTTCAAGATTAGCCGCAGCAACCGGGTCATGTGCTTCCTCTACAACTGCATCGGGAGCGGGACTGTGCCGCGCGATTTTGTGAATGCCACCTCCAGCTGCGGTAGAGCCATCGTAGAGCCATTTTGTGAATGTCACTTGGCTAGTGCGTTCTCTTTCCCCCCCAACTCCCTCGGCCGTGCGCATTCGAGCCTCCGGCTCCGCAGCGCCGAGATTGAGTTTTCTTTTAATTTTCCAAGGCTGACATGTGGGCCCCACCTGTCAGTCGACCACCCACAACGTGGTCGAAGTCGACCGCACTCAACATGGTCGGAGTCGACCACTCACAACGTGGTCGAAGTCGACCACCCACAACGTGGTTGCAGTTCGAAGACCGACCGCTCACAACGTGGTCGAAGTCCGACCGCACACAACGTGGTCGGAGCACGACCGCACTCAACGTGGTCGAAGTCGACCCCACTCACAACGTGGTCGAAGTTCGACCGCACACAACGTGGTCGGAGCACGACCGCACTCAACGTGGTCGAAGTCGACCCCACTCACAACGTGATCGAAGTCGACCGCACACAACGTGGTCGAATTCGACCTCACACAACGTGGTCAATGTCAACCGCCCATACCGTGGTCGAAGCCACGACCACACACACCGTGGTCGGAGCCACGACCACACACAACATGGTCGGAACCACGACCACATGGTAGCTACGACCGCGTTGTCGTCCCGACATCTGGCTACGGGTCCCACGTGTCAGAAATTTAGTAATTTAGGGATTTCACCGAACTGAGATTTTTAAAGTGGCATAACTTCTTCATTTTAACACCAAATTGAGTGAGATAAATTTTTAAATTCGTCTAAATTCAAGATCTATCCAATGGAACTGAAATCGTGATTTTTGGAGTTCATTTGAATTTCTGGTGTTATTTAGATTGATTTGTTGCTTTTCTTTTTATCCAAATTTTCACGCACGATTAAAATAGCGTACGAGGCTCAGGAGGAAAAAGTTGAAGCAGCTAACCTAACAGCTCCAGATCACCAAGAGCCAGACCACTATGACCAAGGCGAGTTATCACTTTGACCATATTAAACCCATATTTATGCAAATTAATTTCTTTTAAATTATCCATGTGCATGCTATTATTTTGTGGGTTAGATTATGTTCAGTTTTACAGAATGTAGATATACACCCATTAATATGCTTGCTAATATTACCTGTTGAAACGTCTTGGGATATGTGAACCTTGTCGCCATAGTGAAACTATTATAAAGTAGCTTTCCCAAATAGGATTATAATATATCGCACTGCTTAGTATTGCTAGTTAAACGGGGACGCTTAGATGTCCCAAAATCCCTCACATGCAAATATGACAATGATTTGGGCAGTCATGGTGGGAATGACTGGAGAAAAGTTTGGAACTATTATTTTATGCCCCCAAAAGCCTCAAACTTGCTTAGTATCTGGGTGGATGAATTGGGGCTGGTATGTGGTGCAGTGGAAGCACAAAAAGTATGGAATGTGGTAGAACCACCCAGGTAGCTCTAAGGACCGAATCTTGTCATGTTAGCCCGTGTAAAATAGTACAACCACATGTCTGTAAAATACAACCTGGCTAAGTAGCGGTATCGAAACTCCCCGACTCATCTCACCGGTAGTGGTTAGGTGTGGACATGCAAGGGCAAGGGAAGCCTAAAGGGACACCGAGTGGAGGGTGACGTTTATCAGTCGTACTAGCATTGATGGGAGAGGAGCCCGAATAATGCTAGTAGTCGTGGTGAACATCTCGTGCAACGTATGGGACCCATCGCAAGTGGGAACGGCTCATAAGGTGAGATAACTAGAGGTGTTAGGTATTTTGAATAGTCATGGTGATAATCTGCTTAACCACATAACTAAGGAATCATGTGGGGCAACGGGTTGATTATCTCTTGTGGTGAAAGTGTACAAACTCTGCAGAGTCAAAACTATTCGAATAGCCGTGCCCACGGTCATGGGCAGACATGGGGACTTAACTAGATATAGTTCTGTTTCAAAATAATTTGCGGATGGAATGGGAAAAATGGAGGGCGGTGGAATGCCCTAGTTTGGAGTTATCATGGGCGTCGTCCCAGTGATAAGTTAAGCGGCTAACTCGTGTCTACCTTTTAAAGTTGCTAGATCATAGGAATTTTAAATACATTATTTACATGCAATTTCTGGCAAACAACTAAACCCGAGCCTTCCTTTGAACTAGCCTAGCATGACTATTTACTGCATTCTGTGTGATGGCTTGCTGAGCACGGTGGATAGTGTGCTCATACTCATTTTACCAAAACAGAAACAGGGACGCAGGATTATTATGATCATGAAGATGCCCTAGCCATGGAGGGAAGGAACGACGATGAAAACTAGGACGTCGCTTATGTTCTCTAGGCCTAGATAAGTTAGACCTAAGGTTGTGTATGCACGTATATTATCTAAGTCTAGGTAATATATAATGCACACATTACCCCCCAGTCGGTTGTCTGCGGCTATGGACTTACTTTTGCTTCCGTTTCTGCTATGTATGGATGACATTCGGCCTAGGTGTCTTTTTTGTAAACTATTGCTCGACGTGACGTAATTTGAATAAAGGTTTGTAATATTATTGTTTATGCGATGTATGTGTTGATACAGCCATGAACTGTGTGCTCTAGCTACTGATCCAGGGAATAGAGTAGTAAATCACAGGAGATTTCAAATTGAAAAATTCGGATCTGACAGTGTGCGTGCGGGTGCCGCCATTGCTGTGTGTTGCCGTCGGCCGCTGCGCTCCGTCCGTCGTCGTGTGTGTTGTCGCCCGCCGCTAGACGCACTAGGAGAGAGAGAGATGTTTGAGGAAGAGAGAGTTGGTTAGGAGATAAAACACGGAAGAAGAGAGTCGGTTAGGATAGGATTAGGAGAGAGATTAGAGGTTGATTTTTTTTTGGGTGCTACAATACAAATCACGTCTCAACTCTCGAAATGTCCACCCGTTGATCCCTTCGTTAGTCCGTTCAATAGGAAAATAAATTCCACGTGTTAGTGATGGATAAAATAATTTTCCAATAGTACCTTTTACTTGTAGGACGAGGAAAAACCATATGACAGGAGGCTCCATCTTGATCGTTAACCCCAACAAATATCCGGTGATCAAAGGCCAAACTGAACCGAAGGCATTTGTCATCGTGAATTACTGTTTACCTTGTGTAAAAGTCAAATCAAAGAAAAGCGACTGGAGTTTATTTTTATAAATAATTTACCTGTAGGTATATTTATATAATTTCAAATAAAAATTAAATTATCTGTATAAAAAATTCAAACATCTTAGCCGCCCCCGGCCGGTCTCCCCAAACATCTTAGCCGCCCCCCGGCCGGTCTCCCCACTGTGGTTTGATGTTTGATCTACTCAAAGTCCTCTTCTGTTATCTTTCTGGCTTTCCAACCCTATCTCTTGAAAGTTCAAACTAAGCTCTCCCTCCGTCCTTTTTCTTTCAGTCTCAATCCTTGGTGCATCTATTGAATTCAAACAAACAATTAATAGAATCTTTTAAGTATAAATAAGCTGCTGTCATATGGAGCCTCCTGCTGGTACGGCGGTCGTCTGAGCCAATAGTTCCAGCAAGTAATTACCTTTTTGCCCTCTGCTGATCACAAACATCTCCAACTTTTGAACTTGTTTTTTTAACTCCTAAAAACTGTTTTCGGTATTTAGCTTTTAAACTGAGTATTTTTTAAAAAATATGATCTACTAGTTAATTATAGTATGTACTATACCGACTTCATTTATATCGGTAAAAATCGCACGTGAGTTTCTGTTACTCTGTAATCTTTCGCACGAACAACCCAAAAACCATAAATCACAGTTAAAAGTCATAAACTTCAACAGAAAAGAATATACCCTTTACTTGCCACACATGATACTATGGTAGTTATCCAATAATATACAGGCAACATAAATTAAGTAAACATCTCAATTAGAAATTCCGAGCCACCTTTTTTTTTCGAACCACACAAGATAGAGCTTTTTTCCCCTCTCTCCTCACAAGTCAGAGACAACACCGACTTGCCCAATTGTGTTGATAAAAAAATATAACAAATAGGAAAGACTAATCAAACAAATAATACCAGTGCATTTCCCTTTCGCCATTGTCCTCTCTTCCACGGCCTCCTCTTCTACATCCTCTAGCATCTCCCATGTTTAGCAACCAGCTCCTTCATTGACTCGCTCGATGCGTCCGACCTTACTGCTCCTCCCGCTCTTGGCCTCCTTGCTCCTCCTCCGTCACCGCGCGCGCGCCGACTGCGAGCCGGCGACATGCGGGGGCGTCACCGTCAAGTACCCATTCTGGCTCGGCGGCACCAACCAGTCCTCTTCATCTTTATCCTGCGGTCACCCGAACTTCGAGGTCAGGTGTAGCCACAACGGCAGCGTGACTTCCTTGAGGGGCTCCAACCTCCACGTCCTCCGCATCGACTACAGCAACAGCTCGTTGGTTGCCTCCCACGCCAGGGTCGCCATGGGCAGCGATGGCGTGTGCCGCACCGACTTCAACATGTCTTCCAGCGTAGAGCTCAGCCCGTTCAAGATTAGCCGCAGCAACCGGGTCATGTGCTTCCTCTACAACTGCATCGGGAGCGGGACTGTGCCGCGCGATTTTGTGAATGCCACCTCCAGCTGCGGTAGAGCCATCTTTGCGTACCTCGGCGGGAATTACGACCAGGACAATCTGCCGGGGATCCCGACAGGCGGGTGTAGTTACTCGTACCTGCCGGTGCTCGGGTCGGAGGCGGCGGCCAACTACAGCCGGCTCTTGAAGGACGGGTTCGTCCTGGAGTGGGGTGGCATCGGCGACTGCTCCGCTTGCAATGCGAACGGCGGGCAGTGCCGGTACAACAACGACTCCGCGGCGTTCGCTTGCATCTGCCCCGACGACAGGGTGCGCGGGACGGCATGCGCCGGTGAGTGCCACTTGCTAGCTTCTTTCGTCTGCGCGGGGGCCAAATTGTCACATGCTTATTGCCGCGTAATTTTTTTGTTTGTGTTTTTTATGTTTTTCGCTCTAATAAAAATAATACTAATATTAAAATATATAAAAAATAAGTAGTATTTATTCATCATTCGTCGTGTTTTAAAAATTACGTAAATCACTGGTGAGAAAAATCACAAAAGCATCTGGCTTTTTGTTGTTTTTAGTTTTAGTTTTTCTGAAAGTCAAAATAAATAGAACAGTTTTTTCTAACGACTTCTTAGAAGTCTTTCTTAGACTTTTTAAATTTAAAATATATACATTGTTCATATCAATATCTCCACAGATCATATCTAATAGCCGCACCTTAAAAATAAGCCAATTACATGAGTTTGTTAGTTCGTTGCATTTCGCGACAAGGCATACTGCATCTCGTGGCATTGCGTTGTGTTAACCCTGTCCTTTCGATCTCTCGTAGGTCCTATGTAAGATTTGGTATTGACTGTCCATACCATACGTACGTCGGAACCGTTGGCTTTCCTCAATTTCTGGGGTAGAAATACAGGCGGCTAGATAGATATGGTTATTTTTTGTGTGTATTTGCCCAATCGGCGACGTTGACGACTCGATAAGTAGAGTAGATTCTGCTGCTGCCATTGACCACGTAAAATGATTGGTTGTCGAGCAAACGCGTAGCATGATTCTGGTGCTGCATAATCAGACGTTCATTAATGTAAGTGGCGACTAGTCCCAAGTTCACTCATTGTGGCCCACTTTAGGTATGGTCTTTTGGCTTTTCAATTAGTTTTTTGTTTTGATATTTTAGCAGACACTGTTTCTTGACTAAAGAGTTTTTACCATCCTTATCATCAAATTACATATAAATTATAATAAAAACGTTTATTAAACTAATAAACTATAGTTAAAACTATAAATCACAGTCAAAAAATATATAGGCTTAGCACTTATGACTAGATTAGCCCAGTCGCAAAAAAGCGTTCGAACATATGGCCTAATGGGCCTACGTTCCTCTTTTTTAAAACTTTCTGCCTGTTTTGTCCGTACGTATGAAGGAATTTTATGCATCTCTTAGAACCAAAGAGCAAGCTGCTCGCCCAGGACATCATCTAGAACATATAATTAAGTTCTAAAGACTTGATCCCAATAATAATATGCCTCGCGATAATTATAAGAGGACATCAACACTAATACATAAGAGCAATACAGCATTCTGCTAGCATTCACCTCAATTTGGCTAGCTAAATCAAAGGAAGTCAGGATCGGCATGTTGGCGTTTTTAGCATCACAAGCAGTGCTGAACAAAATGCATATTACTGTTTATTTTTCTTTTGCATCAGTCAAAAGAGGCCAAAAATGCCATTAGGCCAAGCTGAGTGGGTCTAAGTCATAGATCTTGAACTGCCAATCAGCACCAAAAAATAAAGATTCTTCTCGTTGACCAGGATTGTAAGCGCGTGATACTAGAGTGAGAGAGAAATTTCACACGTCAAACAATAAAAACTTTCAGCTTGGAACTTTTGGCATAATTGGCCCATGTAGCGCCAGAATACCAAATATGGCCTCCGACATCTGTAATTCTCGATTTGGCCCCTTGTCCAAGCACGGGAGCATGGGAGGCCGGTGTCTAGCAGCTCCTGCGCCCAGGGAGCGCAGTAGTGGCATTCGAGCTTGGGGACCGCAGCACATGCCTACCGCGCGGGGGGAGCACATGAGGAGGCTGGCGTGCAGCTCAGGGCCCGCAGCATCCCGATGCCGGGAAGGGGTTATGGAATTTTTTTGCGAAAAAGTTAGGTTTTTTTTGTTAGGTTTTTTTGCAAAAAATGTTTGAGTTTTTGAAAAAAAAATGGTTAGGGTCTTTTGTTTGGTTTTTTTTTGTTGCAAAAACCGTAGTGTTTGTGCAAAAAAACGTTAGGGTCCGACCGAGGGGGTCATTGCAGGCGTCAGCGCCTTCATCCTCACTACCACGCGAACCACGAGCACGGCCACCACTCGCAACATTTATAGCAGGATTGGGCACGGGGGCCAGAGCGCTTCGCATACGTGGTTAATACACAGACCGTTCGACATGACTTCTGCCCAAGACTGTGCCCCTCTAGGATATAGGGCCCTAGGAGCACAGTCTCCGCAGGCTCCGCCTTCTCTAACGAGAGAATTGCATGACATAAGAGCGATGAGGGTGAGCGCATGACGGAGACAAAAAACCAATTAATGTGGGCGTCCAGGGTGACTTGTTGAAAATTGTACCTAGGCTAGTAGGCTTCGCCAATGTCATCAGCAAAGGACAAACCCCATCCTCCTGAGTCGGCCCAATCTACATGTCCCCCCGATGATCCAGTGGGGACACGTGGAGTATGCAAAACTCCTCAGTGAGGTCACGTATGTTCATGAGATGCACAACCCTGAGGAGCCTTCGTGTGCACATCTCATCATCCCGATCGAGCTTCACACGCAACGAGGGAACGAAGTCCATGACGCGTTCGGTCTAGCGAAGGCTATTGCGGGCTCAATCTAATGGTAGAACCACTAGTGGAGCCAATTGGACTCCCACTTCGTTTTCGTTAAGTTCGAAGCGAACTCCTTCGAGCAACTGAACCAAACCTGGAAGTTAACACTCCCATGGTTCAAGTACTACATGTCGCCCAACCTCTTCGGCTGGCACCACGCGTCATGCAGGGCAACGAAGAGAGGAGTGCTAGGGGCAATGGCCTCCGACCAGGTCGCCCAGAAGAACACTACAAGGCAAACAACGGCGTTCGCCGTCAGCTGCGGCAACTCCAGTTCGTACATGCGGAGGACTTCGCCCATGAAACGGGTAGCGGGAATGCAGAGCCCTTCATCAAAATAAGTGACATAGACCAGTGCCTCACCCTCCCACAGGCGCGAGACTAGGTCATCATCTGCGGGTCGACGAAACAAGCTACCTGTCGGAGACCTTGTTGTCCTGCACAAGGCCGTCGAGGAACTCATCCGTCACGAGTGTCTGGCCGAGAGTGTTCACAAACAAGCCGGACACCTTCTCTAATGCCTTCCATCGCTTGCCAGTAGCTGACTTGGACCACTCTTCTTCAACAACGTGGCTACTTGACGCCGCCGATGTGCCACCACCACCGCTGTGGTCACTTCCATGGCCCATCCTGAATGACGACTACACGACGTGGACAGCGTGATGACGACCATAGAGCAAAGGAGGCAATGGGAAACAGTGAGAAGGAAGACGCAAAGTGCCCAAACCCAAGCGTTGTGCCACTTAAGTACCAGTGTGACAAGCGAAGTTAATGGTGGAAGGGCGAGCATGCCTTTTTCAGGAGACATGTGCATCCCCTTACTGGTGCATTGACCGAGGTCCCTCGATCAACAGCCAGACAGGCGCCATGTGTACACCAATCATAACCGGAGTGTGCTCTGGCATGGATTGCAAAAAGGCGGGACAATCGAACGAACACTGAATATAGTGATCCAAAGGGATGGAGGGGGCCAATGAGTGAGCGACATAGTTTCGACCCACCATTAACGAAGCTCTTTACCATGAGAGGTTACTGTTGAAGGAGTGACCCCTACCTTGGCCTAAATGGCCCACTGTGCCAAGAGACCTCACTAAAGGTATAACCACGTGACAAAGCCCAAAGGGCTGCTCTAAGGAAAATTACATGTTTGCCCTTAATATTGTGGACCCTAATAGGGACATTTGTATAAATAACCTCCTCATGACTATAAATATGTTTCTTAAGGCACCATAGGGGGGAGAAGACTCATTTTTTATGGAAAGAGAGCTAAGCAATGGCATAAGCGTAGCACTTACATCTTCTACACCTACCTTTCACCGTTAGTTCCGGGCTTCAGACAAACCCTTTGTAACCTCCCTGTAGCCCCTGTTATCTATTGTTTGGTCTGTAATCACAACACATCCTATGACCAAAATCCCCAAATATCAAAAACAACCGAACTGGAAATGCTCTGCCGGTCTAGCCGCACCCCCATACCGATCAGAACGCTTATAGGGGCCGGTTCGACCGGTTTTGGCTGGTGGTCTGACGAGATTCAATCTGATCGCCCCCTTTAGCCAGTCTAACCGGTTTGACTGTAGGTCAACAGAAAATCTGACAAAATAGAGATTCAAAATTCTACTTTTCTCAGTTGACAATAATTCATCGTAGCATAAATCTGGGCCTTCCTTCACGCGTTGTGGACGTACGAAATCCTGGATATCTTCTACCAGAACGGCTCGTCCAAGGTCGCCCACGTTGATGTTTTCCAAATGGCCGGGGCGCAAGGTGGATGCTGGTTCGAGCTCACCTTAAATATCCCCAACCTCGGCCTTGCGCCGTTCACAATCAGCCCCAAGAAGCAGGAGCTCGTCTTCCTTTACAACTGCACCAGGTCGGATTGGAGGGGGCGTCGGCGACGGACTACGAGCGCCTCATGAAGGGTGGGTTCCTTCTCGAGTACACGGTGGATGACTGCACGGCGCGGCGGCCGGTGTCGCAGTAACGTCATCTAGAACGTGTTTGATGAGTGCCACTGCTACGACGGCGTGTACCCGCTGATTTGCAGTGAGTTTTTTTCTTTATTTGATCCTTTATTTTAGATGAAACTTGCAGTGGGTATAAGCGTACACAAAAAATGCGTCAAATACAACACAAAGTTCTACTAAAGCATACAAACTCCGCTACTCTTAAAAGTTTGCTACAATGGATCATGTTCATATTGGTGAATTTATGGGAAAAATTGACACGCACGCCTCTACTTGCAATTTATTACTAGTGCAATGTGCTTAAATATGTACACAAAGCTCCTACATAAACATAATGCATTCTTCTTATATGATTGATTGTTTATTAACAAAGCAAAAAACATTGTTCGTTGGGTACAATGATATTTAACAGAACAGTTTTCCACAAATATGTTCACCTAGTAGATGTGCAGACCTATAAACCAAATAAGTGCATAAGCAACCAAAAAGGACAAAAAGCACGAAAAAACTGGGCTTAAGTGAATTATTTCATCAATCAAAAAGGTCAAAAATGTCATCCTCATAATTCAATAACCTGCAGTATATTTCTCTCTCTGATTGGGTAGTATAGGCCATCTGCAAAATATTGAACTCTTGATATTACTTTTGTTAATTAACCTTATTTGCTGTTGCAGGCAGCAAAGGCAGCCAGAGGATTGGTGTGAGGATAATACTAATAGGTATGCTAAAATCATTTACACATTGATATCAATTACCTTGTACCTTTTTATGTAAAAAATTAAAAAGCTAATTATGTTCGTGGAAGTCTAAATGTCCATAATGTACCTTCCAATTTTGTAAAAGAAAATAACACCTGCTTTAATCTCAGTTTTGACAGCAGCAGCTGCAAGCTTGCTCTTTCCATGTATTTATGTGCTGATGTGGCATAGGAAGGGGAAAAAATTACGCTGCCTCCTTTGCACAAGGACTAGCAGCACCACGGAAACCAACATTGAGGACCTAATAGTATCTTATGGATCCCTAGCTCCAAAAAGATACAAGTACTCAGAGGTAACGAATATAACGACTTTTCTCAACAATAAGATTGGAGAAGGTGGCTATGGTGTGGTTTTCAAAGGAAGGCTACATGATGGTCGTCCGGTTGCTGTGAAATTCTTGCATGACTCCAAAGGAAAAGGGGAGGAGTTCGTGAACGAGGTTATGAGCATTGGCAGGACCTCTCATGTTAATATCGTTAGCTTATTTGGGTTTTGTCTGGAGGGTTCAAAACGAGCTCTTATATATGAGTACATGTCCAATGGTTCTTTGGATAAGTACATTTACTCAGAGAATCCCAAGGAAATTTTAGGATGGGAAAAGCTCTATGCAATAGCAATTGGGATCGCTCGCGGGCTAGAATACTTGCACCATAGCTGTAATACACGCATCGTCCATTTTGATATCAAGCCTCAAAATATCCTCCTAGACCAGGATTTTTGCCCCAAGATTGCCGATTTTGGTTTAGCTAAATTATGCCGTACCAAGGAGAGCAAGCTTTCAATGACTGGTGCTAGAGGAACAATTGGATTCATTGCTCCAGAAGTTCACTCTCGAACCTTTGGAGTTGTTTCAACGAAGTCAGATGTTTATAGTTATGGAATGATGCTGCTAGAGATGGTAGGAGGCAGGAAAAATGTGAAATCAATGGTTGAAAAGTCTAGTGAAAAGTATTTTCCAGATTGGATTTATGACCACTTTGCTCAAGATGATGGATTACAAGCTTGTGAAGTCGCAGGTGAATTTGAGCAAATCGCCAAAAAGATGACTTTAATTGGCTTGTGGTGCGTACAAGTATTACCGATGCATCGCCCTACGACAACCCAGGTTTTAGATATGTTCGAGAGAGGTTTAGACGAACTGGACATGCCACCGAAGCAAAACTTCTGTGAAATATTGTAAGATACTTTATCTACACATTTCTAATGCTGTTTGGTACCATCTTCAACGAATTTGATCTGTGCTATTTCTCTTTTCAGTGAAGATTCAGCTCACAATTTGAATGCAGAAAGCACAAGTTCTACTAGTCCTGCCAAAGCACAATCTCTTGGTGAAGTCCTAAAGGTTGAGGAGATAAGCCTTGTGAATTCAAAAATTCTAAGACGATCACCTACTCTGTGAAAAGATTAGCTACACTAGAGTATCATAAATGGTAAGCAACAACATATTCATGTAATTCCCTTGTATGAGGGTGGCAATCTGGAGCTACTAGGATTTTCATTTTGAAAAGAGGCTACTATGTTATCTTGCATTGAAAGTAGTACATACTATTATCTTGCATTGAAAGTAGTGCATGCTAAGACTCTAAAGTTAGAAAAGAATACCAATCGGCAAAGTATAATCAAATAATTGTCATCAAGAAAATCGATCCAAACTTATTTATATTTCTGTTGATCCAAAGTTTCCAGCTTCCCTTCTCTCACACACCATTACCCCCAAAATAGTCAGACCATGAACCAAATACTAATGTGCACCTTTGTGTCGGCATCAAGTTAGGTACACAAATGCCACCACAACACATTTATGGAATGATGCATCTTCGAGCAGCATCAAGTAGTTAGGCTTGATGGCTGATGTCGGATACATATTACTCTCTTTTTTTTTTTTTGAAAACCAGGATACATATACTTTTACTTAGTTGAGAAGCAGAAGAGGGTATGGTAATGTAGACAAAAGGGCTGAGACGTCTTCTGTTAGAACTAATCTTTACTATTATAAAAGAAGAAGTTGGTGATTGGTCCGGTCTCTTCCACCCCTTCTCACAAAAGGCAGCGCTGATATATGGCCCCAAAACACCCATTCTCAACTTTCTCAACTCTAACCGCTCTATTCTGTGAACTTCTCATCATTCTTCACTTTCCACCGATCAAAACAATTTTCTTCTATAGCACGATTATTTATATATTTAATGAGTTCCGTTGCAACGCACGGATATGTAACTAGTCTTGACTTAAAGTTTAAGACGTAGTAGAGTCTATCTCCGTATATAACTTAAGCTGAAGTTGTGTTCAATTTAAAGTCCGAATACATATGTAAGTAGGAAATTATTATGCTATATATTGAGAAAGCTTGTGGCTAGTTTTGTAAGAAGAAAATATAAAAAAAGGAGTAAATAAGACAATAAAAAAATTCAAAAAAATTTCTATATTCTCTCAGTTTATTTACGATATATACATTTTCTCATTGGAAGAGCCAGTTTCCGAGACGGCGCGCACGGCAGACGTCCCCGCGGAAGCCTCATCCTCCTCGGTTTGCTCACACGTGAAATCACCAGCAATGATTTCCGTCCGAAGACACGCATACATCAATTTGAAGCCACGCTTTCTTCATGGCGCGCGGAATGAGGAGATATATGAAAGAAAAAGGAAAAAAAAAACTATGAACGCGACTACAGCGAGCGCTCGAAGCGACGCTTCGAACAAAGCGTCGTGCTCAAGCGCTATCGTGCTGGTAGTACCGTGATAGACTTCACAGGGTATATATACAAGTTAATCCACATATATGTAGCATTCTATCTGGTTAGTCCCAGGGAATTTTTTTCGGCCGATAGGGACCGATTATCGCCGGTTTTCGGTGTTATCAGCCAGATCCGATTGGTGGATAAACCGGGCCTAAAAAATTCGGCCCATATCAAACCAACTCCCGGCCAGAATTAGCCCGTTCGCTCGGCCGAGTGGCCTGACCTTGGTGACGGCTGCTCTCTCATATAGTTGCATCGCACTCAAAGTTCTCTATCGCAGAAGATCTCAAAGAACTGTTACCTAAGGTATCCTCAATTCAGTTGTACAGAAGACTGCAGATAGATTCATAATAAGACCTGAAACTTCAAAGTTGCTGCTACATTGTACATGCAACGGTGATTTGTTAAATCTTTCAAGATGTGCACCTTTACGGTGTTGTCTTAATTAGTATCTTATTCTTCTTTTTTGCTTTCTCGTCTTCGTGATCTGATCGACATGAGGAGGGAGGACACGCGTTACATTGACTGACTGCAAAACACACGGGCTCCACCATTAATGGCGAAGCCGAAGAGGACAGCGACACACACCTATCGGATAAAGATTATATTCCGTCTGCCTGAGGCAATGAAAAGTCTCTTGTGCTCCTGCATTGGATGATATCACTCTGAGAGATTGGATTGGACGCCTCTCCTCGCAAGACCTACTCCTTAATTAGTCATCGTCTATCTTAGTACTTAACCTTCTCCGTCAAGCCAAAAAATAAAAAAGAAGGTGACAAAACTGACAAGGCGACACATCATGTACCATGACATAGGCCACATAGCCATAGGAGATAGGACCATCTGTTTCTCCATCAGTTGATCTATCTACTTAGTACTTACCAGCCGGCTACAGTACTGTGGGTATGTCTCGGACGAGTGCATGCAGAAAAGCCATGGTGTTCGGCTTCTTGGGCAACGCTTTTGCGACAGGGAGATGCTGATGCATAGTTGCAGGGGCTAGACTTGTCATGCTCATGATGCATGTGTTATGTGGTATATAATATATAGCTGAAACTGAAAGCAGGAAGGATTAGCTAGGTAGGGCGCGCAGTAATAATAATCTATTGGAGCTTGAGCTTGAAACATACGCGCGTCGCCGTCCCTTGTCACGTCAGGGAGAGGAAGGTTTTGGAGCTTTGTTCGGATCGAACTTATCTGGTTCAATGTACTAGGCCACTAATAAGCAGCCTCGATCGTCAGATGAGGTAGGTCGCCGAAACCGTCAGGCAACGTGTGCGCGCAGACAGCAACGCGTACGTAGTGGGCAAGGATGTTTGAATTAAACTGGTTTGAGTTCGGATCGGAGTCCGCACTGACGTCAGTCTGATCGTCGCTGTAACACCAATCTGATCGCCGCTATAGGAGCGGTCTGACCGCCATAGTAGGAGAGGTCAAACCGCCGAGTTTGTTTCTGTTTAGATTTCGGTTTCGAAATTGTTTTCGTTTCCGTTTCTTTTTTATTCCGTGTAAGAATAGAAGTAGGACTTTTGTAATTCCTATATAATAGAGTAAAACCCTTAAAAGGTGCAGTGGATTTGAGCACCACCATAGACAATTGTCTCTTGTGTTCTTTGCTTGAAATGTTCGGCAACTTGAGAAGTATTGTCGACGTTGTTGCTCATCCATTGCCGTGATCCAAAGGAGGCTGTGCTAATATTTGGTATCAGAGCAAGGCGGCAATGGAGGTCAAGGCAGAGAAGCAAGCAGCAGGAGGAGAAGGCTCCGGTGAAAAGAAACCGCCGGCGCCGCTGCGAGCCTCGACAAGAGGGGGATTGGTATCGATCCAATTCCTCATGCTGACCGACACGAACTACGGCATGTGGGCCATGAAGATGAAAATCGTCATGCGCTCTCTCGGAGTATGGGCGGCAATTGAAGGAGATGCACCGGTCGAAGAGGAGAAAGACCAGGGCGCTCTGGCTGCCATATCTCAGGTTGTCCCCGACGAGGTCTTGATGACCATTGCAGAAAAGGAGACTGTAAAGGAGGCGTGGGAAGCAATCAAGGAGATGCGCATTGGCGAGGATCGTGTCAAGAAAGCAAGGGCTCAGGTGCTGAAGAGGCAATTTGATCGGATGATCGTGGGAGAAACCGAAGGCGTTGGTGAGTTCTCTCAGAAGCTTACAAGCTTGGCTGGAGAGATCCGAGCTTTGGGTGTTGAGTTGCCGGACTCAACGGTCATCGAGAGACTATTCAGCGCCGTCCCCGACAAGTTCCTCCAGATCATAAGCACGATCGAGCAATTCGGAGACATGATGAACATGACGCTGACCGAGGCAGTCGGCCGTCTGCGAGTCTTCGAAGAAAGTCAGAAAGGGCGACGCCAAGGCAAGGAAGAAGGGGAGCAGCTACTGCTATCCCGAGCCCAATGGGAAGCATTGGCAACACAAGGCAAGGAAGAAGAGGAACAACTGCTACTATCTCCAGCCCAGTGGGAGGCTTTGGCGATAAAAAATAAGAAGCTATACAGGAAGTTCGACAAGACAAAGATCACATGCTACAATTGCTCGAAATTCGGGAACTTCGCATCTGAGTGCAAAAGGCCCAAGAAGGGAAAAGCAAATGCAACTGAGAAGAACGATGATTCCCCGGTACTGTTGATTCTTGAAGCTTGCGAACTAATGGAAGAGAATGAAGAGAGCTCTACCAAAGAAGTGACACTAGTTGAGGACGAGATGCAACTCCAAATCGGATTAAACGAGGAAGATGTTGCAGGCGTCTGGTACCTGGATTCAGGAGCTAGCAATCACATGAGTGGCAGCAGGAGTCAATTTTCAGAAATTGACACATCAGTTCGAGGTTCGGTGAGGTTAGACAATGGATCAGCCGTCAGGATTGAAGGCCGAGGTTCCATTCTAATCAAAGGGCGGACCGGAGAACATCGGATTCTCATGGATGTCTACTACATCCCCGCGCTAACTAGCAATGTAATCAGCTTGGGGCAGCTGGAAGAACGAGGATGCAAGGTGGTCATCGAAGAAGGACATTTGGAGGTCTTCGATCGACAAAAACATATATTGATCAGTGTCAAGAGAGCAAGAAACAGGTTGTATGCACTCAATCTGGACCATGCTCAACCAATATGTCTTTTGGCTCGTCTTGGAAATGATGACTGGGGGTGGCATGCTCGTTTTGGACATCTGAACTTCCAAGCATTGCAGCAACTAGCGCGAGGAGGAATGGTTGAAGGACTACCATTTGTGAACCATATTGAGCAGGTTTGCGACGGGTGTCTTGTTGGGAAGCAAAAATGGACTTCATTTCCATAAGCTTCAAATTTCAGGGCTGCTCAAGTAATGGAACTAGTGCATGGCGACATTTGTGGACTGATTACACCTCCTACACCAGCTGGAAATCGGTTCTTCCTCTTAATCGTTGATGATTATAGCAGGTTCATGTGGATCGCCCTGTTGAAAACCACAGATGAAGCATTGATAGCATTCAAAAGGTTCAAAACTGTGGCTGAAAACGAAGTTGACAAGAAGATGAAAGCTTTTCGCACCAATCGGGGAGGTGAATTCAACTCGGATGAATTCAATCACTTTTGCGAAGAGCAAGGCATGAGAAGATTCTTGACAACACCCTATTCTCCTCAACAAAACGGTATTGTGGAGCGAAGGAATCAAACCGTTGTGGCAATGGCACGGAGCATGCTAAAAAGTATGAGTATGCCCGGGAGATTTTGGGGAGAAGCGGTGACTACAACAGTATACATCCTAAACCGATCGCCGATAAAGAGCGTAGAGGGAAGAACTCCGTATGAAGCTTGGTACAATCGGAAGCCGGCCGTCCACCACTTGCGAGTTTTTGGTTGTGTTGCTCACGTGAAGAAGACAGGAGGCCACCAAAGCAAACTTGCAGACCGAAGCTCAAAGATGGTGTTCATTGGTTATGCTGCTGGCTCAAAAGCCTACCGGATGTTCGATCCATCCACAAAGAAAGTATGCATCACTAGAGATGTTGTTTTCGAAGATGATCCAACTGGGACTAGGATACTACAGAACGGATGACAGGAGTCGCCACCAGTGAAGAATTTCACGTCTCGTTTGATCAAAACTCGACGGCGATCACAGAAGAGTTGGAAGGGATGAGCGGTCAGACCGGCGTGGCCTCAGCGGTCAGACCGCCCTTACCTCACCGGTCAGACCGCCCTCCGCCGGTCAGACCGGCCCGACTACACCGGTCAGACCGGTTTCAGAAGAACAAGATGGAGAAGCTTCGGTACTGGCCGCATCCGAAGAAGATTCACAGTATGAGAGTAGTCCGGATTCTTCTGGGAGGACTCCAGTTCAAATGAAGACTCTGCAGGAGCTATATGAAGCGACGGAGCCCGTGCAAATTAAATATTCGGGGTTATATTTTCTAAGTGCCGAAGAGCCGAGGAATTTTCAGGAAGCAGAAACAGAGGAGAGCTGGAAGGTGGCTATGCAGGAGGAGATGAAGTGCATACAAGACAATAAGACATGGAGTCTTGTAGATCTTCCGGCAAACCATCAAGCAATTGACCTCAAGTGGGTTTTTAAAGTGAAGAAAGACTCGCAAGGCAATGTGGTCAAACATAAAGCTCGCCTAGTTGCAAAAGGTTATATGTAGCGACAGGGAGTTGATTTTGAAGAAGTATTCGCACCGGTTGCAAGGATGGAGACGGTGAGGTTACTCATCGCATTGGCGGCTCAAGAAGGATGGTGACTTCATCATATGGATGTGAAGTTAGCTTTCTTAAACGGAGACTTGGAAGAAGAGGTATGTGTTAGCCAACCACCAGGATTTGTCGAGAAAGGCAAGGAGCATAAAGTCTTGAGATTGCATAAAGCTTTGTATGGCCTAAAACAAGCGCCAAGAGCTTGGAATTCAAAACTGGACAAAACCTTAGTGAATTTTGGTTTTGAGAGAAGTCCTTTGGAGCATGGTGTATACAAAAGAAAGAAAGATGAAGATTTTCTGCTAGTTGGTGTTTATGTGGATGATTTGGTCATCACGGGAAGTAGTAAGACAAAAATAAGAGACTTCAAGAAACAAATGCATGAAGTCTTCAAGATGAGTGACTTGGTCACTTGAGTTACTATCTTGGTATTGAAGTTCGTCAAAAGCAAGGAAAGATCACACTTTGTCAAGAAGCATATGCAAGGAAGGTGCTTCAAGATTGTGGCATGCAAGATTGCAATCCAACTCAAGTACCAATGGAGGCAAGACTCAAATTGAGCAAGAAAAGTACAGCACCACCGATGAACAAAACTATGTATAGAAGCATAGTCGAGAGCTTGAGGTATTTGACCAACACAAGACCCGACATAGCTTTTTCAGTTGGCATGGTGAGTCGATTTATAGAATCACCTACAACTAAACATATGAATGCGATGAAGCATATCTTGAGATACATCAAAGGAACTCTCAATTGGGGTTGCTGTTATGAAGCAAGAGAGGATGATGAAGAAAATCGCTTGATTGGTTTCAGCGATAGCGACATGGCAGGAGACATAGATGATCGCAAGAGCACAATGGGAGTGACGTTCTTCCTAGGCTCAAGTTTGATTAGTTGGCTGTCTCAAAAACAAAAGGTGATGACATTGTCTTCATGTGAAGCCGAATACATAGCAGCCGCGACGGCGGCATGTCAAGGAGTGTGGATGGGATCACTTCTCGGAGATTTGTTGGGAAGGAATCCATTGAAGGTGGAACTCAACATCGACAACAAGTCCACAATTGCTTTGAGCAAGAATCCGGTACATCACGATAGGAGCAAGCACATTTATACCCGTTTTCATTATATTCGGGAATGTGTTGATGAAGGGAAGATAAATGTCAAGTACATCAATACAAGCAATCAACTCGCGGATATTCTAACAAAGCCGTTGAGCAGGCTCAAGTTTCTTGAGATGAGAGAGGAGATCGGGATGCAAGCTGTGAAGAAAGAAGAAAAACCAGTTTAGGGAGGTGAATGTTTGAATTAAACTGGTTTGAGTCCGGATCGGAGTCCGCACTGACGCCGGTCAAACCGCCGAACCGACGCCGGTCTGACCGCCGCTGTAACGCCGATCTGATCGCCGCTGTAGGAGCGGTCAGACCACCATAGTAGGAGCGGTCAGACCGCCGAGTCCGTCTCTGTTTAGGTTTCGATTTCGGAATTGTTTTCGTTTCTATTTCTTTTTTATTCTGTGTAAGAATAGAAGTAGGGCTTTTGTAATTCCTATATAATGGAGTAAAACCCTGAAAAGGTGCAGTGAGTTTAAGCACCACCAAAGACAATTGTCTCTTGTGTTCTTTGCTTGAAACGTTCGGCAACTTGAGGTTGTTGCTCACCCATTGCCGTGATCCAAAGGAGGCTGTGCTAACAGAGGTGAGGCTAGGCCCCCTTCCAAACTGACATCGCCTTGGACTACTAGCTAGTAGCTACCATTGCATGACGAACGTACAGTACTGTAACTCAGCGGCTGGGATGCCAGTGCCGTGCCGGTGGTATCGAGACCGGCGGGCACATAGTATTGCGCCCGAGGGGGGACATGGTTTGCTTTGCGGCATCTATTCAAGTCTTGGCGTGCAGCAGGCAGGCAATCGAAGCAGTCAAACGAGGAGGAGCGCAGCGGGAGTGGAGTGGTCCGGTGCAGCATGATTGCTCGCTCGCTCGCCTGTCCCGTAGGCGACGACTGGGGAGCTATGGAAAACCATGCACGCATTTGGCCTTTTGGGAATCATAAAGGGAGGTAGGACCTACCTGCCTGCCTGCGACGAACGCACATGTGGACACGGACGCAGCGGAGTGTGCTGCCCGTACTGGTTCGCTTCGATTCAATCACGCTTAAGGCAGTAGTGCTACTCCTAGCTACTACACTAAACACATTGGCATTATCTTCCTCGAGGGCGCTCTGATCCGATCATGACTGGACCGTCAGGCCCAAGCCCGTGGAACTACTTGTGAGATACTGCCCCATAGTTGCCACATTGGCGAGTGAACAACTGTAACGCCTTTATCTGTGAAGGCACTAAGTAATCCTCGTAACTATTCAAGACTGAACAGTTACGGAGTATTGTACATAAGTGTGCACCACAACAACACATTCTTACAGCAAAACAGCCAAATTTTTATTACACACATAAGGTTGAACAACCTCCTTTTAAGACAGCGAGCGTGCAAGCCAAAAAAACTCTTACAAGACAGTTGAGCGCAGCTAAGACCTAAAACCAATCATCCTCGGAGAAGAAAGGTTCTTCGAGAACTTCATCTTCAGCTTGGACATCTTGATTTCACTGGTCTTCTGTTTGTTGATTAGCAAGTAACGAGTATAACCGTACCCAGCAAGTCACAAGAGTAAACCCTAATTTAACTACTTACAAGGATATTCAAAGGGAGGGAATATACTGGTTTTATTAAATTGGGTGGATGTGGTTTTATTTGCAAATAAGTAAAACTAAAAACAGTTCTCCTTAAGATTAAAGGGATTTTCTTTCAACAGTTAAATTCACAACTGCAAAGATTAAAACATTATGAAATCTACTTATGCTTCGTTGCTGGAATCACCCAATTAACACAGCTTCATTAATCGAAAATACGACACATTCGAATACCATTGATTTTACTCTGCAGAGTTACCCAACTTTACCCGCAAGATTTCTTAACTCCCGCGACAGAGTTAAGAAAGCCAGGTCGTTTCACTGCTCAATTCTTTATATAGGCTCTACCCGATAGAATAACTCAGACATAGATTACACACTAACCCTAAACTCTTCTGCCCGCTTTGAATGACCTCTATCGTTGTTAGATATGGTTTTATCGGTCTGCATACCTAACCCCCCATCATCAACACTCCTACCTCATGTAGAGATTCAATCGAGTTGAGCACCTACTAAACCAGGGTTGACAAGTCAACTCCTGTGGTTGAGCGATTACTGTGTCCTTTACTCAGCATAAGGTTCTCGTCCTTACTTTTCACATGAGGCACCAACCACATCCCCATGTGCTTGACGGCACAACCACCCCTCTGCTCAAGCCTTCACCCTAGGGTAAGGTAGTGGACTTCAACCATCTCGTGGCTTTTCACGATTCCTCCTTACCCAAGAACCAGTTTAATAATTCTACCGGCCAAAAGTCAAATCACTCAGTAGTATAAGATTTTGATTGAATTGGTCTACAATTATTTATACAGTGATTCAAATATTACTAATATTGTCAAAGTGAATATGGCCCCAAATTAAACATGGCATATTTCTGTGGTAGGACATAACTAATTAGCATGTCGTTCTAAGCATTTCTTTTAATCAATTAATATTTTCACAATTAAGAATAATGCAAATACAATAATTAAATAATTTAAATTTTATGGGATTCAAAATGATAAAAAACTTGTAACTTGCCTTGCTGCTCTGAAACTTCCACTAGCTCATAAACTTCACTGACTGGTTCCGGTCCTTGAACCGTCACTTCGGAAAGATCGGAGGCTAGCGTAAACACACATAAAATAGTATAAGTCCATACTTGAATCTAATCAAGTTAGAAAAAATAAACTAAATTAAAAAGGAGTAAAGTGCACAAAAATTCAAATGGAGGGGTTTGGATCTATTTGGAGTTTAATTTGGTGGAATGGAGGTCAAAAATGGTTTCATGGGTATTTTTGCTTTTTAGGGTTTTAGATGAACAGTAACGGGTTTGATATTATTCATCACGGATTTTTACTGCTCGTACTCGGAGAACTCTACGAGTACCCAAGTGGTCGGAGGCACTGGCGAAGCTGGAGGACGTGGTCGAGATTCAACTTCAAATGCGAAGTCGATGGAGATCGGACGGTGAACGAGTTATTGCGGAGATCGGACGACGTCCGAGTAGCAGCGGAGATCAGGTTGCGTCCGAGTGACTGACTTAAAAGATCAGATGGTAACCAAGTGATCTAAGCGCATCAGATGACGTTCGAGTGGTTCAAGCTCAGAACTCGAAGCGAAGTGGTCGAAGTCTCTCTTGATCACAAGGTGGTCGGAGACCTCAAGCGACGGGGTGGTCGGAGCTGAAACAGCGGAGCGGTTGGAGATTTCAGGTAATGAGGTAATTGGGAAATCTGTGGTCGAAACAACAATTAGTGACTATGGGTAGGTTCCAGGGATCACAAGGATTCCGATTTTGAGGTTGACTGGGGTTGAGAGGCAATGGTTTTGGCTAACGGCGAGAGGAGGCGCTACGGCCAGGACATAGCACAAGGCGGCTCCGGTGAAGTTCCGGCGATGTGTTAGAGTTTTTAACCATCTATAGGACAAGGCGAACTCAGAGGTGGTGGTAGTTTTTACTAGGGTGTTCTGAGCTGGGCTGTCCATGGAGAGGGTGTTCTGACCGACGACGGCTCACGGTGCCAGAGCTCTAGGAACACGCTACAGTAAGGCGGTTCAGGAGCTCTCACGCACGCGGATAAGGAGAGAAGGGCAGAGCTCTGCGATGGAAGCAACGGCACAGTGTGGTGGCTCTGCAAGCTCTGCGGGAGCTGGTGAAGAACTGACGCCACAGGTACGAAATAGGATGTGCGTCGGCCGGGAGTTGTAGCGAGCTGCGGCAGAGAGAGCGAGCGCACGAGCAGTGACGCGCGAAGCAAAGGAGTTGGGAGCTGAGAGACTGAGCGGTGGGATCACGGAGCAGAGCTGGTGTGAACGCGCGGGAGCGGCGGCCGCAATTCCAGGCGGCGTCGTCGCAGCGCGTGGTCGACGCTACCGGGAGGTGACGTTGCTTGGGAGCGCCAGCGAAAAGGAGAAGGCGGGAAGACCAAAAACGAAAGCGCCTTTTCAAGAGAAGTTGCCAAATTGAGAAGGTTTAGGAATTCAAGCAAAGATTCAAGAAAATTTCAAAACTTTGAAATTTTTGCAACATTTCAGCAACTAAACATGGAAGCAGCGGATCACTGACCTTGTGGACCATCCATGCAAGTTTTTAGGCTAATCCTGTGACACAGAACGAGAAGCCATTGCGGCCGCATGTATGTCAGGACGGAGCCTAGCACGCCGCCCGCTCGCTTTAGCAGGAGTCACGCGACGTGTCGACGACAGCCCGCAGTGGCAGTCGGGTGGCTTTTTGGCAGGGAGCAATGAGATCTCGTTTCCGCATGACGCATGTGCACGGACGGCGATGCAGCCGAGTCACCGGCCGTCCGTCACGCGCGCGCGCCCATGTTCTTTCTCGTCAGTTGGCACCCGCTCCACCTGCGCCTCCGCAGCGGCAGCAGACACACGGGCAGTCGAGGCTGGAGATCACGTGCGACGCAAGTGGTGGAGCAGAGAATCCTCCGCGCGAACACCTGAGGGTTGTTGAGGCAGAGGAAGTGACCAGGGCCCCACGTCCTGGCAGGTGGGCCCCACGTGCAAGTGTGCCGACGCGCCGTCCCCGGCGCACATCCCGGGGCGACCTGAAACTCCGTCCAGCCTTTCCACTCCGGACCCAACGCATCCAAGTTGGGATGGGATCCAACCTTTGCACTCACTCGCACTACGCACGCTTCCTCATAGCGTCACGACTCCACCGAAACATGTCACTAGAGCGGCTAGTCCTCTTGAATTTTTTTGTGAATAATCTATTTTTTATTTAAAATAATAGAAATATACTCACGACAATATTTTTTTACAGAAATAGACTTCAATCACTTTACGGTTGGACGATTGAAGCTTGTCGCCCAACAGAAAAGCGACAACAACACTGTCTGCAAACTGTTGAGCAACAGGTTCGAGTTGCCTGACCATTGGACGACTAGAACCAGTCCCTTTGAAGCAACGGCCGAGCGGCCTCGGTATTTAACCCCTATCCCTAGTTGCCTGGCCGTTGGGCGACAGCAGTTGCAGTCGCCCAACGGTCGGGCAACTATATTAATTTGCCCAACAGTCGGTGGATTGCATGCGTGTCGTCTGGCCGTTGGGCGACAGGCTCCAGTCGCTCAACCGTAGGACGACTGGAGTCTATTTCTGTAAAAAATATCGTTACATGTATATTTCTGTTATTTTGAATAAAAAATAGATTATTCGGAAAAAAAATCCTAGTCTCTTGGCTTCCAAGCATATCCGTAACCCAAATCATTGAGCCGAAAAAAGAGCAAGAAAGGGAAATCAGGTGGAGAGATTAGTGGGCACGGAGGTGCTTGCCAGGCTCCCAAAATCCTTTGAATAGTACAAGAATAGCAGCCGTAAAGTGAGCCATGTTGGTGGGATCACTATTGTATTGTGCACACCAACTATAGCAAGTCTCTCCATACAACACGCTATTGTTTTACGCTACAGTTGATAAAATTTGTTTGTGTTTTTCAAGACAGGTTGACAAAGATGTTAATAGCGTATGGTTTTAAGTTCGAAAAACCGTTTAAAGAATTCGTTTTAAAAAAATCATCGTGTTTATTTTAACTATCAGAGAAACCGAAATACCAGAAGAGTACTACGCAGCAAAGCAGGCTTAGTGCATAAACAATTTAGCAGACAAAGCCGCAAAGGCAAGGGGGCGATGAATGAGCATCTGATTGATCAATTATCCGGGCGTGGCGCCAAAAGAAAGTGCTGCCTCGCTAGCCGAACCAATCGATTAGGGCCAGCCATCACTTGGAGATCGCAAAGCGGCACTGGATCTCACTACCGAAGAATAACATCCCCGGCAAATCACATCATTAGCACCGCATAATCAAGTGCCTAGAAAAGAGGACCGGTGCATCCTCTCATGGTGGCCTCCCGCTGAAAAATTCTCCCAGGACTCGTTATCATGGTCTCATGCCCCAATTATATGTGGGTTTCACACTCGAGGCTTCAGCAGTTCTACACTACTAGCTTGTATGTTGCTGCGAAGCTCAACAGAAATGATCCAACTCCTCCCCCCAACACACCCCGAATGAATTGGTTGATCCATCGCATCGACAAAACCGAGTCCCCATATGACCTCATGAACATTGCTTCTCCTTGCATGAAAATCCAGATAGGATCATTTCAACAGATATGTAAATCCTCAAGAAAAATTCGGGATGAGAGCCCCATCAAATGTGATCCATTTTGCCAACCAAGGTACAACGGGGGCAGAGGGATATAAGGAGCATAGGTAAAAATAAATTCTGGGATGCTTCAAATGTGTGGAATCTTCCCATTTGAAACTTCTTGTTTCCCCAGGATCGGTCGCTAACAGAACAATAAAGATCGAACATAATGTGCAAATGAACAGTCTACAGAAAGCATCCAGAAGAAATAATTCAGCTACACTTGCCAGCCACTCGTATTGCAATTCAAACGCAATTGAAGCAAAGGGAAACACGCACGGAACAAGAGTGACCCGGTTGCAAGAGAATTCAAGTCAATGTATTAAACCGCAAGAAACATATCAACATCAATATCAAAGTACAAAGACGGGCGATGTATATATGATATTTAACTCATGAAGTTTCTACAAGCAAACTAATGACACTTATCTGACAACTCAACCTCAGTAACTTATTTTGATCTTATTTTGAACCACCTCTAATCACACGCCCAGATGCATACTTAATTTGATCCCAAATGCACAGCTGCCCAATAAAACCATCCACTGTTCGCCAACGACTCATGTAACATGTAATAACAATAACCATAAGTAACAGCAGGACTACTACTACTCTTCTAGGATTCGCAGCGTACCAAAATTCACCAACCCTTGAGCTATGAAGGGCGGGTCTGCTTCACATCAGATTGGCCAGCATCGGGTGAGCCAATGGGCTGATACTGAGCTGGCAATGTTTGAGGTGCTGCTGCCTGTGAGTAGAAGACCTGTGCACGCGTGGGATCAGCATACTCATACCCAAAGTTGCCTGCCATGGTCGCTGCAGGCTGCGGGGCGGGATGGTGGTGGGATTGCATAACATGGTGGTAGCCCATCCCAGCGTATGCAGGGGCCGTGGTAGGCACTGGTGCAGGGGCAGCGGCTGCAGCAGTTCGGTAGAAACCAGGTTGCTGCAATTCAGGCTTCACAGCCATCTGAGGAATCGGCACGGTTGGCTTTGGCGCAGTGTCAACAAGTGTGGGAGGTGGCACAGCGGCTGCAGCACTGGCAGGGATGCTATACGGCTGAGGTGCATTCGGACGCATAGAAATGTAGTACATGCCAGTATTTGGGTCGAATGCGTGCGACTGTTGTGGCTGCGGCGCTGGCTGAGCGACAGGGTGGTGGTAATAAGATTGGATTGGAATGAACGTGCCAGTGGCTGGGTTGTGAATGAAATGCTGATTTTGTGCGGTGACATATTGCTGCGGAGCTGGCTGCTGCGGTTGCTGCTGCTGCTGCTGCGGCGGTGGAGGTTGCTGCTGCGGCGGTGGAGGTTGCTGCTGTGGCGGCGGTGCGTGCACCTGCGCGTAGACATATCCAGCTGGGGGCGGCGCGGCGGCTGCCGCATCTGGAGCTGGCACTGGGAAGCGATAGCTGCCAGCATCAGTTCCTACCGGCATGTCTCGCTTAAATTCGCTTGGAGGCGACCTATCGTTGTAGTACATGGCCCTGAAACATTTGATCGAACATGGTTTCCTTCTATCGAGTAATCCAAGCACAATAAGTAAAAGGGGATTTGCTCATGTGCCCCAAAGTTTAATGGCGTTTGCTCAAATGCTTGCATGATGTCTCACTGACATGTGGGCCCTGGACCCGCATGTCAGTGAGACATCATCGCGTTAAGCAAACGCCATTAAACTGAAGGAGCAATTTTCCTAAGTAAAAATTGCTCGTGTTTTGCGCTAACCTGTTGGTGGGGTCGGCCACGGGTGGAACCTCTGGCTTTGGTGGATGAGGCTTCCGACCTCCGCCGCCGTGATCGGACCTGTCATCATCGGAGAACACTCGGGTGGACGCCTCCGAGGGCGAGATGCTGGCCGTGGGCACCGCCATGGCGGGGATCGGCACCTGCTGAGGCTGTTGCATGTATCCCACTACAGGCGGCACCGGCTGCTCGGAGATCCCCATCTGGGTGAAGTGATCCTCCACGGCGGCTGGTGGAGCGACGCGGCCGTCAGGTGGGCGATCCTCCGGCCGCACCCGTATCGGCGGCAGATTCGATAGCGACGGCGCCGAAGACGTCGATCCGAACGAGGAGTTCTTGTCCAGCATCGGCGAGTCGGGCACCGACTGCACGTCGTGCGGGTGCCTCCCCGCGGCCGCAGCCGCGGCCGCGAGCTTCTGCTGGTTGACGCGCTGGTCCTCCGCTGGACCCGAGTTAGGCACCCCGCCGCGGGAGTGCGTGGAGGAGTCGTCCTCGAGGCCGAGGAGGCAGTTGACGGAGGCCGAGTCGGTGGAGATTCCCCGCGGGATGTCGTCGAGGGAGTTGGAGATGGCGCTGTTGAGGGCGTCGACGAACCAGTTCTCGGACTTGGAGGAGTCGTCGAGGAGGGAGCCGAGCGAGGAGGATTCGGGGTTGGCCGGGAAGAGGAAGAGGCGGATCCGGGAGGTGCGGGAGGAGCCGCCGCCGGAGGAGGAGGCGGCGATGCGGTCGTACTCGTCGACGAGGTTGTCGAGGTCCTCGTCGGTGGACACGGAGATGAGGGAGTCGAGGTCCTCGTTGGGGAGCTGGTACTTGAGGGTGAAGGGGTGGCCGCCTAGGAGCGAGCGCGAGAGCCGCGCGTGGACCTCGGCTAGCGTGGCGTTGCGGTCGACGGCCACGATCCGGGTCTCCCCGCCAAGGTAGCAGAGCGACTTGTCGGTCGGCCGCGGCACGATGCGGCCTCCGAAGCTGCACATGAGGCGCAGCCGCCCGCCCCCCGCCGCCGCGGCGGCGGCCGCCGCGGAGGACGGAAAGGGCTCGTCCCACGAGTCACCGCCGCGGCTGCGCGGCGAGGACTCCGTCGACTCAGGGTAGCCGGGGGCGAGGCCACCTCCGCCGCCGCCACCGGCCGGCGGCACCGAGTCCATGAGGAAAGGGAAGGGAAGTGATCCTGTGTTTTTGTGGGGGTTTTTGGTGGGGATTTTGTTAGGCAGATTTTGGGGCAAGGGGAGCTTTGGAGAAGAGGGATGATGGGGGATATAAAGAGGAAAGCAAAGGAAGCAAGCGAAGGTGGAGGGTGGTGGGCCCGCTCCAGGAAATATCGTCACTTATGGAGGGCTGTGTGCCTGGCTACACCCACGGCGGCTCCCCTTTCCCGTTCGGCTTCCTATATTTTTCTCCTAATTCTCTCTCCTCTTCTGTTGACGCCATGGTGGCCTGCTGTCACCCGGGGGTGGTTCAACGAAGAAAAACTACTCCATGTATACTATTTTGTACCCAACAGACGGAATAGTACTGCTCGTGCAATTCCCTCGTCCAATGATTTGGGCCTCTTTCTTTCCAGCTTCCTACTTATATCTTACGATTTATACTATAATAATTAATTTTTAAACAAATTATCTTTTAAAAATAGGATCTACTAATCAATTATAACAGACAGCTATGACAGCACGGCTCGAGACTCATGGATCTGGTAGTGACGCGACTTAGGATGGCCAAATACGATGATTGCTTGGTACAATGACATCACACGGAACTCGAGCTAGAGCTGGGAAATAGAGAGAGAGAGGTGCAAGCTTGACGGGGAGCTCGAGCATGGATCCGGTGGCAGCCAACGTCGGTTAGCGTTGTGGCTGTGGTGGTAGTCGTGGCGAAGCCAGAGAAAAGAGTGCGTCGGTCACGTATTGTGTCGTGCGGTTCTGTGGCGGCATGGTAGTGCCGTCATAGTCAAGTGAGCTTACCGGAGCTTATTAAAACTTCTAAAAACTTTTAGTTAAAACTTGTGAAACTTATTGTAACTTGATTTTCAAAATCTAAAATTTATTGAAACTTTGGTTTGAAACTTTATTGGAATCTTCTGTAAATTTCTAAAAACACGTGAAACTCACTGAAACATGTAACTTTTCAAATGGTTTCATAAAACTTGTTGAACTGCATAAAACCTATTGCTATACCGTTGCAACAGTATATTATTGTATAGTGGTTTCCGGTTTAAAATCCCCACCAAAAACCCACTCAAAAACAGCCCATCTGAAGCTGCCTAGTATCTAAGTAACATCTAGTACTTACTGTTTCGGCGGCGGAATGATCGATCTTGATGGATTCGTATTCTTTGGCTCAATGAATTTAGGAATCGAGATTAAAAAAATAGGTCTCAACAAGATGAAAATTCAACTATTCAACCCAAACAGTTTAAAACACATGCTACTCCGTTAGATTCGGGTATATCAAAATTGGGATATTTTTCTTACCCTTCTTTTTTTCTCTTTCTTTTCTTTTCTGTTGACGTGACGCCATGGTGAGTGCCGTCTCGAGTTATCCCCAGTCAGTGTTATCTATTGTTTGATTATTCCAGTGGCGGGATGTTTAATTATAGGTGTACTTTTGATTAAAAAATATAGGCTAAACCAGATTAACATTCAATATAAGATGTTCAAAACACACGCTACTCTGCTAGGATATGGTATATAATAAAGGGTGCAACTACAAGGCTACTAGATGCATGATAGTCTAATTACGCACTCAATTCCTCACGTCTCCACCTCCATCTCACTCCCTCTCTTACCGTGCACCGTCGCCGTCTTCTTCCTCCACACCAACCGCCGCGAGCGCTCTCTCCATCTCCTTCACATCTGGTGCACCTTCACCACCACTGCTATTTTGCTTCTTCACAAGCTACACACACCTCTGCTTCCTCCTTGCCCCTGTGTCGCGCGCGCCTCACCGTGACGCCCCCTCTTTCCCACCACCGCTGCCCCGACCTTACCTAACCTAAAATTCCTCACACCATCATGATGTGTCCGCCGTTGCCGCCTATCGCCCTCCTTTGATCCTAAGTCGGTGTTGCCATTACCTCCTTGCCGCGCCGCCGTTAGTGCCACCCACCGCCGAGCCACCGCCTCTCCCTCACTCTATAACCGAAGGAGGGCACTGGTGAACCCTTCCCTAACTCCGATGAACTCTAACCCTAACTTCTCACCGTTGTCGCTGAAAGCTGTGGTCGTTGTCGTGGCCAAAGAAGGGAGGGAGAAGAACCAGACTCAACCGCCAAAAGTGGACGGATGGACGGGAGGAAGAAGGTGGGAGGCACCATCGCTCGGGAGGAGGAAGAACTAGACGAGTCTCGTAGCCAAATTTGATGAGTCCACTCTAGCATCGGCGATACGCGCTAACTCTATAGCGTGCATAGTAGCGCGATAGATTTTTCATATAATAAATCAATGTAGATCACTTAATATCTTTTAGGAGCCGAGATTAATAGGGAAAAATCATCCTTCATAAGAAATGAAGTATATGGTGGCCAAATTTCTCGCTCGATGATCAAACTATATTAACACGGCCACACCAATTTCAGAAACAACAAATAATCATTTGGATGTTCATCAATTACCTGGGGTTTACTATACCGGGATGCCACGTTGTGGTCATTGCGACAAGAAGACGTCGGTACTGTGCTACAAGTGAATTCTAAGAAATCAAAGTATAAGAGATACAACCTATTTCAAATGCAAATTGCCTAATGAAGGATCCGTACAACAAGGCTGCATGGCATCGTGTTAGATTGTTGAAGTATCTCTCTCTCGATTGCTCTACATAAATAGGGTCTAGTGTTTAAGCGGTTGAGTTGACTGTTATCTTTTAGTCGTGAACATCATACCAGCAAATTAGTCTCTGAGTTACTTTTATTTGCAATGTTGGCATGCTGCTATTCACTTTTCATATAGACCATCTGGTTTCCATCAATACCACAGCTCTTCACAATTGGGAAAGAGAAAGCAAACAGCCCAATTTTGCCAGATGACCGAAGGCGTGGGGTACTTTAGTCGTAACGTAGTACTCTTTTAAAAGACGCTTTGTATGTTTGTGATCGGTTTTTGCATGGGTTGTCTCCCTTCATTCTTTGTTTCTTTGACTTCACCTTATAGAGAAAGTGCAACCTTACAAAATTCACCTGTGCGATAAGGCTAGCCTTGAGTAGTTTTTGTTAAGTCATAAGCCACAAAAAAACCCAAATGAGCCTATTTGGTTTATATACTAAGGGTATGTTCTTTTTGGCAGCGGTTTATAGCTTTTGGCTGAAAATTTTGAATTTTGGCTGTTTGCGATTGCGACAGAGATTGAGGAGAGAGATACTCGCTTGCGTTTTTGGTTGATACAGATGTTAAGCTTTTAACGTGTACTACAATTAACTTGTAGATCCCGTCTTGAGAAAATACTCTATTTAAAAATTAGGTACTGTAGCGAAAGCCAAAAGTCGTTTTTAGAAGCCGTAAAGAATAGGCCCTAAGTTTGCTAAAGTTTGTCATAATATTTTTGCCAAACTCGCCTAAGGTTAGACCATCAAAATCATTGCTACACTTTGACTAGCAAATAGAATCTTGCCACCCGGTTGGAAAAAAAGAATCTTGTCATAAATTTGGGTCTGTTTGGCGCGGCTGCGGCTTATGGTTTTTGCTGAAAATTTTGAATTTTAGCTATTTGCGACAGAGATTATGAAAAGAGATACTCGCTTGCGATTTTGGTTGATACAGATGTTAGGCTTTTAAGATGTACTACAATTAACTTGTAGACCCCATCTTTGAGAAAATACCCCATTTAGAAGTTAGATACTATAGCAAAAGCTAAAAACCGTTAGCTCGGTCAAAAAGAATAGGCATATAGCTATAAACTAAATGGACATATAGTTCAGTCAAATTTATCTAATATAGAGTATGACAAAGTACGGTAAAATTAGTTACAAACCAAACAGGCCCTTAATCTGTGGCGCCAGCTTGAAACACCAAATCAAGGTCCACCGCATTTGACACCGAATAATAGAATCGTAAATCGCAAGAGGGAGAGAATAGAATAGTACTGCTATTATTTTTTAGGTGGTGATCGGTTCGGCTGAAAGCTGAAAGCTTATGGCTGAAAACACTCAGATGTGGTGAAAAATGTCTTGTAGCGGTGAAGAAGGTCAGATGGCGGTGAATGTAATCTTGTAGCAACTGAAATGCTGAACGTAATGATGCAATAAGCTGAGAGACTCGAGGAGGCATAGCGGAAGGCATGGTGCTGCCCTCTCCTCCTTGACTTTCATCGAGGTCGTCGATGTCCACGTCGAGGTCATCCACACCCGGGACGAATGCGTACTCGCTCGTGGTGGTGGTGTTTCCGAACACGACTTCTAGGAGGTCCTCGTCATTGCCGACAATGGCCCTGAACTTCTTCATTTCGGTCTTTCCCTGCAATTAGCGATGTCATATAACCGGTGTCTATCTTTGCTGTTGATGGAATATTCGACATACTGAGGGTGCAAGTAGCGAACTTCAAAAGCGAAACTTACTCCACCCGCGGTGCCCACCGATCCTCACTCGCGTCTATCTTTTGTTCTTGGATCGACCCCAAGCCCCGTGGCACGAAGTTTCAAAGTTTTCCATTTGTTGTAATCACGAGACAGTTGCTCCCATTTGTTCTTCATCTGTTTGCTTGTGTATTGCAACCCAGTTCGTTCGCAAATTTGCGCACAAGGTTCTGCTTCCCCTGCGTGTTCAACCGTGAGAATGGCCGGTTGTGTGCCTCCACCTCCTCGGCGCAAACTTGCAAGAAGACGTGCGTACTCTCATCGGTCCACATCGCGGGGCCATCTGCGCAGCATCGCGGGCAAGGGCGGTCTCGAGATGGCAAGTTGTGCACGACGCCAAACGGAACCCGTAAACCCTAACCAAACCGTCCGCATGACATACATTCAATGGCTCACACGGAGATGGCCGTACACGGATTTGGGGCGCGGTCGTGCGGCCGAAGATGCCGGTGGTTGCGGCGCAGAGGCGGGGAGCTCGCGCGCCCTTGCACGCCGACGGAGGCGGGCCGCTTGTCTTGTGACACACACGCCGGGTCATGAGGACGCAACCTCCCTCGTCGGCGGAGCCGTGACGTCGGATCCGGGCCGGCTGCCCTGCGCGGATCTCCGCTGCACGGAAGGTGAGCCCGCCGCGAATGGGCCGGGAGGCGGTCTGCCGGCAGGGGATGATGGCCGAACTTCCGGCGCAGATCCGCCGCCACGGCCGGCGCGGGGCGGAGTGCCGTCGATCGGAGGAGGAGGCGAGCGGGTGGGAGCATACCACAAAAGGGGATCCGAGGCGCAACAAGGCGTCGGTCGATTCCATATACGGGCGCACGGCCGGCTTCACCAAGCGACGGACGGCTTCCGCTCTTGCTCCTGTAGCCGCTCCGCGTAGCTTTCAGCCGAAGCCTCCAGCCACAGCCGAACTGAGCGCAGCCTTAAGCAAAGGACCCATGGAAACCTGCCCGCAGATTGCCAAAAAAAAAATACAAATGCCAGATCCAAGATTTGTGAAGCAGATGGGTTAAGCGCCTCGGGAATTGAACCAACGGGCTGGCTGTCTGATCGAATCAAGGCGATCAGTGAAAGAAAGGTGATTTATCTCCGGTTAACTCCTGAACTTTCACTCATCTAGAACAGTAACAACGGTTTTTTTTAAAAAAAAATAGCCTCACACCGGACTCAAAGGATACCATAGAAATACATATCACCCATCACACTCCTCTTATTTGGCAGAAGCCGGGCTCCATGGCAGCTGACTCAGGTGCGATAGGAGTAGGGCTGCCGAGCTGAGCCACCCTTGCTCGGCAAGTGAGCTGGTGTTCGTGCTTTGGTGGCCAACAACGCGGACGTGACTTGACACGACATGACACACTTGACAGTAATTTATGTGGGACTCGGTGGACGTGGCTACCACTCCATGCGCTCACGTGGGTCTGTCGGTTGGTAATGCCTCCCCGTGCGTATAAATTGCCTCGCCTTCCTCTTTACTACCTTATCCAAAGGATGAAGCTGATGTAGGATCAAGGATAACCGACTAGAGGGGGTGAATAGGAGGTTTAAAATTTTTTCTTGCCTTATAAATATTTTCTACAATTTCAATATGACAGAAATCTCAAGCAATTGAAATCTATACAATTCTAGTAAGTTTAGGGCACTACAAGTATAAATCTTTACAAGTGGCTCTAGCACAAGTATAATCACAATATACTAAATGTAAAAGAGCTAAAAAAGAGACAAAATGATAATCAATGAACACAGGATGGTGGACACCGAACTACTCACAAGTCGATACCGGGCTTCTTCACAACCTTCTTGAAGAAGTTACCGCGCAAACTCCCACCAAGTCGTCCAGGTGCCGGCAAAGCACCAAGAGTAAAAGATCACAAGCTTCGCTTGACGACAATCAAGTGCCAAATGATTAATCTAAAGATGAAATGCACTTATTTGGCTCAACCACCTCTAATAAATGCGCAATGAGAAAAAAAGGTGTGGAGTGAATGCTTAATGCTCAAAGATGCTCAATAGGGTCTCTTGATACTGTCCTTGAGCAGGTGGATGGGTATTTATACCAAGGAAATTCCTAAAAGATTTAGGGCAAGCAGAAGTACCACAGTGCAATGGCCGGTACTTCCACACTTGTTCTGACACAACAGTAACGGCTATTTTCAGAGCTTCTGAACTAGCCATTGGAAGTCGGCGCAGATCTACCGCTGTTATAAATCCGGTAGTTTCGATAACCGAAAGTTCTGAGATATCGGTGCGGTACTTCCATTTGATCTGAGACCGAGTGATGGCGCTCTCCGAAAAAAGGTTCCGCCCGAGCTTTCGGAGCTTCCGTTCTGAGATACCGGGGATAAGAAGGGGTCACGGGAGCATTACCCACACCACTACTCTCGTTCCCGTTTCGTGCACGCATATCTTCCCTACTGCTTGCCCCTTCTTTTAAAAGCTACTTGTTTCAACCACTATTATTTAATTTTAACTAAAAGTCATCAGTTATAGCCAATATGAACAAACCATATGTCCAAATTAACGGAGTACGTGTAACTCCAAACTGATTAATTTCCAAGTAGTAATACTAGTATGGGCAATATTGGCCCTGTTCTTTTCAGCTTCTAAAAGCTGCTTTTTAGTTTTTCTACAGTAACTAGCTTCTAAATAGAGTATTTTTTTCAAGATAGAGTCTACTAGTTAATTGTAGTACATACTTTACTGATTTCATTTATATTGGCAAAAATCGCATGTGAATTTCTGTTACTCTGTAATCTCTCGTACAAATAGCCTAAAAGTCACAAGCCGCAGCCAAAAGCCACAAACCGCAGCCAAAAGAACAGGCCCATTGCTCCATACCATCGCAAAGATCACATAGTTAAAAAAAATACTGTCTAATATGTCACTGACAAGTGATCCTGGATCGTACATGTTATTATCACGAGCGATGATATTTTCTAAATCTGTGATCTACTAAGCTAGGTAATTCTATTAGTATTCTCATACTATACTACGTCCTTTATAATTTTTTTATGGTGTGACGTAGAAGTTAGGTAGCGTGTACAGAATAATAACCCAGCCGGAGAAAAGCGAGCTCTCGCGTGCCAAAAGCGTAGGAGAAATCGAACTAATCTAGAAACAACGGACGCGCTCATTTTTCATGTTGAAGCTATACGTACGTACGCGACGTACCGTCGTGGTCCTATTTCTGAAAACACGCTTACTTTAGGAACAGTAAGTACGATAGATCATCGTCATCGTCGTGGCGTCTCATCGACTGATGCATGCTTGCACGCGCGCGCAGCGCACTACGGCTGATTTCCCTGAAGCAACCTGCGTCCGTCCGTCCAATCTTTTGCACGGATTTCTTCGCCGTTTCTGGGCGCACACACGATGAAAAGACCGCGACGTCCTGATCTCCATCGGGACGCACGTGCCTGCCTGGGTGCCGGCTGCTGCGTGGCCCGGCCGGCGTCGCGTTCGACTTCCAACTCTCTTGTCCTCGCTTGAATGCCGAGGCGGACTCGTCTATCAAGTTGACACCTAGCGAAAGCATACACGGAAAGCGACTGCATAACTGAATAAGAAGCAGGGGCATACGTACCGATGTACGTATATATACGGAGGGCAGCCCATTATGTTAGCACTGCAAAGAAAAACTGTCAATATGACTAGTGGTGGAGCAAAGAGTTGTCCCAAATCAGGCTCTCAATGTGCCTTAAACGTTGCGCTTTTCACATTTAAAGAAAGCATCGAAGCCCCTGCTAAAGATTAAACGTTTAATTATCATACGAGTGAAAAGAAAGCATCGAAGCATACGAGTGAAAAGAATAGAACCATTGTAACTGCTAAAGATTAAACGTTTAATTATCTAAGTGGGAGTGTTGAATGCTCGCAGCAAATGTTACAGTACAGTTCAACATGACAACATCTCATTTTCACTGCTGTAAAGACTGTCCAATGCAAGGATCGAATGTCCTAATTCTTAGGCTCTGTTTATTTATATTAATCAAAATTACACATCTATATTTTTCTCTGCAAGCTGTTACTATTTATAAGGTAAAATCAAAAACCAATATAAATAAGTAATTAACCCAATAAGTATCCACTAGAAAACTGCCAACTAATAGTAGCAAATCCCAAGAGAGGCATTAGTAGCAATCGCCATATATACCTAATACCTATCTGGTGTCCAAAATTCCCCCAATGGCGACCGAGTAATGGGAATTAGGGTGGTTTTTGTCGTGGTTTTGGTTTTTGGCTTATGATTTCTTAAATCTCGCTGTTTGTGGAGATAGCGCGGAGAAAGAAATAATTATATGTGATTTTGGTCAGTATATCTGAATTTGGTATAGCATCTAATACAATTTTTCTATAGACCCTGACATAGAAAACACATTGTTTAAAAGTTGTTTCTATAGAAACCAAAGCCAAAACTTAACTACAAGTGAAAAAGAACCTACCCTGCAACATATAGTCACGTTTAAGATCGAACACAAGTGATCAACAAATAGTAATATACAAAAGATCGAACACAAGTGATCAACCAATAGAAATATACAGTCTCGTAGAGAAATTTCTTGCTACCACACCAGTGAGAAGTGAGAACCCGATCGAACACACAAACTGACAAGACAGCAGCAATAGGTGGACCCAGGGTAGCTCGGGTGGTCGTTGGCATGGGTGAACGTCTCGCTTGCTTGGGTGTAATCATGGGGATTGATCTCACGGTGCCTCACCAAAATAATTAGAAATGCCAAGATTGGAGAGCACACGAATATGTGCATGCAGTGGTATATCTAGGATTTTATAAAGTTTTAGACTATAAAGGGTTATCAAGTTCTAGACTATAAAGGGTCAGATGTTATTATTACTTGAGTTGGAAAAAAATTTACGTCTTTGGTTTATTTTGGTTTATCTGAATTTTACACTGATAAATATTACATCTTTCAAACTAGAGCTTAGACTACTTGGAATATAGATCCGCCCTATGTGTATGCGTTCAGTGATTAAAACGTGCGGTGATGCTTCGCTCACGTAGGTCTCTACTGTAGTTCAGTATTATTAGTGGATGTAATGATGTGTATGAGCTGAAACATACACGTGTGAGTGGACCGTTTCACTTCAAAAAAAAAAGACAGCAGCAATAGTCAATAGGTGGACTGACTTATCTACATTGCGCTCGAATAAGATTTTAATGAGCGATGGAGATTGGACAGATGATTCTGAAAAGAAGACCAAAACCTGCAAGGCATTAGGCATCAGGGACGCCCGTTGCCTGTGCCGTCCGATCGCCATCAAACGGTCACAACAACTGCGAGTGAGTGCTTCGGTCAACAGTCTGCTCCATAAATAGCCCAGCAACTAGTAGCGGTTGTTGGTCTTCATCCTATGATAGACGTGGATGGCGGATGGCGATTGAGACCTGCCACCTGCTTCTCCCACGTCCGAGTTTTCCTCTCTACTAGACTATAAATAGAAAATTATATTGAATATTATATATATATATGTGAAAGAAAAAGCAATTGTAGCATTCAAAAAATAGTAATAATGATAATTATAATAAATAAATAAATAAATAAACATAAACCCTAATCTAAACATGGCCTTAAAAAGGGGACCCTCCTCTCTTCCTGTGCGGCCTTTTTTTTCAGATCTAGGTTCTAATCTAAATTTTCTCTCTCGCTCTTCTGTTGTCGTGCGGCTGCATGAGACGGCGGCGGCGATGGCCATGCGGTGGCGTCCGCATGCGCCCGACGCCGCACGCGCCACCCGACACGACCTCACGCCGCACGGCCATGGCGATGGCGGCGGCCGATGGCCGGGGCGACGCGGCCGAGCAGCGTGTTCAGCTGCCGAACAGCGTTTCGCTCGGCCAAACGACTGTTCGTGCGGCCGAACAACCGTTCGTGCGACCGAACAACTATTTCCATTCCAGTCAAATTTATCACATGTCATTCCTTTATCAAATTCATCATATCTGATTAGTTGTCTTCCATACCACCCTGTAGGTTCTCACGCAGCTATTGAGGGAGCAGCTGGGCAGTTGCGCATCTCAAACCCTTCGTGCAGCGTGTCCGTCGAGCATGCTCAAGGCAAGTACTTCGCGACCGTAATCTGTTTCTTTCACTCGTTTATGTTTCATGATTACCTGTTACATTTAGCGTGGTTTCCGATCATTGCAATATATTGATTGCCTGTCGTAGGTTGTTGTAGCCTTAGTAGATTCTTAATTTGATGAGTTAGTATTAAATGCTTGTAATTAGTATAATGTTAACCATAGAGTTCACGTGTGGTTAGGGATGTAAATAAACGCCTTAATTCAGTTTTGTCCGCATAGATCCATTGTTCTAGTGTTCTTTTTTTGTTGCATTAGATATTTTTAAATGTTGCAACTATTATTTCAAATGTTGCAGTGTTGTAAGGTTCTAAAATTTTCATTTGGGAATTCTGATCTTTTTTTAGCACTTTGCAAATTTATATATTTTATGGTATTATGTATTTTGTGAGAAGATGATATTTTTTAAATTTTTCTTGATTTTACCTAATGTTATTATGCACTTTATTGCATACGGTGATTACAATTATTGCATAAATAGTTTACCGATGTTGCACTAGAGCGTACGATGGGAAGTCCCTCATCATACGTCTGGGCGCTAGTAATCCCCTTATAGATATCATGCGCTAGCAAAAAGTTATTACATAATAACATTGCAGAATCATCTTGAAAAGGTATTACATTATTATGGGTACATATAGGGTGAAAACTACCTAAATATTGTAAAGACGTGAAAACCATGTAATCGAAATTTTCAAAAATTCCGAAAAAACATATGTAGGGGAGGAGGTGTTCTTTAACCATGCAAAATTTTACGACAAAACTCAAATCTTATTTGCAGGATATAAAAAGACAAATTCTGCCTAACAGTGATCATATATTGCAAAATCATGCACTTGCTCCACGGTAATATCCACTTCTTTTGGATTGAACTTGTTAAAGATTTATAAGGGATATCTGCGGTGCTTCCCACCCTCTCGGTGCGTAGAGCGTGGTACAAATGAAACTAATAGAGGGCCATATCGATTCACTCAACAAGTTCTTAGTGATCTGTTTAAATAGTTAAACGTCAATAATTAGTGGATACTCATAATGGGAATCTTACCTGAACATGGGAGGTAATTAAGGCCTTCTTGGTCTAGTACGTACTAATGGGGAATAATTGCTTCAAGATAGGTTTGGTTTACCAAAACCTTATTTTGGCAAGGGGACTTAATGCCCATGCATGCATGTTCCCTTTTTTTAGTACAAAAGAAAAGGTATTTCACAGGGGCAAAAATAGTTCGCCTATGAAAGTATTTTTAGACGACCCACTTTGTCTGTCGTGGCGTCAGCTAATGTAAAATGATCAGTGCAGTTTTATTTGTGACCGGCAAATATATGTAGTCAGATAGGAGAATATGTAAGCGTAGGGATGCAATTCTTAGGAGCAATTCTTCAGTTGCCACCATACATGCCAAAAGCAATTGTTTCCGAGAGCTTAATGCGATCTTATCTACTCGTGTTGGAACACTTGGAAGGAGAGAAACAGACGCATGTCACGCATCTTTCAGAATGAAACGCTATCGGCCCAGCATGTTATCGACTTGATCCAACAGGAGTTTCAGCAAAAAAACAAAGAGCTTCCCAACAAGTCGATCAGTAGTTCCTCATTTTTGAGTGCTAGTTTGGTGTCTGAGCCCTTCCTGCAAAGCTTTTTAGGTGGTGCTCCAAACAGCTATGGGTTTCTAGCTTTTTAGCTTTTTTAGCACTATAGCGACTAGAATTATATTGTAGCAGCTGTTAGTTTTTTTAAGTAATTAAATTTAAAAAAGTTATATCATCATAAATAATATAAAGAAATAAGGAGAAAAAACAAAAAATAAAATTAAAAAACCGACATGTTTCAAAAACTAGAAACATAAGTTGTTTGGAGCAGGACCATGTGGCTTCCTTGAGTTGCAGGGCTCTTTGGCCCTTTGTTTTGTAAACCTTCTCTAATTCTTATATAAAGTTCGGCTGAGCTCCTGCTACACTTAAAAAACAGTTGTTTCCGTTCTTGAAAGGAAAGAAGCTGTTCGATCAAACACAGGATGAAAAGAATTGTCCACCTAAAAAGATTGTTGTTCTCTTGCAATATATTGATTGTCTGTCGTAGGTTGTTGTAGCCTTAGTAGATTCTTAATTTGATGAGTTCGTTAGTATTAAATGTTTGTAATTAGTATAATATTATCATAGAATTCATGTGTGGTTAGGGATGTAAATAAACATCTAAATTGTAATTAGGGTTGCGAATAAGCATGCTCAAATTTAAGATTAACCACTAGTAATCTTTAACACTGGGCGGTCATTGATATGTCTTGCTTCTGTGAATCTTAATTGTTGATTATTAATTGTGAGCTGTAGTTGATCTAATTGTTGTACATTAACCTGTCTAATAATCACTTATCACCTAATAAAAGTGTATGATTGACAACTCTTGTGTGACTTCCGTTAGTATCTGCTCTATCGACAGATCTTGTTCCCATCACCTTGTATCACAAATGATATCTCTCCGGTCTCATTGTATAAAACATTTACTCTCATAACTTTACGTTCTTAAAAAAACAGTTGTTTCCTTTCTTGAAAGGAAGGAAGCTGTTCGATCAAACACAGGATGAAAACAATTGTCCACCTAAAAAGATTTTTGTTCCCTTGCGATTCTTTTGAGAAGATAATAGACTCATTATATAGGCTTGGATCCACGACGACATAGCCGTTGACCTCTTTTTACTTGTTAATTCATATTCATAAGACGTTGACATGGATTGGATTAGCTAATAAACTAATTATCAGATGAGAGCCAGATGTGTACTTAAATATATCTTCTCCCCTCCCTCCCCAACCAATCGCTCCCCTCTTTCGTGTACAGTGCACTCGATCATTTGATCTAAGTGTGCAGCTGCTGTTTCCTCTCATCATTGCAGCATAAACCTACCTCTGAACCTAGCAGATCACATAATCTAGCAGTGTGTGGAGGGGCGTGTGTGTATGAAAGTGGCCTCTGTTTGGATGTGCAGGACAATGATGATACAGGGAAAAGAAGCATCAGCTGTCTTGACAGAGTATTCTGAAGAAACTCCTGTGGTGTTCTCAGCTCGGTGGCTCCATGATCAGGTCCCATACATTCCCTATTCGCCTCCTTCAATCCAGGGGACTCAGGCCTATGTATGCTCAAGTAATTTAGCACTGCTACGGTGCAGTTGGAGCCGAAGAAGGCCAGACAAGTTCATAGAAATTCCACTCCCTTAGCCGTCGCTTTTGCGCACGCAGGAGGTGTTTGCTGCGAGGAAATGAACTCTCTCTGTCTCGGTGAGCAATCATGCAGTGCAATGGTGAGGTGCTGAGGTGGACCTACAAGGAAAGCACATCCGGGGCCCCACATGTAACTCAGGCAACTAGAGAAGAATCCAGCTTGGACTTTCAGATCTCCTTTTCTTTTCTTTCGGCATATGCCTTATGTTTATATTTTATAGATATATAAATGGAACATTTTTTATCGTTTTTTTAAGGTGATTTATCCAAACAGTCCTTTCAAAATAACTAATTAATATTAGATTCGTTTACATCCACTCTAAAAACAAAAATTATTAATGGCAACCATCACCCTCAGTCGAAAAACACGGTCCATCTCCCTATCATTCCAGCTAGGTCTCAGTATTTATATGTTGGCCCTAGTACAGATAAAAGGCAGCCGGGACTTTTTCGTACAGTTGCGTGCGTGACAGCGTGAGCGCAACGTGTACGTGGGACGTGGCAACGTGCAGGGGTGGGACCGGAGCCAATGGGAATCGTCGTGTCTCGTACTGAGCTTGTCTCTCTAACGTAATAGCTGAGCAGTTGATTTGTAAATACTTGTTTGACCTCTCTTCTTTCTTGGTGACTACACCGGGAAGAAATGTCGTTAGCTGTAAGCAACGTCTTGCGTTAGTAAAGCCCAGTCTGTAAGCAACGTCTTGCGTTAGTAAAGCCCAGACGCCCAGACTGAAGGATGGCTGTTCTGGGCTAGCTCTCGGCCCATCTAAACCAGGGTGTTGGGCTTGCTTCTGTCTGGTCATCTGTCCTAGCATGATGCATATGTCGTGACGCTACCACGCGCGTCAAAAAGAAAGTAGCCTAAGTTCTCGTCACCTTCTTCTCCTTCTTTTAGCGAGTGTTCATTTGAGCTTATAAAACTTAAGGTTCTAGCCTTTTTATTAGTATAGTCATTTTTTGTATTATAGAAAATGGTATATTTTCAGCGTAATTAAATTAAAAAATTTAAAAAGAAAAAATAGTTTTACTATCATAAATAATACAAAGAAAAAAAACAAAAGGCCGCTTCCATTATAAGCACCACCTTTTTCTTTTAATTCTTGAAGCTCAAAAAACCAATTCTTGTTTTGGTGCTGCTCGAGACTCTCATCCTTTGTGAGTTAGGGAAGGCAATCTCAGTTCTAGTCTATTGTTCATCGTGGCATCTAGTATTTCCTTTTTTCTTCTTCTGAGAGGGTTTAAGCCATCGATCAATAGTGTCCCCTTCTTCTCCCTCTCTATCGCTTAGCTTCGAATTTACATTGTGATACAAATGCAATCCCGCGGTCTTCATAACGCTCAACCATTTGGTTTCTTGGTTCAGGGAAATTTCCAAGCTTTTCCTGCCTGCCGCGGCTTGATTCCGCGTCTGCCGCTGTTTTTCGTTCTTGCGATCTTCAGCGCGTGGAGAGAGAGAATACGGTGAGACCGCGGAACTCTGTTTGCGTACTCCAAACTGTCTACTCTATAGTATTCTTTGCACACGTTATTCGCAATGCTACAAAAAAACAAGTTACATTGGACGTCTTATCATAAACAGTTTATATGAAGTCGTCTGTGCTTTGATTATTACAAACGGTTCATAGCTAAAACCATCTTTAAAATTATCATAGACGGTTAGGTTTAAAAACTATCCGTGACATACACATTATCACATGTTATTTTTAATTAGAATCGTCTATGAAACTATCACAGACGGTTTTTATTTACAACCATCTATGTTTTGTCCTTTGTCGTATGAACTACAGAAACTACTGAGACGAGAGACAAATTCAAGGAAAATTTATTACAAAAGTTCCAAAAAAGAGATTATCAGATCTTAGTCTTCTGGGTTTCATATGCTTCTTTTTTGACTTTTAGAGTTGGAGGATCAGCCGTTGAGTTCTCAAATGCCGTGAAGATTGTCCTTACCCTCTTAACTTCCTCCTCTAGCCTGGTCAAATCATTAGTAAGACTCATAATCTCAAAGAAAATGTCATGATAAACTTCCTTAGAATCAGCCGCTTCTGTTTGATCGGCAATGTTATCCATGTATCTCTTCACTGCCGCAAGAGCTTCTTCCGCTTTGTGTACATTGCAGAGAAGAACGAGGCTATGGGCGGTTTCCCTTACCTGAGCGGCAACGAGACACCTTCGTCGACGGTGGATGATGAGGTCCAGCTGACGGATGGAAGCGAGTCGAGGAAGGAGAGCAGGGCGTGAGCAGAGGAGCTGCTCCAGACGTAAATTATTGGCCGCCTGTGTAAGGTTGCGGCTGAACAACTCACGATGGATAGATGAGAGGAAGGAGATCAAAAGAATATTAGATGCCATTATTGAGAAATCTGGTGAAGAAGATGAGGAAGATGACAGTTTAGAAGAGCTGGATTAGGACGTGCATATGTAAGCGTTATCACAGACAGTTCATATACCAAACCATCTCTGATATTAATATCATAGAGGTTCGTATAACAAACTATCTCTGATATTAATATCATACACGGTTCGTATAACAAACTGTCTCTGATATGTGGCTTATCACAGACGGTTCGTATAACAAACCGTCTCTGATAATGACATGTCACCGATCCGTGGCGTATCCTCTAGGATTTCGATCTCACATGTCCATTCTCTCCACATCGAATGGCAGGCAACGGTTCTTCCCACCGCTCGGCCCTCATTAATTACTCCCTATCTACCTTTCCACCGGCAGTCACGCGTGAATTCATCCACTAGCTTCCTGTAGCTTGTTCCTCGACGACGCCGACTACCGCCGTGAGCTAGTGCCTTTGTTGTGACACCACGGTCGACTGCACAACAAACTCTTGTCGTAAGTGTCGTAAGAGTGTCTTGTGCAGTCTCACAGTCGTACCACAAAGGTGGCGCTACCGTCGCCTCTCCATTGTCGGTGATATCCGGCTGCCATCCAATGTATCCAGCTTCTACTGTCTGCTAGGATCTCTGCTTCTTATATATTCTTACCATGGGTGTGGAGCCGAAGAAGGCAAAGTTACTCGTGGACAATAAGTCGGCAATCACTTTGTGCAACAACCCCGTGTTTCATGATTACAACAAACACATTGATATAAGGTATCATTTCATTCGCGACTACATCAAAGATGGCATTGTAGATGTGGAGCACATCGGCACAAATGAGCAACTGGCTGACATTCTTGCGAAGGCTCTTGGTTGCGTCAAGTTCATCGAACTGAGGCAGAAGATCGGGGTGGTCGAGGTGAAGTTGGTGCGTCATAGTTAGGGGGTAATTTTTGGACTTAACCATATCGCACCTAGTCGTACTGAGTTAGTGCGTGCATTAACTGAGTTAGTGCGTGTGTTAAGTGAATTAGTGCGTGCGTTAAGACAATTAGTGAATGTCATGAATGCTCGAACGTGGGATGGCACGTCGTGAAGAGCTGGACGTGGCGTGAAAGTCGAGTCAGTTACATTGTTTTAGCAGTATAAAGATCAACGAAGAAAATCGCCGCAAACCAATTTAGGGTGGCACAAAAACTGTTTGTCTCTTGAGTTCACTGTTCTCCAGAGAGCCCAGATACCCACGAGTGTTCCAAATACCCGTGGGTGCTTTCGTGGTCGTATACGAGTGCCTTCGTGGTCGTACTCATGATCGCGTGAGTGTGCTCCAACTTGCTGCAACAAGACCTAGGCCGGACTTCTTTTGGCGATGTTTTCCTGATGGAAAGGAGGTACAGATTTCCTTGTGTGCTTGTGTGTTGATAATTTCGCACTTTAAAACGCTGCATGTTTCATTGCTAATTGAAATTAACACGGCACTTTCCTGGCATGTTCTTCTCAGTTATACGATCAAGTGACAGGCGGTGTGATTTGTCACGGTGAGAAATGTTTCTTAAAGGATGGACGCAAGAGTTTTCCTAGTGGACACACGTCCTGTAAGTTTTTAGTGCATGTCTACACTAGATGTGATTTCGATGGATAAGCTTGTAGTTCCTACTTCCTAGTGTAAAGCTAATTGTTTGAGGTAGCAAGCAGTAAGCACTGGTTAAAGATTGTCAACAAATGCTGCGGATCCTATCTATGCCTTATATTTAACACTATATCACTTTTTAGTGTTGTATACCTGGACCTTGACTTGATAGTCTGGATCCTCATGCTTTATGTTTTGTTATTATCTGGAAGATTTGTAGTTGTGATACTATGTGAATATCACTTGAATTATTTTATGAAAAACTCAGAATAGAGTTGTAACCTGTAAACCACGGTTGTTATCCATAAGCCGTCAGTATTTTACAGAAGTTACATTTCAGGGTCTTTTGCTGGACTTGGGTTTTTGTCACTCTAGTTATCTGGCAAAATTAAGGCGTTTGATCGCCACGATCACGTGGCAAAACTTCTTTCCTCCTCCATATCACCACCAAGGTTGCTCAATCTCCATCACTATGCAAATTACTTTCACTGTAGTGGTTCAAGGGTTTATGTTGGTATTATGGATCTCGTTTCGATAATTTGAATTTCCCTGTTTGAATATGATAATCTCTTCGTTTTCACCTTAAGGTTGGGGGCCATATGCATACTTCCACAAGCTGGAGGAGCTTGAGGTGAGCAATTCAAACAATGCACAAAACCAACAGTCTGCAGGTGCAGGTGATCATCATGTTGGACTAACTGGGCAAAACCAAAGCAGTACATCAAGAAATGATTTGGAATCTGGAAACATGTAATCTCACTCCTGAGTTGAACTGAAGAACCTACCTTGTACAGTAAGCATGACTAACCCTTCATATACATGTACTCAACAAGTATTAGAAGTTTAGAACAAGAGGTGAGGTTTTTCACTTCCTGTTTATGATCGCTCAGTACGAAATCACAATATCAGTATTCTAACCTAGTAGTTCTAGGACTACCCTGTGTGAGTTGGCCAAATTATTAGCTTATGTCTAACCTGTGTGAGTTGCTAGTGGAAGTACTAATTAGGAACTTATTCCATTCTCTATCAGAGTATCAGGTTGCACCGTCCAGCGGAGTAGTGTCCGTCAGTTCATAGGCAAAAGTGTGAACATACATTTTTTTTTGTCTCCCTTTTTGAATGACCGGATTGATTCTCCATAATTGGCCTTATTCCAAGCTCAGAAGAACAGATTAACACGGATCAAGATCTTAGTTGTTAAGTTAGAGACAAAAGCATTAGCACTGAATTCTCTACTTTACACCATGAGCATAACTGCAGTCTGTTCTATGTTATGTTAAATCTTGTCGAAAAGCAATCCTTGGTATTTTTAAATACACTTCTCACACAAAAAAATGTGATGTACTTCCGTGTGTTATTTTAAGCGTGCAGTCTTCAACTCCTTGGTAGAATCGGGAATCACACCAAACTTTCCATTCAACGTGTGTAGCCAGAAAGCAATATTACCATTTAATGAAGCATGATTAGCACTTTAACAGCAGTAACAAAATGGACCGAAAGCAATTATCCCACTTGCACTTTTCCAGACACAAAAGAAAAGAGGAAAGAAATGCTTCCTCCACAAGCTGATATGACAAGTATGGTCAAGATAAGATTTTTACCACATGTATTAGTTCCTATATTGTTAGGTTCCTCTTCGGTAATCGTTAAACACGAGGCTTAACCGACCGAATAAGTTGAAAAGAAAAAGGACGAGTAACTTTCAGAAATTGCTACTGGACCAGCACAAGTATATGCATGCAGCGGAGAGAAATTGTTTATATGATTCGTGGATAAAACTGCGGTTGTCTCACATGGTAAGAACCCTGAAAAAAGCAAACTAGAGAAAGCAAAACGAGTAGAAAGTTTAACAAGAGATCTTCTTTCAAGAACCTTGTCATGTGTCATATACACAGTGAGTTGCTATCTACATCTGTCACATTTCTATTTTGCCGGCAAAAACTTTATCGATCTGGAGCATATCCTTGTACCTTCACTTCATTGTCCAGCTTACAATGGTGACTACCGAGTGTACATGCTACGCGTTCCTGCGAAATAGGGTATTTGTTACTATTAATACTTCATACCAATGGGTGTATGCAAAATTGAAGAATTATAATTGTTTGCTGGTTTTCTTAAAAAAAAGTGCCAGTTTTAGCAGCTGGTACCTATGTTGGCAATTATGCTGGTTCAGGTAAATACAAATTGTGTTTAGTTAATCCAAGCAATGGATGATTTTCAGTGATTTGCAAATTAACAGGTTCTTCTTCCAAGGAAATGTGATTTCACAATGTTTGTGAGAACAACCAACAGAGAAATCAAAATTCATCTGAGTTAAAACCGGAAATTCAGAATGCTATCTGATACCACTCTTTCAGGTTCCTCTGAACGAGGCTACACCAGCATTTGACACTCAATCCAAGTCAGGAAAAGAGAACGAGCCACATCCAGAGAGCAAAAGCAGAAATGGGGATTCATCTCCTCACAAGATCCACTTAATTATCTGATACAAGAAGAAAGCAGCCACAAGTACAAAGCAACTACACAAACCGACTGATAAAAACATCTACTAACAAAAGTTTCCTGGACCTTCTGCCACCTGTGTCTCTCACTTCCAGAGCTCCAGGTGCCTTTCAGTTTCAGCAGTTGTGAGGACTGACGAAAACCAAAAGAAAGAAAAGGAAAACCAAAGCAACTAAACAGAAGCGAAGGCAGTGACAAATAAAGGGGAGTGATTGGTGAACTGAACTAGTGAACTCCCGTGCTTGTAGCAAACACTGGCTTTTCTGTGACTGTAAAACCTCATAGCTAATCGAACTATTGAAGTAGAACTACCACTACTACTACTCTAATACGCACAAGTATGCATGGCTCGACAGTGGTAGTACTAGTTGGGTAGTGGTAATCCGCTAATCGAACTAGTGGTAATCACCAACCCTGTTGTTCCTGGCGGGAAGCCTGAGAGTTTCGTCAGCTGCTGAGTACGTGTAGGCAGTGTAGCCGTGACCATCCCTCGCTGCAGCAGCTCCGTCGACGACGACATGGTCTTTCCTTGGGTCGTCGTAGGCTTTGCGCCCTGCTTCATCGGCGGCGTGCCTGGGCGTGCCTGGGCGGCCGTAGTCCTCGGGGCGGTTGCCGCAGCAACCGAAACACGAGTCGAACCAGAGGCACATCCTTGCTGATGATCACTCGACTTTTTGTTCTGTTTGTTTTGTACTAGACCACACCCCACTAGAGAGGAGTCTGAGCTAGTTTGGAGTGGTGTTAATTGTTGGTGGCCTGAGTGAGTGCATATATATATATAGCCTCGCGCCGAGCTCGTCTTGTACGCGAAGCTGAGTTGGAAAAGTGGGTCCGGTTCGTGCAAGGCTTGAATCCAATTTTCGATGGGGAGCGACGTGTTCGGCCGGCGAATCGTGCTGCGAGAGGTCGACGTCGTGACGGGCGGTGTCGCGGAATTAAGTTTGGCAAGGCCGGCGAAGTGGTGGTCAGAGGGCGGTGGTCTTGGGGTCGTAGTCTCAGCTTGCTGCGGTTCAAACGGCAAGATTATTTGCCGATTGGCGATGCTCCCTCCAAGCGCCTCGATCGTTTGCAGCTTTTACGGTACATTCTATTAGTTGTAAGAAAATAATAGTAAAATTTAAATCTGATCCTACTGTTAGTACTGTTAATAGTAGTATAACTAAATTTAATTAATCTGATCCATTAAATTAAAAAGAATTAATGACTAGAATCGTGAAAATAACGATCGGGTTTTTATCGAGATTTTGACATCAAGCTAAGCCAAGCACAATCAAAATCCTGTCAATGGCGACAGAACTTTGGTAGCCAAAATTTGGCGATCGTTGTTTTCAAACCAAGCAGGCTAGTCTTGCATCCTTGTGTTGCTCGTTCGTCCCGTGTTAACGGACTCGCAGGTCATGAGACCGGAAACTTCAATGTCTACACTTCGATCATTTGAACGCATTTTTTTTCTAGGGTAGACCATCTGACCATTGACTGAGCCTAGTATCTGATTGGCTAACCTTCCTTTTCTCTGTTAAACGCTTCAATTACGTCGCACAGTTTAACCTCCGAGGGGAATGACGTCATCAACCTACGAGAAAAACAACAAAATTGACGTCATAAATATATGAACCGTTGGGCAGGAAATTGAAATGAAAGCACATTGTTTGGCACGAGGGCATATATTATAAATGCCTTAGTATATATGCAAGACCAAATGGATAATCACCGGACCTTGCTGCTGCATGCCATATGTCGCTGCCTGCGCCTTTATTCTCCCACAAGCTTGGAATCTGCTCACCGGGGCGAAATGATTGATCAGCCACAATGTGCTTAAACAAAAAAAAAAAATAGAGGTGGAGCACATTCTTTTTTACTATAGTTTATGTTTTATAGCTATAGCTTATGGCTTTGAGTTCTAACATGAGTGTTTATGTAAACGAACCAAATTTCAGTAAGCCATATTGTGAGACCATATGGAGATCACTCTATAGTTGTGATGAATAATTGACTTTTGGATTAGAGTATGTGTGAAGGTTGAGTTTGGTTTTTGATGATTTTGTAAAAGATCGCTTTCTGTCTGTCTACAAGTTAGTCTGGCCGACGACTTTGTGTTTACGAGTTCATCTGATCAGAGCTTTTGCTATTTACGACTTGGTGACCGGCAGGTCTGACCGGCAGAACGACCATGGGGTGGTCCAAAGGTTTAGTGCCTGAACGACCATGTGTGATCGATAGTTGTAGCCTGGTGATCGATAGTCATAGCTTACTGCCTGGTCGTGATCGGTAGTCGTAAGCTGTGGTGTGATCGATAGTTGTAGCCGATGTGAGCGGTGGTCGTAGCGATCAGCTGTGGTAGTCGTTGCTTGTGTGATCGATAGTCCTAGCGATCTGTGTGGTAGTCATAGCTTGTGTGTTTGATAGTCGTAGCGGTCTGTTGTGTGGTCGTAGGCGTCTGGTAGGAACTCGTGGGCTTCGAGTACCTCATCCCTTGCGCATCCAAGTACTCGTAAGTCATATCAGACCAGCCGGTGGTCAGACTGGCTGTGGTCTGAGGTTGTTCTCTGGAACTTTTGGGGTTTTGGTCAGGGTTTGACTAGGATGTTCTTGTGAGTGTGCACGTGTGGTTATTGCTTGGTTCTAGGATTAGAATCAATTATTTGGGTGCATACATTTTGATTGTGCAAATTGATGATCTTTATGTATCGTGCGGTGCTACGTGATGGTTTGCTTGTTGGTGTTGGTAAGGTGTAGAAGGATCAGGACTAGGCACAGGGTGGTGTTGAGGTCCAGAATGGTCAGGGAGACGCTAAAGATGATTGAGGCTTGCGGGGTGGTTGCAAGCCGGGACGACGAGAAACTGGAGTAGGAGGTATCGACAGTGGACATGACGAGCAACGGCAAAGTAGACCGGGACTAGGCTCAGGGAGGAGTCGAGGTCCAGACAGTTGAGGAAGCCGGGTGCCGTCATGTGCGAGAAGAAGCATGTAGTGGGCCAAGTGACTTGGGTCGTTTGCAAGCGAGGATGGTTCGGTGGGATCCAGACGTGTGAGAGGCTTGATGACAAGTCATTGGGGTCATATGGAAGATGGTGAAGTATGGACGATGTTTCGGGGCAAAGGAAATGGGAAGCTTCGAGGAAGGCGGTAGAGGGGCATTTTGGTAAATTATCCAATACTGGGAAAAGTGGCGGTGTGTGAAACTGCGGCGTTGGCCTAAGTGGTTTAGGTCTTGTATGTGCTGAAAATGTGAAGTGTATCAAGTGTTGGTTCACGAATAGGTTAATGGTTGTAAGCCGCTTTGAGAAGCCTGCGTGAGTAAAACCCGATGTTATGTGGGGTTAACGGGCTATCTCTGATTTGGCCTAATGGGAGGATCCATTAGGTCTTGGGTTCATTCGTGAGCCTATAAAAAGAGAGGGGAGTCGAGAGCTAGGATTTGAGAAGGTTGGCTAAGCATTTTGATGGCTAGCTCCTCCTCCCTCCTATGGGAGTTAGATTAGAGAGTGGCGTGTGCTCTAGGCATAGAGCTCTGTCCTCTCGAGAAGAGTTTGCTCGGCTTTGATTCGGTTCTTCCTCTGTTTTCTTCTACTACATCTCGGCTCTATCCTATCTTTTCTTATTCTGAGAGGTTGTTCTTGTTTCGGTTGGGTTGATCTCTCTTTTGCTCCTCTCTTGATCTTGTTGTGCTAAGGATCTGGACGAGATGGAGAATATCTCTTAAGATCGATCTCCAATCAGTTAGGCACTTCAATAGCAAGTCTATCAAGAAATCTTGTGTTTACTTGATTTTTGTCCTGTCAGGTGATTTCTTAATCTGGAGGTGTTTTTGGTTTGATCTCGTTGATGCTCTGACTCGTAGTGATAGATGGGAATATAGCCAAAACCATCTTGGCTATATTTGACCCATGAGCGGTTCTGATCAACGACTTCAATTTTAGAACTCAGTTCATGTGCGCCCTTGATAAAATCACAAAAAGGTTTCAACTTGGTTAATAAGTTTTCAATTCAAGATTGAAGCAGCCTCTTGAGACCTTAAGCAATTTGGGTACAAAGTTTCACGGCCATTTGATCTTTTAATCAAAAGATATGTGGATTTTAGATCTTGCGGTCGTGCGTTGCTCTATTCTTCCGAATCATTTTCGACCACGTCTAGTTTCGACCACGGTCAAGTTTCAGATCACATCGCATCGATTTCAACCGCTTAATGATTTTAGAGTTGGTGGTCGTGCGCCTTCTTTGCTACTTCTAGTCATTTTACGACCGCACCTGGTTTCGATCGCTCAATGGTCTTTGATCTGGTGGTCGTACACCATCTCTGCTACTTCTAGTCTTTTATGACCGCACCTGTTTCCGATCGCTCAATGGTCGTAGAATCGTGTGATCATGCGCCTCCACTCCTTTTCGAGCTGCTTAAGACCACAATCGGTTACTTGGTGTACGCTGATTTAAGTTGCAAAGATGTCTCAAATTTGTCATGAATTTTTCGATCTAGGAATAGAATAGCTTCCTGAGACATTAAGAAACATGCGTACATCGGTTTCACGGCTTTTGGATCTTTCGATCAAAAGTTGCGTGATTCTGATCGCACTTTGGTCATCGACTATGGTTGTGTCGACCATTCACTGGTCTTCGACCACGTAGTTTACGATCACATCGGTCTTTGACTGCGCTGGTTTCCGACCATTCATTGGTCCTAAACTCGCTAGCCTTTCGACCACACACTGGACATCGATAACGTTGATTTCCGCCATGTTGGTTACGATCACGTTGGTTTCGACTATGTTGGTTATGATCACGTTGGTATCGACCACGTTGATTTCGACCACGTTGGTTACGACCACGTTAGTTTCGACCACGTTGGTTTCGACCATGTTGGTTTCGACCACAGTGGCTTCAACCACATTGTCTTCCTTTCAACCACGTTGTTTTTCTCTACTGACTGGTTGTGTTCAGTTCGGATGTCCGGTGTTTTCTGATCAGTAATAGTAACTTGATCACATAGTTTGTCGAACAGTTTATTCTCGGCTCTGTCTTCCTTGGCGTGTCAAGTAGATTTCATATTCTAATCTTCATAACTTTGTAGCTATCGGAGTAAAGGGATAAGTAAATTCTACTTAGAGAAAAAATTTAAAGGCATCATTCACCCCCTCTGTTACCTATCCCGTCCCGTCCGACACATATGTTGCTGCCTGCGCCTTTATTCTCCCACAAGCTTGGAATCTGCTCACTGGGGCGAAATGATTGATCAGCCACAATGTGCTTAAACAAGAAGAAAATAGAGGCAGAGCACATTCTTTTTGACTGCGGTTTATAGTTTATGGTTTTGAGTCCTAGCATGAGTGCTTATTTGAACGAACCAAATGTCAGTAAACCGTTTCGAAACGGCGACAAAGAAACCATTACATTTGTTTGTTGAAAAGAAGTTATAAGCCATAAATTATATATCATAAATCGGAAAGAACAGGGCCATGGTAACTTCTGGATTGGAGACAAATTGTAGGGTCCCAACAAGGATGGATATCCACCGACAATATATCTCCATCTGTGGAGGTGATTGTCCACCGAAAGTAGTAATTATTGGAGATACGTACCCCTCTAGAGCTAGCTTATCATCACTGGTTAATTTCTGGTTTGGCTGATACAAGATCTCATGGAAATAGTCCTGTAAAAAAATGAGATCGAACAATTTGGAGTTGTCATGATAGAGAATTCTTTTGCATATGCAGTGCAAGACGCATTGGACGGCTTTTCAAAAAAAAAAAAAAGAAGAAGAAGACGCATTGGATGGAACTTCGCGTAGATATCACCTGAGCCAAACGTGGAAAAGTTGTAATATTCTCAAAATTATGATAAGCTGGTTTCTTTAAATAGTTAGTGCTTCTTGGAGTTCTTTTGAGTTAACCAATTTATACATACTCCCGCAGTTATTCTCGAAAAGAAATTTTTTATGCAGACGTAAAGCGCACTTAGTTGTCTGTGCGTGTATTGCCTAACTAAAGCATGACAAAGATGGACGAATATTGAAAGACTTCACGCTATACAAATGATCTGTACGTATAAAGAACAGATCATGCACTATACATAGATTTGGAGAATCACTATATGATCAATGTTTCACTATATGATATGATAGTGCTGCAAAAGACTGCAAAAATCTTTGTCCATGATCCTGGTACGTACAAGTGTCCAGGTTCGTTCTCTACAATACAAAAATTGAAAAAGAACGGTTGTTATTGGCATAAGTGCTCCCGTTTAAGTGTACTGGTACAATCATAAGATAATTCGTTTAATTTCCGCCAAAAAAATACAGTTTGATAGGTGCCACGGCCACAGCAGCTCTCGTCCTACCCTGTGTTATTTCCCTGGGCCGCATGAGCATAACTTTCTTCTTCGTCTTAAAACAAGATCTCATGAAAAGATAGAACCATTGGGATTATTAGGATAGAGAATTCTTTTGAATATTCAGTGCGAGCTGCATTGGATGGAACTTTGCGCAGACATCGATCGCTCGGCCAAAATGAGAAAAAGATAATATTATTCTCAAAAGGAAGGGGAGATGTTTTTTAAGAGAACTGTTACTGCACGTTACGCCGTGGGTATGCCATTGACATCCCGACAGCATAGCTCCCCTTTACCGCTGTTCCCCTATCCTTCCCGGTCTCTTCTCTTGAACCGACACCGTCCCTCCCGTCCCCTCTCTTTTTCGATGCCGGAGCAGCTCAGTACCCCTCTTCTGCCTCCTCTGCCCCCTCCTCCACCACCGACAGCTAGTGGTGATCTCATCGCCTAGCCACGCTACCATCCCCTTCCCCGCCGCTACCACCACATCCAACTTAATATTCAGTGTGCCGCTATCATTAAGCCTTCCTCCATCATCGCCCACCACCGCCGCCCACCGTCGGACCACTGCCTCCCCGGCCTCCCTCTACGTCCGGGGGCAGCGGTGAACCGTCATCGGCAAATCCAAAGTCGGAGGTGAATGAGGAGAGGAGGGTGATGCTGGAATTGAAGGAGGTGGAGGGGCGGCACCAGAGGTAGCCATCTGATGGCCGGAGGCGATCGAAATCAACGACGGATCGGTATACCGTGGTATACCGTTTTCTAGTATTTTTCTTTTTTTAATGTTAGTTATCGATACACTTTGTGGAGTTCGTTGTAGAGTTTATTATATTTCAGCAGTTATTCTCCAAAAGGATTTTTTAAGATACCAGAATAAAGCTCGCTTTGTGGATATATATATCAGATAAAAGCACGCCAAAAATGGAGATATATTTGGTTTTAGCACGGTTGTGGCTTTGGCTTTTTTACTTTTTTTATAGTAATTAGCTTTTAAACGGTGTGTTTTTTCAAAGCGGGGTCTACTAGTCGATTATAGTACATACCGTACTGACTTCAGCTATACTGACCAAAATCGTATACGACTGTCTCTCTCTTTGTAATCTCCCTCGCGAACAGCCAGAATTCAAAAGGCATAAGTCACGACCAAAAGAACCCACACACAATAAAATACTTTCTGTCATAGAAATGATCGGTTCAGAGTATAATCATCTGCGAAAAAAAAATACTGGAACCATTGGTTTGCTGTGGAGAATGACTAGCGTATCTATGTATGATAGTGCTGCATTAGTTTTTGTACAAATCTATGCCCATGATACTGAAGGCATAGGTGTCGACATTGATCCTTCAGTACATAAGCCAAAAATTCGGAACTGAAGCTGTGAAGATCCTCCGATCCTCTTGTCCTCCAAGTAAGGTGATTGTAAAATATTCATCCTCAATTAGTAATGTATCAATTTTTATTTATCTCTCATGAATCTATGTTGATTTGGTTGATGTGCTTTTATTTGGTTGGTTTTGATCTTCTCTCTTCCCTTCTTGATCTTGTTGGATGCTAATGATAAGTTAGTGATGCAGATATATCATGGAAATCAATTGACATCCTTACAGGTATCTAGGGGTGAAAACGGATCGGATTCGGTCGGATATTGCTTAAACCGTATCCTAACCCATATTTTTTCTCCGGATTCGGAGTCGAATACGGTAAGACCGGATACGGATACGAATTCGGAATATTCGGAGTTTCGAATACGGTACCGTCGGGACGGATATGTAACGGATTCGGTTCGGAAACGGATAATATAGGCGGATAATACGGATGATTATAATTCCAAAAACTTATACTTTAGTAACACAGCATAAGTTTATACATAAGTGGTAAATTCATACAAACCACAAGAACACAACATAAGTTTATCTTGTCATAACAGAAACACAAAATAAGTGGTAAATTCATACAAGCCACAATAGGAACACAACATAAGTTTATCTTGCCATAACGAAACACAAAATAAGTGGTAAATTCATACAAGCCACAATAGGAACACAACATTCAACATAAGTTTATCTTGCCATAATGAAACACAAAATAACAATAGTATGTGCTCATAGCCTCAAGCAGATAACAACTGAATGCTCAAAGTGCCTTCAAGCTCTATGGCTCATCATCACTAGCTATTTCTTCTTCCTACAATTCGTCCTTTGGTAATCAGGCAACAGTATGTATTACAGCATAATGCATACATGGATTATAGCATAATGTATTACAGCATAATCAGGCAACTAGCAAGAAAGCATCGTCTTTTACTAAAACAATAACACAAGGAGGCACAGATAAGTGATGGATTTGTACTTTTGTATCAAACATGGAAAGACAAGTGGCACCAAATCGAGAGGAAATGCTTGATTGATGGTTGAAGGTATTCTCGATAATGCAAACTTGGCACTATAAGCTAAAATTAAAATGGATGAAAACCAAGAATTTGCGACCAAATAGGGATGTAGACACTACTCAAAATTCAAAACCTAATCTTCTGAAACTAACAAAAAACACATTCAAGCAAGAAGTCTACTCCTGACCTTCTTATGCTGACATTTTCTACCGTAGCTAGAACAATCCTTCTCCTGAATCCAAAGTTATTGTTATTATGATTTGCATGGTAAACACTAAAACACAGAAATACATCTGTATGTGAATAATTACCTTAAGACAGTTAGTGAACTTACTTAGCTCATCTAATGATATGCTAGCAGCACTCTCCCCAGATTTAACCAGTCGAATCTTACAGTTCTTCGTAAATATACTATAAATATACACAACATAAGAATTACATTATAAGCAAGATCAATATCATAGTGCAATCAAGAACCAGAAGAATCAGATCTACAATAAAGAACATAAGTTTTCTAGTTCTCATTCAGTTTTTTAGATAAGTAGCAAAAAGTATAGGCTACAACATCGTATGAACTCCCATGCGCTGAATCACTAGCTAGCTAGAACATACAAAATTACTGACTACAACAAACCGCAGGAGGGAGACGAGAGGGGCTTACCGGCTACGATGGCGAGGGGGATGCAGGAGTTTGGCGGCGAGGTCGAGGCGGGCGCCCACCCGAATTCGCGGCGCGCCGCCCACCGATCCTCGAGCGGTCGCGTTCCTCCGCGCCCGCATCGCAGATCAATCCCCGAGCCGCAGCGCCGCGGCGGCGAGATCGAGGCGGGAGGATTTGGGGCGGAGCGAGCTAGGGTTGCGAGATCGAGAGGACGCAGGAGGATTTGGGAATCGGGAGCGTCGGAGTGAGCGATGCGCCTGCGGCCGCCTGCGGGATGTGGGAATCGGGAGCGAGTGAGCGAGCTAGGGTTGCGAGTTGTGTGGACATCCGTCGGTGCGTGCGAATCGCGGGCGCGCCGCGGGGCCGTTGGGCCGCGTGGGCTGTGGGTCGATTGACGGTCACGGTCGGATATACGATTCGGTTAGTATCCGAAAAACCGAATACCGAGACAATCGGTTCGGATATCATATAAACCGAATCCGCCATCAATCCGACTACACGTATCCGTATCCGAACCCGAATCCGACCGGATACTAAACCGTTACGGTTGCTACCAACCGGATTCGGTACCGGATCGGTCGGGAAAAACCCGATCCGTTTTCACCCCTACAGGTATCAGTATTGGCAAGTTCATGAACCTTCTTATCTCGGGTGATTTTTTGATCCAGATTTTTTTTGCCTCGATTCCTTGAGTATTCTTGCTTATTGTGACATGTGGAAATACATCTATAGCTATCATTCCCCCACGAGCAAGTCATATTTATTGTTTTTTGTTTTTTCTCAATTTTAGTATATCCTTTCTTCAAACAGAAAAATGTCAGAACTTTGACAATAATTTTAATGATCATTGATTGGAATAGATTCCTGATATCCTAAAGAAGGTGCATACTATATTTCAAGTGATTTGGAATCTTAATTTGAGAGTTAGCTCATTTTATGGTTTAAAATCGGTTTTGCTACAACAGAGTTTTAGGAGCTAAAAGATCTCAACCTTCTTATAAACCTTCAAGATCTCTTGTTATTTTATATTCCTAAGATATTACTTTGGTTCAAATTTTTCGAGTCATTTGGACCTTTCTCGTGAAAGTTTGTGACTTTTGGTCATATTCGAGTTGAATTTCCTGTGATGATACGAGGGAAATGTAGTACTGTCCATTATATATAATGACAGTAGTACCGTAATAGTAGTACCACATCTTACATGATGGTAGTATCTCTCTGAGATGTCAAATCCTATTTGGTTCAATTTTTTAGGGATTTCTCTAGAACTGCTTAGGCTCTGATCTTCATAATTTTTCATAACTATTAGAATAAAAGACTTTAACAATTTAAAGATGAAATATTTTAGAAAAATGTGGCTCCTATTTACAACTCTTTAGTCGCCGTCCTACGACTGCTTACACAAAAAAAGGTAATGTACTTCCGTGTGTTATTTTAAGCGTGCAGTCTTCAACTCCTTGGTAGAATCGGGAATCGCACCAAACTTGAAGAATTATAATGGTCGGCTGGTTTAAAAAAAATAAGTAGTGCCAGTTTTAGCAGCTGGTACCTATGCTGGGCAATTATGCTGGTTCAGGTAAATACAAATTGTGTTTAGTTAATCCAAACAATGGATGATTTTCAGTGATTTGCAAATCAACAGGTTCTTCTTCCAAGGAAATGTGATTTCACAATGTTTTTCACAATGTTTGTGAGAACAACCAAAAGAAATCATAATTCATCTGAGTTAAAACCGGGAATTCAGAACGCTATCTGATACCACTCTTCAGGTTGCTCTGAACGAGGCTACACCAGCATTTGGCACTCAATCCAAGTCAGGAAAGAAAAAGTGACTGAAAAAAACACAAGAGCCACATCCATAGAGCAAAATCAGAAATGGGGACTCATCTCCTCACAAGATCCACTTAATTATCTCATACAAGAAGAAAGAAGCTACAAGTACAAAGCAACTACGCAAGCCAACTGATAAAAACATCTACCAACAAAAGTTTTCTGGACCTTATGCCACACATGCATGGACAAAACAATATGGAGGCTCTGAGCAAAATCTGCAGCAGCCTCCTGTCTCTCTCACTTCCAGGTGCCTTTCAGTTTCAGCAGATGTGACGACTGACGAAAACCAGAAGAAAAGGAAAGGAAAACCAAAGCAACTAAACAGAAGCGAAGGCAGTGACAAATAAAGGGGAGTGATTGGTGAACTGAACTAGTGAACTCCCGTGCTTGTAGCAAACACTGGCTTTTCTGTGACTGTAAAACCTCATAGCTAATCGAACTATTGAAGTAGAACTACTACTACTCTAATACGCACAAGTATGCATGGCTCGACAGTGATTTGCAAATTAACAGGTTCTTCTTCCAAGGAAATGTGATTTCACAATGTTTGTGAGAACAACCAACAGAGAAATCAAAATTCATCTGAGTTAAAACCAGAAATTCAGAATGCTATCTGATACCACTCTTTCAGGTTCCTCTGAACGAGGCTGCACCAGCATTTGACACTCGGATTAAGTCAGGAAAAGAGAACGAGCCACATCCAGAGAGCAAAAGCAGAAATGGGGATTCATCTCCTCACAAGATCCACTTAATTATCTGATACAAGAAGAAAGCAGCCACAAGTACAAAGCAACTACACAAACCGACTGATAAAAACATCTACTAACAAAAGTTTCCTGGACCTTCTGCCACCTGTGTCTCTCACTTCCAGAGTTCCAGGTGCCTTTCAGTTTCAGCAGATGTGACGACTGACGAAAACCAGAAGAAAAGGAAAGGAAAACCAAAGCAACTAAACAGAAGCGAAGGCAGTGACAAATAAAGGGGAGTGATTGGTGAACTGAACTAGTGAACTCCCGTGCTTGTAGCAAACACTGGCTTTTCTGTGACTGTAAAACCTCATAGCTAATCGAACTATTGAAGTAGAACTACCACTACTACTACTCTAATACGCACAAGTATGCATGGCTCTAATAATACCTTCCGACAGTGGTAGTACTAGTTGGGTAGTGGTAATCCGCTAATCGAACTAGTGGTAATCACCAACCCTGTTGTTCCTGGCGGGAAGCTTGAGAGTTTCGTCAGCTGCTGAATACGTGTAGGCAGTGTAGCCGTGACCATCCCTCGCTGCAGCAGCTCCGGCGACGACGACATGGTCTTTCCTTGGGTCGTCGTAGGCTTTGCGCCCTGCTTCATCGGCGGCGTGCCTGGGCGTGCCTGGGCGGCCGTAGTCCTCAGGGCGGTTGCCGCAGCAACCGAAACACGAGTCGAACCAGAGGCACATTCTTGCTGATGATCACTCGACTTTTTGTTCTGTTTGTTTGTACTAGATCACTAGAGAGGAGTCTGAACTAGTTTGGAGCGGTGTTAATTGTTGGTGGCCTGAGTGAGCGCATATATATATAGCCTCGCGCCGAGCTCGTCTTGTACGCGAAGCTGAGTTGGAAAAGTGGGTCCGGTTCGTGCAAGGCGTGAATCCAATTTTCGATGGGGAGCGACGTGTTCGGCCGGCGAATCGTGTTGCGAGAGGTCGACGTCTTGACCGCGACGCCGTGACGGGCGGTGTCGCGGAATTAAGTTTGGCAAGGCCGGCGAAGTGGTGGTCAGAGGGCGGTGGTCTTGGGGTCGTAGTCTCAGGCTCTCAGCTTGCTGCGGTTCAAACGGCAAGATTATTTGCAGCTTTACATGGTTGGAAAATATGTTGATAATACTCACTAACTCGCCGGCACACAGATTTGAGATAGCAAATTGGATTTTGCTGAAGTTTTGGCAAGGAAACAAACCCTTCTGAGCTGGGCCAAAGGGCCGGAACATGTTACGCTTCATTTGAATAAAAATAGGTAAATAGGAAATTTCTATAGTACATTTTATTGGTAGTAAGAAAATAATAGTAAAATTAAATCTAACTATTAATTTATAAAGGCAAAATATATTTTTTATAAACCTATCTTTTGTGATTGTATTATAGATTTTTATTTGAATCTATTATTAATCTTTTCCGTGTGTTGCTCGTTCATCCCGTGTTAACGGACTCGCAGGTCATGAGACCGGGAACTTCAATGTCTACACTTCGATCATTTGAACGCATTTTTTTTTCTAGGGTAGACCATTTGACCATTGACTGAGCCTAGTATCTGATTGGCTAACCTTCCTTTTCTCTGTTAAACGCTTCGATTAAGTCGCACAGTTTAACCTTCGAGGGGAATGACGTCATCAACCTACGAGAAAAACAACAAAATTGACGTCATAAATATATGAACCGCTGGGCAGGAAATTGAAATGAAAGCATATTGTTTGGCACGATGGCATATATTATAAATGCATTAGTATATATGCAAGAACAAATGGATAATCACCGGACCTTGCTGCTGCATACCATATGTTGCTGCCTGCGCCTTTATTCTCCCACAAGCTTGGAATCTGCTCACTGGGGCGAAATGATTGATCAGCCACAATGTGCTTAAACAAGAAAAATATAGAGGTGGAGCACATTCTTTTTAACTGCAGCTTATGTTTTATGGTTATAGTTTATGGCTTTGAGTCTTAACGTGAATGTTTATGTGAACGAATTAAATGTCAGTAAGCCGTTTCAAAACATCGACGAAGAAACCGTTTTATTTGATTATTCGAAAGAAGTCATAAGTCATAAACCATATACTACAAGTCATAAACCATATACTACAAGTCGGAAAGAATAAAGCCTTGATAACTTCCGGATTGGAGACAAGTTGTAGGGTGCCAAACAAGGATGGATATCCACCGAAAATAGATCTCCGTCTGTGGAGGTGATTGTCCACCGAAAGTAGTAATTATTGGAGATACGTAGCCCTCTAGAGCTCATCATCACTGGTTAATTTTTGGTTTGGCTGATACAAGATCTCATGCAAGTAGACCTGTAAAAAATGAGATCGAACAATTTGGAGTCGTCATGATAGAGAAATCCTTGGCATATGCAGTGCAAGACGCATTGGACGGCTTTTCAAAAAAAAAAAGACGCATTGGATGGAACTTCGCGTAGATATCACCTGAGCCAAACGTGGAAAAGTTGTAATATTCTCAAAATTATGATAAGCTGGTTTCTTTAAATAGTTAGTGCTTCTTGGAGTTCTTTTGGGTTAATTAATTTATACATACTCCTGCAGTTATTTACGAAAAGAAAATTTTTTATGCAGACGTAAAGCGCAGTTTGTGTATGCGTGTATTACCTAACTAGATGGACGAATATGGAAAAGACTTCACGCTATACCAATGATCTGCACGTATAAAGAACAGATCATGCACTGCACCTCCGTCAAAATGATGAACCAATACAAAGATTTGGAGAATCACTATATGATCTATGTTTCAATATATGATATGAATAGTGCTGAAAAGACTGCAAAAATCTATGTCCATGATACTGGTACAAGTGTCCAGGTTCGTCCTCTACAATCCAAAAATTGAAAAAGAACAAAGCATTGCCGCGTAGGAACGGTTGATATTGGCATATAAAGGCATGTACAATGATGATATAGACAGTTGTTGTCTATAATATCTTTTATATTATTTATAAATGGTTCTTTTTTGTATGTCTTTATAGACAACTTCTCTATGACATAATACATCTTATTTACCATATTATAGTCGACTATTGTATAATAGACGGTCCAATTCTCTATGTTTCATCTCTCTCCTCCACATCATCTCGTGTCCTACATAGTAAGATTTATAAACAGCTGACATCACACCATTGTATATAGACTAAGTGCTTCGGTGTAAGTGTACTGGTACAATCATACGATATTTGGTTTAATTTTCGCCAAAGAAAAAAAAAACAGTTTGATAGGTGCCACGGCCGCAGCAGCTCTTGTCCTACGCTGTTGTTATTCCCCCGCGCCGCATGAGCATAACTTTCTTCGTCTTAAGCATGATCTCATGAAAAACATAGAACCATTGGAGTTATTAGGATAGAGAATTATTTTGTATATTCAGTGCGAGCTGCACTGGATGGAACTTTGCGCAGACATCGATCACTCGGCCAAAATGAGAAAAGGGCAATAATATTCTCAAAAGACAGATTCAAATCAACTCAAATAAATCTGAATGGAGTTAATTAAATTCTATCACAATTAATTTGGTGATATGAGATAGGGTTCTAGAGAGCACGGGATGCAAACGAGGTCAAACAAAGCTGAGAAAAGGTCATGGAGAAAAACTGCTGGGAGGAACATCAAGGAAGGATCAAGGAGAATGAATATTCATAGAAATATTCCACTCTGGATTCGGAGGTGGTTAGATCTAGCTGACCGGCGGATATCACCGCTTGATCATTAACATAATGATTATTTTCTATTTATTAAGGAAGTTTCATGAGTTAGATGAGACCTACAGATAGATACGAGGGTCTATACAGTGTACTAGGTAGCATTTACCAAATATTATTATTTACGGGTTATGGCGTGGGTTCTACCTGTGATAGGTACAAGGGTCTGTTCGTATTGACTTCTAAAAGCCACTTTTCTATAGCAAATGATTTTTTTACAATACATAACTTTCAAACGGGGTATTTTTTTAAGGTGGGATTTACTAGTTGATTATAGTAAACACTATAGTGACTTTATTTATATCGGCCAAAATCACACGTGAATGTTTATCTCTACAAGCTTCTCTATAATCTATTACTATTCATCAGCCAAATCCAAAAACCATTAGCCAAAACCAATATGAACACCCCTAATTTTAATTAATCATATTAATCCTATATTTCACATTGCTAGGAAGTTCAAAGCATATTATTATTTAAGGTTTCATTACCAATTAATCAAATTATTAATTCAATAATTAACTAAATGTGAGATTAGCTATTTAATTGATTTCTATAATATCCTTATACTGGAGACGCACCTAAGTGGCTGACAGGTTATACCACTAATTACTAATTAGTGGCTAATTTTAGCTAGTTAGGACACTAATTACTCATAGACTGTTGTTGATAATTAATTAATCCTAGGTTTACGTGCATCTAGATAAAACATAAACTCTTATATTAACCCAGATGCTAATGGACCTTGAAACTATGGCTTACGACATGTTGGCGAATTGTTTAATTAACATATAATTAATCTATCCTAGTACTATGTAGTTCATCAAGTTGTAGTTTAGAAAAATTATTATTAATGACCAAAGACCCATAGGTTATTGGGATAATTAATTATATTTTAGTAGACATACAAAGTTATATTTTAGCATGATCTCTAATTCAAGTTGCTCTTTGAATTGCATGTTGTTGGCACACTAATTATCTTTAATTACTAATTGACTTTGATTTATACTCAATTAGAGGAACAGGCTATGACACATATTTTACTATATTGCTGAGAGACTATTTATGATCTAGGTCTTATTGGTATTTACACGTCTGTTAGTTCTTTCCCTAAGATATTTAATTAAAGAAAAATAAAAAAGTAGGGAAAATAAAAGGTCATATCTCCACGGATAATACAGAAAAAAAGAAAAAAAAAGACAAATTAACATGTTAAAAAATAACTCATTTCAAACAGCTTTTTAATTTTAGAAGTCAGAAGCCATTGTTTTTTTGGAACCGGACATACAACAAGTGTATCGTGCTTGCGCTGCAGCAGCCGAGGAATCGGTCGCCGACCGTAATTGGTCTTCATGTCCTGTGTTCAGCCACAAGCCGCAGCTAAAAGCCATAGGCTTCAGCCAAAAAGAACAGGCCCAATGTTTGCTTTGAATCCAATGTTTTTTGAAAAAACTTTTATCAACTGTTAAAAAAATTGGACTTAATTATTCACAAAAAAATTCCACTGGCAAAAAATTTTCTGGACAGCAAGCACTATCAGTGGGAGCTCACATATAACACGCTGTCAGTTCAGAGAAAGACCATACACACTGACTGAAAAGATAGAGCCATACACACACTGGCTGAGGATCATCATGTCCTGTGTTCCACGAAGGCCTAGCATACATGATCGATGACTGTTTGGTAGCGGTAGTAGTAGGGCCTGTTCTTTTCTACCGCGCTTATGGCTTTTATGAAATTTTGAATTTTACTGCTTACTGCATGCATTACGAGAGACAGATACTCACTTGCGATTTTAGATGGTACGGATGTTGGGCTTTTAATGTGTAGATCGCTTTACCAGAGACCCGTCTTGAGAAAATACTCCGTTTGAAAGTTAGTGATCAGAAGAAAGCCAAAGTCACGGCCGGAGGAAAAGAACAGGCCCGTAGTCCGCTAAACTACTGTTCCATATTCAAGTGGCAACCAGCTTAGAAAAAAGATCAGAACTGTCGCAATAGCAGCGAAGGTATAATAACACTAGCGAGCATCGCATACATGCTTGTTTCTCCTCGCTACATTATAACACCAGTGAGCATCGTATACATGCATAGACTCAAATGGATAATGGAGATCGGTAGCCCATGCAGATGCGGTAGCCTCTCCTAAATCGGTGGCTTTTATTCCGGCTGGAGAGGGGCCTTGATTTCCTTGCAGTGCAGTGCAGTGCAGTGGTCCTATCCTGTGTGGAGTAATCCATCCGTATTAATTAGTACTACTACTTACTGAAGTAGTAGTTAACCCCTGTGACAACTTTATGTGACATGGGCTCCATCCATGCGTCCTGCTGCCTGCCTGCCTGTCATCATCACTCATCCATGTACTCTCTCTGAACTACCACTGTGGAGTACTGCCCCAGTATATATTGCCGATTTATTACCGTCCCCAGATCCATTAGTACTGCTGCACTCTACGTAGGACAGTCATTTTTTGCTGTACTGCGAGGCGTGCTAAGCAACCGGCCACTCCTGTTTACTTATGGAGGTCGTAGGCCATGTTTAGGGCTTAAATCATGTCAGCTTCTGCTTTTTTTTAAAAAAAAAGTCAGAAGTCTCCCCAAACAGGCCAGCTTCAAAGGTGCTTTCGGCTTATACCAAAAACCACACATAAGATGGGTAATGCCGCTTCGCTCATCTGACAGCCCAAGACGCCTCATCTCTTGCCTGTTTGGTTACTTCTCCCGCCTTGCCTTCCCGCCCTTGATGTCAACTTCCTCCACTGCCGAGGTAATTTGGACCTGTTTCTCGGCCGGATCATTAGGTATTTTTAGGTAATTGTTCAGATCTAGGTTTCCTAACCTCTGTGTTCTGTAAGCCGCTCAACGTATGCCAATTGTTGATTGCTATCTATTCTCCTATTTAGAAATTAGAAATTTGTACTGACAGAAGTAGAAATTGTTTTCTTGAACTGAAATCAGTAATGCATACCGATATAAAAAGTGATGGAAGCAACAACTGATTCCACAATGCATCCGATAGACCTCTTGCTGTAGCCCAAACATACAGATCATGAATGAATTACTGACATTGTTGATGACCTGATATAACTTGAGTACTGTTCTTCACTGTCCATGAGGTAGCATATACATGCTGTGTACCTGTGTAGACATGATGGATCTGTGTGTGTAATGGCTCTATCTTTTCAGTCAGTGTGTATGGTCTTTCTCTGAACTGACAGCGTGTTATATGTGAGCTCCCAGTGATAGTGCTTGCTGTCCAGAAAAAATTTTGCCAGTGGAATTTTTTGTGAATAATTAATTCCAATTTTTTTAACAGTTGATAAAGGTTTTTTCAAAAAACATTGGATTCAAAGCAAATATATCGAGAAAGGAAAACAATGGCCTAGTCAACCTACATTCATAACATTGCAAATGTACATTTTATATTATACATGTAATTTTGGAAGTTGCAAAATATTGCTCAATTATTCGTAACTTAGTACAAAGTCATTTCATCAATATTTTTGTAAAAAAAATAAAAAACAATTATATTTACGCTAAATCAGCACACAAATATACCTTCTGAACCCTCAAGGTATTTTAGACATTTCAACCTTTATCCATATCTGAAGCCGCTAGTTAGTCCAACAAAAATCCAGTATTTTAGATATTTTAATATTCATCTACAACTGAAGCAGCCAGTCAGTTTAACAAAAAAAAACAGACCACCAACCGATCTATTAGGTTATATACAATACAAGATACTTATATATGAATGTTTAAAGAGAGAGAATATAATCACATCATCAAACATCGATGTAAAAATTACTTTCTTCAATGCAAGCATATCTTTCATAGGTGCTTAGATGTTATATTATCTTTTAATTACATATAGTTATACACATAAGTACCTACTAAGCACTGATGCTTATTTAAGCATCGATGTTTCAAAATAAGAGTCTTATCTATCCTATATGGCAAAAAAATTAGTTTTTAATTGCTAAATATTTTTCTAAGCGTTTATATTGTACGTGCTCTTAGGAGCTAGAAAACCAAAAAAAAACATCGTTTTGGCAAAAGCTAGTCTCCCAAATAGGGCCTATACTGTTCAAATCAGTGCTTGAGGTGGACTGCTCGTGTATTTGATTTCTGCAGCTAGATGATGCATGAATTATGATGGGGGGATTTGCTCATGTGCCCCAAAGTTTAATGGTGTTTGCTCAAATGCCCCATGATGTCTCACTGACATGTGGGCCTTGGATCCGCATGTTAGTGAGACATTATGGGGCATTTGAGCAAACGCCATTAAACTTTAGGGCAAAGGAGCAATTTTTCCATTATGATGAGTTAAAGCCGATAGAAGAGTTACAGAGTTTTTACAGTTTGACGAGAAGAGGGCGTGCACGTCTGTCTGTCCGTCTGCTGCTCTACCTCACACCATTCGTTCCCTTGTTTATAAAACTACCCACCATTCCTGCTGTCCTACCAAAGATGTACTTACTGCTGCCAAATCAGATACATCATGGAATATAGTAGTATACAGATTCCAGATATTAGGAGACCAGGTGAGCTTCTATTTAAGCCCTTTTTTTGAAAAATATTTATATTTAGACCCCTAGTGGTTTTAATTCCGTTTTGGACCTGGGGTTTGAGCCGTGGATCACGGCGCCGAGGTAACACGCCTCGGCGCCGTGGACCACGGCCCGAGGCCCAGCCCGCGCCACAGGCCGACCCGCGTGGTGCCGACGTGGCGTAAGCTCGGCGCCGTGATCCACGGCTCCGAGCTCGGCCGTGATTCGTGGCTCGACCTCGAGCCGTGGAACGTGGCGCCGACCTCGAGCCGTGGAACGTGGCGCCGAGCCGTGAAAAATTCAAACCACCGGTAGGTGGCGCTCGATTCGGCGCCTTCAAAATAATCCGTAGTTTTGGAAACATTCGAAAAATGATGAAGTGTGTGAAACACAATTTTCGCTACATTTTTGATGTTGTGTTCAATCTGAAAATTTCGGGTGCTAGTATGGTAATAATGTTTGTAATTTTTTCGTAAGCAGGGAACTGAATGGTCAAACACTAATTCTTTGGAGCAAGCATGGGTGGGCAACATTATGCACTCTTTTAAATACCGTCATACCGGTAGTCTCAAGTGCAGTCGATACAGCTAGGCAAACACAATACAATGCATAATAATAGGATTACAAAGACCGTAGATAGCGTGGATCTATTACATTATGTCTACTGGGTGTAGCGTGGTTGTTTCCCCTTTTTGTCGCCTGAAGATGGCTCCGCTGCATCCTTCTTCCTGTCACTCTTGGTCTTGAGAGTCGCCTCACGAGCTTCAAGCTCTTCCTCCTGACGCTTGATGGCGGCTTCACGCAGACTTAGCTGCTCCCGCGTCCTTTGCAGCTCATCCTCCTTGCCCTTAAGACGGATTTGGTCCACCCTAACGCGCTCTTGCTCAAGCCGCATCCGTCGCTCCACTCGCGAGCCCGAGTCATCTTGGAAAAGTATTGTCCTTTGTTTTCCACCGCATTGGCGTGTTCCGTAGCCATGCCGGCGGGCACCGATCCACCCATTCGAGGAACCCGCAAGCCTATGTGTGGGGTGGTAGATGTCATGGATCAAGTTGAAAACGAAACGAAACAAAGGATTTAGTTGTCGCCGTTACCACGAAGTCGCCATCCGTGTCCGGACACTTGAAGAATCTACGGCCGTAGTTGGCTCGTTTTACTGGATCCGTCCAGACGCACAACATTGTCCGAAAGCCGCAATGGCACTTCGGGCGCTCATGCCACTCCGGCACTCAAATGGGTCGGACCTCCGGAAGACATTGTGATGTCTTGAGGAGATGTGGTAGTATTGTGATGTCTTGAGGAGATGTGGTGGTATTGTGATGTATTGAGGAGATGTGGTATGGAACACATATGAGGCCTTTATGTAGGCAGATTATCTCGTGCAGTGGGCATAGTCCATGGAGAGGATCTTTTCGCTTTTCCCGGATTCCAGTAGCAATAAATGGCCCTATGTAGACTTTTAGAGACTACAGTCTCGTAATAAATTGTAGTTCGTAGCCTTTTCGTAGATTGGACCATTCAATTTATTTGGTACAACATAGCCTTTTCTGTTGTTTTCGCTATAGGCCTATGTCATCCCGGTCATCGGGTTTCACAAGATCCGGATAAGGGATCTTATCTCTCATCCCGTCCTCCGCTTCTTGTCATCGTGGTCGAGTAGTCTTGGGTGGGATAAGTGTCGACCCTGCTTTGTCATCTCACTTCAAAAGTCGCCTGCTTTGTCATCTCACCGAGTGTAGCGCCCTTTTTGACGTCTCGTGGAAAGTCGACATGTATTGTCACATCTCAATGTAAAGATGGCCCCTTTCGTCAAGTATGTACACGTAATCGTTATCTTTTTTGTGGTCACTACATGAAGCGCCTGCTTTGCTATAAGTAGTACGGTTGGGGTCCCATGACATTGTAAATCGAACACGGTTGAGCTTCCTATATTCGTGGTGAAGCCAACCATGTCGAAGCCGAGGGGCGATGGGATTTGGGTCACCGAAGGAAGACATTCCCTTGAAAGGAGGGATATGTTCGGTCCACGATCGATTGATACCAAGCCGGCGTGCTCAACCGCCGCGTGGCGAAATGCGACACAATGAGTACGCGGTCGTGCAGATCTTGGATGGCCCGAACGATGGCGGACGACGTTTCTTCCGATGCTCACGCTCCGGGGTACAAATTAGTAATATTACATTTATTATGGCTTATAGACCCTCGAAGTTTACCGTCCTTTTTTTGCAGATGGCAAAATGCGACTTCTCCCGCTGGATCGACCCTCCTCATGAACGGTATGTTGATCGTTATGTGGCTACATTATGGGCTCGAATATGGGACTTGGAGTACCGAATGGAGAGTCTCACGAGGAGAACAACGACCTCCGCGAATGATGCAACGAGAGAGGCAACGAGGAGGTCGTGAATATAGGAAGCTCTTATGATCCCACATGTTGCTGCGCGAACCCGAGCTGCATATGTGCATGCCACTACCACGACGGACAGCCACGTCCGAGGCGACCCCCTCAGCAATTCTCCATGTGGGTGCCACGAGGCTCGTTTGGCATGTAGGAAACGAGGGTTATGGTTGTGTCGTATTTTAGGTAACGAGGGTTATGGTTGTTGATGTATTAGTTCATGTAGGAAACGATGCCCGTCGGGATGAGGCATCGTTTCGACAGACTAGAGTGGAAGATAAATTTAATGTTGTGTGCTATTTTGTTTCTTGTGATTATTGTTATCCTCAAGTTGTAGTGCTGGAGGTTCTCCTCGTGTATGTTGGTAATGTTTTATGCTATGTTGTCGTCAAGCTATTTTGGAGTCGTTTGATTGTGAAGCATAAATTAATAAGCGATAAATTCAGATCACTACCTTTTGCGATCGTTTGCAGGAAACATAAAATCATTGCAGGAATTATAGAACAACAAAGTATCATTACAACATATATACAACGACCCACAAGCCTACACATAAATATCATCGCCTCCTAGCCTTACCCTTACCCTTACCAAGGGCGCGGTGCTCGGAGTGTAACTGCTAGGCTCTCATGGCGGCGTCTGCGTGTACAGTCCGTGAAGGTCGAGTCTCGGGAGCGCCACGACTACCGATCACCGAATATCGAGGCACCATTTGCATTTCAACCAATTGAACATTTCTATAAGCATCACTTGTCACACTGCCTCCATGATATAGGGTCACTAGGTTGTCCATCTAGTTCATACACAAAACCAAAATTAATACCTTTAAGCGAAATTTTGGATAAATCACATGCATACTTGTTTAAGCAATAAAATATCTAAATGAACCCTTTCCCATTCAAACATCTATATAGTCACATGAGATTTTTATTTAATAGCATACTTGTCTAAATGAACCCTTTCCCATTCAAATCATGGGCTAAATGCACTCTTGTTCAAACATCTATATATCTAATAGGATCCAGATATAGTCACATGAGATTTTCAGTTATAATATGCAGCCTACATTGTCTTTTTTTGAAGTCAAACACATGCGATTGACATGCACGAGAGTTGCGTTCTTTATATATACTACTCCAGTACGTACGTATAGTATCTCTGTCCCTATGAGCTTGTTTCCCTCCCATCCATCACTAGCTTAATTAGCTACACACGCATCACACTCACTCTGCTCCCATTTTCTCCAACCGCACCAACGCCACGAGCCCCCAACCATTCAATTGCTCACCGCCCTGCGGTCACCTTGTACGCACGAAACTATTGAAGCAAAAATTCACGATATACTAGAGATTCACCTTGAAAGCTTATGGGCCGGGAGGCGGGGCGGGGAGGCGGCGGTGGGAGGGGGCGGCCGGCCGGGAGGCCGGGCGGGAGGCGGGAGGCCGGCCGGGAGGCGGTGGCAGGGAGGAGGCGGTGGCCGGGAGGCGGGCGGCGGGGGAGGCAGCACCGGGAGGCGGGGGCCGGAAGGCGTCGGGGCGGGAAGGCGGCGTGAGGCTACGGCCGGAGGAGGCGAGGGCGGAGCCGAGGCGGCGAGGAGGAGGCCTGGCGCAGGCAGGGCCGAGGCGACGCGACGCGAATGAATGTTCGGCCCTACCGACCGGGTAAATGCCGCTAGCTCGGCGCCAAGATCCACTGCCGAGGTCGGAGCCACGAGTCACGGCCGAGTTCGGAGCCGTGGATCACGGCCGAAGCCGCCACGCCTAAGACCACGCGGGTCAAGACGCGGCGCGGGCACTGGGCCTTGAGCCGTGGTCCACGGCGCGAGACGTGTTACCTCGGCGCCGTGATACACGGCTCCGACCCCGGTCCAAAACGAATTAAAACCACCAGGGGTCTAAATGTGAATATTTTTCAAAAAAAAACTTAAATAGAAAAAATTCGGGCCAGCCGTGATCTTGACTGCACCGCCATATCTAATTTTTGACCGTGCACTTGCACACTTTTTCTAGTATAGAAATGGATGGGGTCTGATCTTTTGGGTTTGGTTTCTGGTTTATGACTGTAGTTTATGATTTTTAGTTATTTGTAAGAGAAACTATGAAGACACAGATAATTTACGTATGGTTTTGATCGATATAAATAAAGTCGCTATAGTGTATACTATAATTAACTTATATACTCTGGCTAAAAAACACATTGTTTGAAAATTGGCTATCATAAAAAACCAAAAAAAAAACTTTTAAAGGGGGAAGAAACCCTCATCTAGTTTTGTCTGCTGTACCCGGCGGACTCTCTTCTTTTCTTTGCAACGTCGTCCTTTTCTAGAAGAGCGACTAGTGACACACTACAGTGCAAAAGATGAGACGGCATGGACCAGAGTTAGGAAAGTTGGCAGTTTACGATCGAGTTTTAATTTTGGATTTTAGTACCTACGTTGTTAAGCCTCCGTTTATTTCGATTTAAGTTTTTAGTTTCTGATTTATTTTTCACTATTCATAAATTTTGTTTTTTTCTAAACTTTCGGTTTTTTCGAGCTTTTTTGTCTGTTCTTTTTTTGTATTCGTTTGTGTTGTGTTGTTCGTGAGGAGCTGACATATTTTTTCTATTTTTAAATTTAATTACATCAACTAACCACCTTCAGTTACAATGTAATGTTAGTCATAATTTACTGTTTTTCAACTCAACCGAGTGGGGCTAAGTAAAATATATAGATGGCCGGCTTTGTTGCTAGGTGAGGTGAGAGCAGAAAGGAGTAAATCGATGGATCGAGGTTGTGAAATCGTCGACCACTATGCGTGGGCCAATGGACCATGATTCGGTTGGTTGTGCAGGATGCAAGGTGGCTAAACAGCAGTAATTAGTAACACACCCCACAAATTAAAACATGTAGGTGGCGTTCGTCTTTTTTGTGCTAGTATACTGTATACAATATACAGCGAAGCGTCCGTGGTTAGTTTTGCAGCACATCTGGCGCCAACAATTTTTAATTACGTGCTGCAGGAGTAAAACAGGCACGCCCCATCCGTAATCCACAGCTGCTTTCTCCCTCACAACTAGCAGTACATAGTTGCACCATTCTCTGCTCACGAGCCACTAAAGGATTATGGGTCTGTTTGACGTGGCTATGATTTATAGTTTTTAACTAAAATTTTTGAATTTTGGTTGTTTATGGTACATATTATGAAGAGACAGATACTCACTTGCGATTTTGGCTGGTATTATGAAGAGACAGATACTCACTTACGATTTTGGCTGGTACAGATGTTGTGCTTTTAACGTGTAGATCGTTTAACTTGTAGACATCGTCTTGAGAAAATACTCCGTTTGAAAGTTAGCTATTGTAGCAAAAGCCAAAAACCACCAGCTTCGGAAGAAAAGAACAGACATATGCTAGCTGTGGCGAAGCTAAAATAAAAGTAAAAAGTTAGTTCAATGGACTAAGCTAAATTAAAATAAATATAGAAAATATAGTTTTGTGTAATTCAAATGCAAATATGGTTGAATAAAAGAGAAGAAAAGTTTGTTTGGGGAGTACCATTGGGATTTGATGTGCCACATCGGTAATAATCTCGTTAAGATTAAATTCTAGTTGATGTCTCTTTGGTTAGGTTGTGCTCTCATCGGTTGGAGGAGTAATATAAAGAAATAAGGAGAAAAGAAAAGGTAGAAAAACCCAAAAAAGACAAATTTTATTTGGAATTTTACATCTTTTGTATAAACACAGCTATGAAAAGAACTTTTAATTCTCCATTGCTTCCATCACCAGTATCCCTCAGTGCAAAACTAATTACATGCAAGTGGATCCAAAAATACCACTAATAGAGTCAGAAGATTACATTTACCACACCGGGAGACCTTCCATGGCAAGGTGGCTAGATGAGTACGACGATACACACGGTGGTGAGGAGTGCCATAATGAGTATCTTACTGAGGTAATGTGGCTTACGCTTTGATCGAATGTGGCTTACGCTTTGATCGAAAAAGTCTTTCTGCAAATAAGATGAGTTCAACAACAAGTAAAGACCTAAAATCTTTAACAATCAGAGAGTCACGAAAAAAACACATACTATTACGATAGCAAAATAAAAAATTCTCAATTGTACAATCTATAACATGGCTCAATTGGATTGGGCCCAACGAGCTTAGCGAGCGACTCACGAGCTCGATCCTGTGAAGCTCGAGTTTTTTTTTTACCCTCCCTAACCAGGACTAAACTGATACGTATTGCCGAACTTACTTTCCTTTTTTTTACCACCACCTTCCAAGAGCGTGTCTCCCCTGCCCCCACACCTCTCCTCCATCATGCTCCAGCACACCACTCCGTTAAAAGCAGCCTCTTCTGTTCCACTCCACTCCACTCGCCATCGCAAAGCAAAGCAGAGGAAGCGCCAGAATGACGTGGTCTCCATTTGCCCTGACTGCAGGCAGCCCTTAAAATCCCACCACCTCCCTCCTCACTCATCACTCCCCTCCAAGCACGCACAATGCCGCCACCAATCCTCCCTCTCCTCCTCTTCCTCCTCCTCGCCTCGCCAAGAACCGCTCTCTCCCGCCACATCTCGCCGGCGGCCGCCACCGAGACGCTAGACGTCGCCGCCTCCCTCTCCCGCGCCCGCGGCGCCGTATCCACCGACGCCGTCTCCCTCCACCAGTCCGCCGCCGCCGCCGACGTTGGGAAGCACTCCGGGCCGTCCGGGGGGAAGAGCGGGGGCCTCACCCTGCGGCTCCACTCCCGCGACTTCCTGCCGCAGGAGCAGGGGCGCCACCAGAGCTACAAGTCCCTCGTGCTGGCCCGCCTCCGCCGTGACTCGGCGCGCGCGGCGGCCGTGTCTGCCCGCGCGGCGCTGGCGGCGGACGGGGTCACCGGGACCGACCTGCGGCCAGCGAACGTGACGCCGGTGTTCGAGGCCTCGGCGGCGGCCGAGATACAGGGCCCCGTGGTGTCCGGGGTCGGGCAGGGCAGCGGCGAGTACTTCTCCCGCGTCGGCGTGGGCAGCCCCGCGCGGCAGCTCTACATGGTGCTGGACACCGGCAGTGACGTCACCTGGATGCAATGCCAGCCCTGCGCCGACTGCTACCAGCAGTCCGACCCCGTCTTCGACCCCTCCCTCTCCACCTCCTACGCCGCCGTCTCCTGCGACTCCCAGCGCTGCCGCGACCTCGACGCCGCCGCCTGCCGCAACTCCACCGGCGCCTGCCTCTACGAGGTCGCCTACGGCGACGGCTCCTACACTGTCGGCGACTTCGCCACCGAGACGCTCACGCTCGGCGACTCCGCTCCGGTCTCCAACGTCGCCATCGGGTGCGGCCACGACAACGAGGGGCTCTTCGTCGGCGCCGCCGGGCTGCTGGCCCTGGGCGGCGGTCCGCTCTCATTCCCGTCCCAGATCTCCGCCACCTCCTTCTCCTACTGCCTCGTCGACCGCGACTCCCCCTCGGCGTCCACCCTCCAGTTCGGCGACTCGGGCGCCGGCTCCAACGTCGTGACCGCGCCGCTCCTCCGCAGCCCGCGCACCAACACGTTCTACTACGTCGGCCTGTCCGGCATCTCCGTCGGCGGGGAGGCCCTCTCCATCGCCACCTCGGCGTTCGCCATGGACAACTCCGGCGCGGGCGGCGTCATCGTGGACTCCGGCACCGCCGTCACCCGGCTGCAGTCGTCCGCCTACACGGCCCTCCGCGACGCCTTCCTCCGCGGCACCGCCTCGCTGCCGAGGACCTCCGGCGTGTCGCTGTTCGACACGTGCTACGACCTGTCGGACCGGACGAGCGTGGAGGTGCCGGCGGTGGCGCTGCGGTTCGAGGGCGGCGGGGAGCTGCGGCTGCCGGCGAAGAACTACCTGATACCGGTGGACGGGTCGGGGACGTACTGCCTGGCGTTCGCGGCGACGAACGCGGCGGTGTCCATCATCGGGAACGTGCAGCAGCAGGGCACGCGCGTCAGCTTCGACACGGCCAAGGGCACCGTCGGCTTCAGCGCAAACAAGTGCTAGCCTTAGGCCTTAGCCTTTAGCTTAGCCAGTGATTAGTAGTGGTAATTACTCAAGTGGAGTACTGGAGTGGAGTGGGGCCGAGAGAGGGAGGCCTGCTTTGGGAGAGACGAAAGGCGGAGGCGAGGACAAATGCCAGCCTGTGCTTGATGGCTCACTCTACTGTCTCCTTCGTCTCCGATCGATCATGGATGTGCGTGCGTGCGTGCGTCGACGGGGCAAACCGAATTTGTTCATGGGTTATTTTACGCTGTTCGAACAGAGATTTTCCATTCCTTGGAGACGAGTTCGTGTTAAATTTGCCGCGGAGTCTTGCTTCTTAGCAAGCGTAGCTTGTGTCGTTGCCATGGCGGCCCTAGCCGATCGGATCACATGCTCTTGCTTAATCTTCTTCTCTCGTGCGTTGCTATGCATGCCTCGGTGTGGCTACCTGATGTCTCATGTAAGGTGCTGATCTGATTTCTGTGGCGTGATTGTGATCCGCTTTATCTGCTTTCTCCAACAAAGCTAATGCTCGTGCGTACTACTTCGAAGAAGGATCCATTCCAGGAAGGTGTCACACGTCGCTACGGATATAAAAAAAAATGTAGAACATATTTATATACATGTTCTAAAAAAATTTACCACCCGTTAGTTTCAGAACATGTAGTATGATAAATTTTTAAAATACATAGCAATGAACAATCATTCAGCTAGTAAATCCAAAGTTTTAGAACAACAAAACATACCATCATTTAGGTGACTACAACATGGTATAAAAAATTAGTGCTAATAAGTGATCATATAGCCTAGCAATATAACAAATCCAAAGGCATGATACTGATATGAAAAAACAATAGGGAAATACCGATATCTTTACACCAATGACCTGGAGAATGAAAAAAATAGCACTTCAAGTGTAATGTATGTGCTTTAACAAAGGCATGATACTGATTTTGATGACAACTTGTTTTTTCTTTACACAAAAATGGCAGAACCATCTATTAGCAAATAACAGTAAAAACATGGCACGCATATCTTAACATGCACAACTATTTTTCACATGAAAGAATATATGCAAGCATAGCTTAGCATTCATATATGCTACTTCTCACCTTATCCAAAATAGCTTTGCTTTGCACAACGCATAGATTGCACAACGCATAAATGACATGCAAGAAAGCACAAAGGCCAGAAAAATGCAATTATTCTTAAAGCAGCTCTAGTAGTGCTAAAAAAATACCATATCAGTCACGGGCTTTCTCAAAATAAATCTAGCTAAAGAGCAAGCATCACTAAATTAGTGTTTCATCTATAGTTGTAGCTTGATTAGAGAATGCACCATCTATTATTCATCGTGCAATTGTCCCCCCAATATTTCCCTAATAAAAAATACAGAAGACTATGGATTATTTAGATGGTTTGTGATGTAGATATATATAATTGTTTTAGTTCCTGATTGTTTGATTGCAACAGTATGATGCATGCTACAACACTCTTTCTTGATAGTTGAATTATGAAATATAAACTCTGCAAAGAAAAAGACAATCAAGATTAAACAATAGGCTTCTTTAGATGAGCAACACTAAGAAGATTATGAAGAACAAACTCGCCATAAAATCACAAATCCCCACAACCTTCAGGTCAGTTCATCTAGGTAAATCATTGTACCTAAAATTCATGATGCAACCTGTGAGTACAAATCGGTGGCTCACTTCGCCTAATTACGATCTAACATATATATAGCAAACAATGGAGAGTGAATGTGTACCTACCGCTGGGATCTGATGCAGTGGGGACACCAGATATAGGAGCATGTTGGGGCTGATCGACGGCACCAAGCAGTTGCCAAAGTTGTTCGTTGATACCATCCAGCAAATCAACAAAACTGACAAGAGGGCTTAGAACGAAATATATGGTCACACACTACCCGCAAACATGTACACGGCCAAGGCAATTAATAAATGGAAATTAATATACAATATTGTGCAACTATACGTAGCAAAAGGAATAGGACGAAGTGGCATTAAGTGGCCACAGAGCTGATGGTCAGAGGAACGGAAGAAACCAAGATCGACCGGTCATCCCCTCCACCACCGATGCCCCCCTCTCCTCCACTGCTGGCACCCTTCACCCTCCTTCTCCACTGCAAGCAGGCCCAAATCTGGATTTCCTTGTAATTTTTTCGTGTGGTTCACATGGAGTATCTTATAATTAGTATACAAGAATACCTAAAGTGATAAAAGGGTATTTCAAGTTTATTTAGGTGGTATATTTGAGGTGTGTGTCATTACACCGGGAGTAAAAGATATTTTTCCTTTTTCTCTTTATGTATGTATGTATGTATGTATGTATGTATGTATACGTTCTTGCTATGGTGTCCATGTACAATTGATGATAACATTTTTTTAACCGTTTGAATAGTACCTATATATCATGAGGGTGGATGCAGGGGGCAGAGGAAGGGCGTGTTGGCAGGGTCAGACCTCCTTTATGATTGGATAAATTTGTACAGTAGTTTTTTATATTTTAAAATTTTCTGTTGTTAATGCTATTTAGGCCTATAATCAATTGTAGTTATATTGTATAGATTATTGGCCCTTAATTTCTAAATGGTAGCTCTGCCCTTGAGAGTTGGATGGAACGAAAGCGGAGGGGGGGCCTTGCTGTGGGGTTGGCCTGCCCTGGCTCCTCAGACTCTTCGCTGGAAGCCCAGAGGTCCTCCGCTTTTATCACGGGCGTTTAGATGATGAGAAATGAAATCTATCCGTTCATGTCTCCGATCAAACGGCTCGATTTGCGCCAACTCATACCTCTCCACCGCTCGTACCCAAACGGCCCCATGATTAATGCAGGTTGGTAACCGGTGCGGTTGCGTTCTTGAAAGCACCGTACCTGCTGCATGTGACGTGGGCCCAGAGCCCAGATGCCTCCCAGGTGTCAGGGCCCACCGTCCATGACTCCCGGCATGCCTTCGACATCAAGATTCATGACTAGCTAGCTACCACCCCCTTCTCCTCCTCTCACGGATTAATTACATCCATTAGATTTAGGGATTTTTTAGCGGTTTCCACTTTCAGCTACTGAAATCGCGTAGCGGCTACTGATTTTTTCCAACCATTCGATCAAAAAATAAGAAAAAAATATTATTTTGTATGTGCATGCATGCATGCATGCCTCCGGACGTGCACGTCCTTGACGCGCATCTCTACTAAAACATCATCATATAGTAGCAGCAGTTTTTGGAAAGAAAAATATTCAGGAGCGAAATGTGCTCGCTAGCTTCTGTAACTTCCGTTTGGATGTAGATTGGGTCCAGATCACTAGTTGGAACATGCGATTATTCTGACGAAACAGGTCGCAGAAAGTAATTTACTATCGCTCACGCTCTTGATACACAGGGGCATGCGAGCTTTGCTACTCGAGCTATATCGGCGTTTTTATTGTACATGCGGCTGCGGCGAGGGCAGTACAACGCATGGCTAGCGTCACTGCTCCACGCCGTCCCAGATTTTGCAGCTTAGAGCAAGTATAATAAAAGGTTGTTAGTAGGCTGTATGCTGAGGTGGAGGAGAGAGAGGAGGAGAGAGAAGAGAGTGAACAGTAGTTTTACACCACCAAGACAAGAACCAAGAAACTTTGCGAGAGGAAGGGTGGGTCATACACCTTCTGGTGTATCAGAACTACTATATGAAAGAAATGAAAAGAAGTTGTAAGTGTTTATATACCAAATTGAAATTGTATTATTAGCCTTGCTCTTAGGCGTCACGATTACTCAGCAGGGATTCTGATACGTGATAAAGCCATGGGCCCGACGAGCTTGCTCTGATCTTCTGAGGAACACCATTGTGCTGTGCTGCTACCACCTACCTGCCTGCCTGCCTCTGCAGTTTTCAATTGAACACCGGCATTTCAATTGCTCAACTAGCTAGTGTAGTAATGGAGTAAATAGACGAGGAGAACGTTAAGTGAAGGTGCACGATCCTACGTTCGACGGATTCTCAAAGGGAAAGCGAGACACTCACCACCTTCCCTTTGTTAATACACAGTCAGTACAGGAGAGACGACATGTTGATCAGTGGTTGCCGACAAGGATTCGCAGAAATCCAACGGGGAAGCGCGCATGATATAAAGTAGCTACTTTGATTTGTCCTACGAGTCCATAACTGAAGTGGCGAGCGAGGAAGATAAGGATTAATGAAATATATAGTATTTATTAAGGTAATTCTAGTTTCTTGTTATCTCGTAGTTTTTATTTATTTTTAAATTTTTTAAATATATATACTTACCGTATCGATATATCTATGTTTTTATGTAAAATATCATATTGTGATATCGTCATATTCATATCCATATCCTCCTATACATATCACGGGTCGGGATATCTAAAGTTAGCGCTCCCCTCTCTTACTTTATTTCTAGGTCCGCTGTAGGCGGTGGGATGTGAGGGGTAGCAGGAGGGGGTTGAGGGGACGCAGTTGGCATTGACAGGGTGGCGATGATCTCGGCTTCATGACTTGGATACTACAACAAATGATATACCGGCTCAAATCGCATGTAATTGTTTTCATCCGCGTACTGTCTCTCACGAACAATTAGAATTAAAAACTATAAGCTAAAAGCCAAAGTCACATGAGAGCAGGCACGCGCACGTAAACACGTATCAACGTGTGCCACCATGTGAACGCGGCTTCCGTTGTGTGCTCCACTAGGCTATTTTGGGTGTGTTTGGTTGGTGCCCAAACAAACCCTATCAAAGTTTGGCTAGACAAAATTTTAGCTATGGTTTTGGCTGCGCAAGTTTTGCCCAAGAATTAGCAAGAAGATATATAGGATGTGATCAAAGATCTATGAGTATGTCAAGATTCGACAACTGTCCAAGCAAGGACCTATTATTAAGGTATCGCTAAAAAATTGAGTGGGTAAATTCCATCGCGCCTACAAAGTAGACGAGGGAGAGACCCCGGCCGGCCCACCACGCCCTGTGCTCCGATTCCGAAACGCCGTCCGACCCCACCACGTGGCACTGCCTCCCTCCCGCCGGGCCGGGAAGCTCCTTTCCTCGTCTCCCTCTCCTTTCGCTCTTCCTTCTTCCATGCCCCCCTACTAATTCATTCGCCTTTTTGATTCTTTGACCGTCTTTTTCCTCGTCACAGTCGTCTCAACACGAACTCCGAGGCTCAAAGTCCGGCCAGATGCGCGGAGAAAAGAATGTATTACTCCCTCTCTTTTGCAAGATTTATTCTTAGAATTAGAGTATCCGTTCGGATATATTTATGCACATAGACATGGTTACTGTATATGTGTTCGTGATCTCATGGCTCCATGCATGTTTAACTCTGAGTAAGTCGAACAAATGTCACGTGGCACCCAACATTCTCCATCAGTGTTACAGATAGACAGTGGCGGAGTCAGTATTTGGTTACACCTCGAGCTCAGTGGTGAAATGATCTAGGTTATCTGAGCTGTGCCACGAAAAAATTACCCAAGCTGAATTGAATTTACCCGGGCTATACACTATATTTTTTTCCACACCCTGGGCTGAAGCCTACCCTGCCCGGGGTGTGGATCCGCCCCTGAGATAAGGAACTACTCCACTTAAAGCTGGGGATTAACGGTAGCCTACCTGCTATGTCATCGTTTTTGCTAAAAACCTCCGTTTCTTGAATTACATATGTATCTTTACTTTTCTAGAAAAACCCTTTTTTCTCTTGCAATTACGAATAAATCATTACTTTTGATTTTTCGTATACACCATAATTACGTGCTACTCCAAACGCTGTTCCTATTATCCAAAACCAAATCAAATCTCCAAGTTCCAAACCTTTTTTTCCCCCAATTTCAGATCAGGCTGTTGGGCGGCAGGGGCAGGCGACAGTTTGGGGACGAGACGAAATGGTGAAAGGCAGAGCAGGATTGGGCTCTAATCAGCATGGGTCATGGGCTGTGGCCTTTGGGAATGGTCATGTTGCTTTCTGGGCCTTTCGCTTCAGCTTCGTTTGTAGCTTCAGCTTCGTTCTGCTCCTCTTTTCTTTTCTTTCTTTCTTTCCTCCGTTTTTTGGAAGGGCGAGTGTGTGGTTGCTGTTTCCTCTGTTGACCTTTCCATTTACCAAGTGCTCTTCTGATCTCATGCTCTGCTGAAGTTGAATTGACCATACCATGGGGGCATGGACAGAATTCCTTAAACGATAAGGAGAAAACCTCGCCGCTTTGGTATCCGTCAGGGACGGTTCTGTTCCTTGCTTCCTCTTTTTTTCTTTTTTCTTTTTCTTTTTGCTAGGATCCATGGCTTTATTATTTCCTGTCTGTTTTCCGTGTTACTTGGGCTCTGTTTGCAACGTGAGAATTTGTTCAGCTCCCTCTAAAATTCTGTTTTTTTAAAAAAAAAAACTGGATCCAAACGGGGACTATATCTGAACAACACATCGATCGACCAGGGCATTGTTGATGCACACGTGCGGGCTGCACTACGAGGTCGTCATGGGCTCATTGGCAACATGATCAGATCGACATGAAGAGAAGAAGAGACTAGGACTAGGGAGTAGGGATCGAGCCCCACAGGGTCCTGCTAGTACAGACTCCATGCCGCATATCGCATCGTTCTCCTGCTGAATAAACCTCTCATGCAGAAGTCACAGGAAGCGTCATTAATACCCTTTCTTATTCTAATTCAACAATGGAATCATATGCCCTGCGGTGCAGATCATGGCAGTGGCACGATCTTTTGGCGTCTTGCGTGCCACGGCTTAGCTGCTGTGCTCTCGTGAACCTTACCAACGTACGCGGATTCCAAAGCTACATATATAATAGTCATAGATGCTCTATTTTGTACGGAGTTGCTCGGTTAAAGAAAGGAGGGAGTATCACGAGTTAAAAGCATGATATGTTACTATTACGTACTGTATTTATAAAAATAATTATATATATATAATATTGATAAAAATATCATTTATACCATCCGATAAGTGGACGGCAACGTCTGCGAGTCAACACACGTCGCAGTCATCGGCGTCAGCCGCTCCCTCACCAGACGACAAGCAGCATGCCGTCTGGTGAGAGAGCGGCAAATTAGCCGGCTTATTACCTGCTCTAATTTTTTTGTTTAGTATTTGTTTGAATTTTTAAATATAACAAATGAGCTCAAAAAATTATGATATTTTCGGTGGAGCTTCCCAAGGAATTGTGGTGTATTCCATAATTTTTTCGTAATTTTTTGAGAATAATTTCTATCTCTAAAAATTCTTGAAACGACACATAATTAACCAAGCGATTAAGCAGTAAAGTGGTGCGAACAATTACATAAAAATTATAAAACGTAGCACGCTACATCAAGAAGCTTCACAAAAAAACTATTGCTTAATCATCTGGTTAATTATGCGTTGTTCCAGGATTTTTGGTGATAGCAAATGGGCTCAAAAAACTACTAAAAAATTACAGAATATACCAAAATGCGTTGGGAAGCTTCACCAAATATTTCATAGTTTTTTGAGCTCATTTGATATATTTAAAAATTCAAACAATATACTAAACAAAAAATAGGGTAGATAATTAAGCTGGCTACTTAGCCGTCTTAAAAACCTGCCACCCCTCACCAGACAGCAGGCTTGTCTGCCGTCTGCCCACCGGACGGTAGGCTTGCCTGCCGCCCACCCACCGGATGGCATAAGCGATATTTTTGTCAATACAGTGTGTATATGGCTATTTTTATAAATACGGTACACAACAGTGCCAAATTTGGCTTTAACTCCGTGACTTAGTGGCCGTGCCCAGTACGTAGATGAGTGCAGAGAGAAAAAGGTCTTTTTTATCTTATGGTTTTTTGGTTATGTCTTCTCTTAAATAAACAAACGAGATGGTGTGGGATCGTGTGGCGTAATCAGAGGGGGAGAATGATTACCTCCGCTTTTTGATACCTAGAAACAAATCTCAAACTAGAAGAAAAGCAATCTAAATTACTAGATGTAGAATTCAACCGCAAGGCGTTTGACCGCTCGGCTCGACTGATCGCTTGAGCTCCTTTGCACGTAGTCGAAATCTTCGGCTATGCTTGATTGCTTTGACCGATCGAACTCTTCAATCGCTCAATTGACGATGAGGACACAAGAAAAGCGATGTTCAGAAGAACCCGTGGTGCTTTGATTGAGATAATGGGACAACGTCAACTGTGATTTCTTTCTTTGACAACAGATCTGATATTTCACTTCTATATCATATTTGTGGCAACAAAGTGCTTCACGGCACCCCTTAAATCCCTAGCACAAAAAGCCTCGCAAAGCCACAGCTACAACCTTTAGCCTCTCTCTGTTTTTATATGCTAGATCCCGAAATTATGCTCGACTTAACACATGAATATAAATTCTTATCTCTTCCTCAAATCAAGAGACCCGAAACCCTCCAAACACCGGTTTTATCCAAACTCTACCTCTTTCAAGTTATGGACTCCATCCACAATTTCTAACTCAATACGTGACGAAGTCTCCAGAATCGCACCTCCCTTATCTTCATTACGCCTCATCAACTTCCGTGTCGAAGCCTCTAAGACCGCACCGTCCGTATCCGCTCCACGCATCACCATCTCTGATCTCCAAGTGCTCTAGCGTTAGCCCGACCATCTCGCATGATATCCTCAACTGTCTGGACATCAGATCTCCCTATCCTAGTCCTGGTCCTCCTTATCACCGGCCATGATCGTCTCCACGCCCACCTGCATATGCAAAGACCAAAGAAACGCTTTCCCAGCATAAGTTCTTCTCAACTTGACTGTCATTAGTCCACACACTCAAACCACACATTTAACCATCACTCAGCACCAACCAGCAAAGTCTACGACTACCGAGCACAAAGTCTTCAACTATCGAATATCGACCAGTAAAGTTTATGACTATCTATTAGACAAATATACGACTATCGAGTATCGATCAGTAAAGTCTACGACTATCAAGTACCAACCAATAAAGTCTACGACTATCGAGTACTGATAATAAAGTCTATGACTATCAAAAAGTACTGTAACTTACCATATTCGATCAGGTGTGGTCGTTCTGCCGTAGTCGATGTTATGTGGTCGAAACGTCGTGATCGAAGAACGACGAGGTTGAAATACCATGGTTAGATTGCCGTGGTCGAAGCCGGATGTGGTCGAAATCGTGCATGGTGGAGTTGGACGTGGTCGAAGTCTGCCGTTCGGACCTGCCAATCGGACTATCCATTATAAGCCCGATCGGATTAGCCATCACAAGACTGATCGGACTACCGTATGATACTTCGATGCCACTCGAACGCCATCCGATACTCTGCTGCCACTCGAGTGCTGTCTGATACTCTTGAGCTACTCGAATGCCGCCCGATATTCCAGAGCTACTCGAATGCCGTCGATACTCCGCTGCCACTTGAGTGCCGTACGATACTCCAAAGTAACTCGAATGCTGTCTGATACTCCAGAGCTACTCGAATGCCGTTCGATACCCAGAGCTACTCGAATAACGTCCGATACTCTAGAACTACTCGAATGCCGTCTGATACTACTCGGACTCGACTGAAACCACTTGGAGCAGACCAAAACCACTCGGACCCGAGCAAAACCACTTGGAGTCGATCGAAACCACTCGTACGCGACTAAAACCACTTAGACTCACAACCTTCGACTGCGATCGATCGAAACTTTCACAAACGCAAATTCCAAATCAATCCAAATATCAATTATTCATCATCACTTTTAATCATGACCATCAACATGGTCTAATAGACGGTTTCTCTATCGCCGTTTCGAAACGGTTTATCAGGATAATCTTTTCGAAATATCTTATCAGCTTATCGGTGTTTGGTTAGTTCGCACAAGTATTCACGTTAGGACCAAAAACTAACAGCCACCGTTATAAGGGCAGTCCTAATAGAGTGATATAAGCAGTGTCTATAGCATGATAAATAAGTAAAAGGATGATATGGGATAATAATTAAGAAAAAGAGAGATAATAGTAGTGCATCATACAAGGCATTGCAATTTAAGAGAGCCAAGAAAACCTGATGACGAAGATTGGTAAAAAGGAGAGAGGAGGTGAGATAACTGAGAAGAAACTAATTGAGTGGGATGGTTACTATATATCATACATTGTGAAAATTAGTTTTAGTTCTATATCTATATAAAAGCTATAGGTAGTACTATATAATTTCTGTACTAAAAAGTGCCCTAAATTATCAGGCACAGCCGAAAAAACAACCTTTTCTGTGAGTGCAGGTAGGAGAAGACAAGAGATCGACATGGGGCGCATTACTGCGCACGTCGCGGCGCGCCAGCCCAACCGCATGGCGTGGGACAGGCTCACGAGCGGAGGGCCCGAGAGGCTGGCAGTCTGGGCCCGCGGCGGCGTCACTCGGCTGGCAACGACGGAGCAAAATCCATGATTGGATGCTCTGGTTGTGGTTGCCGTGGCACTGCCAAGCTAATCGAGTGGGGCATCTGTAATACAGATAAATTGATCTAGCTCTCCGATCATGATTATGTTTCAAATAATTTCTAGCTTTTAACTTTGGAACAAAACGTTTTTTAAGATAGTTTCTATAAATTATTTATAAAAATTACTATAAAAGTCATTTTAAATAAAATAACTTTTTAATACGAGAGTCTCTTACTCTCGTATATTCAAAAGCCATAATCTAAAAACGTAATACTTTTAAACAGGACCTGTATATTTGGTTCATGCCTCCTGCTCCAACCAGCTTCTCTCTCGCTGCTCAACTGAATGCTAGCTTATCCTCCTAACAAGAACAGTGAAGTTAATTAACTAGTCTTGCGTCGCGTCGCATCGGAGCTTAGATGGTGATCATTTTGACTTATTTTTAGTGGTTTATGGCTGAAAAGCATCAGAATTTACCGAAAAAACATCAGAATGACAGAGGCTTATTTAGCATAATTAAATTTTAAAAAATTAAAAAATATAAAAAATATGTTAGCCCATCACAGACAACGCAAACGAATACGGTAAAAAAAGAACCGACAAAAAAGCTCAAAAAAAAGCCAAAAATTCAGAAAAAAACGAAATTATAAATAGTAAAAAATAAACCAAAAATCAGAAACTGAAGTCGAAACGAGCGGGACCTTAATCACATGATTCTCTAGTGCAGCACTGCGAAAGTGTTGCCGAGTAGCCTGATTCCACCACCACTGTACTGTACTGAATTATTGATGGAGGCAGTTGGTACTTTTGGTACCACCTCAGCGGCCGTTTGGATGGCAGGATACGAGAGGTCGGAACGTGAGTACGATATAAGTTTGGATAAAAAACTTATAATAAAGACAACTCAGTTCTCTCGATCTTATTGGTAAGATCGAGAGCTCGATTGATAGATTTTTGCGTCTTCTATGTTTCAATCCCATTCTCACCCTTCATTTCGCACCGTCAAACAGCCCGTCAGTGAAAGGTGCAAACGAATCGAATTTGAACGGATATTATTGTTACCATATCCTAACCTATATTTTTTTTCCTCCGGATTCGGTACCAATCGGATTCGGTGCCGGATCGGTTGGAATTAACCCGAGCCGTTTGCACCCATACTTATTTGTAAGGAATACATGCAGTACAACAAATAGAGTAGGAGGACGTACTGTCAAGAACTTGATGTTACTACTTAATAGCTGATGTGGAAGATTTTATTTTACCATTGCAAAAGAAATGAAACGTCAAATAGTAGCACTAACCTGAAATCAAACTTGAAGACGTATCGAATTCGGACGGATATTGCTATTACAATATCCTAACCCATATTTTTTCTTCGGATTCGGTACCAATCGGATTCGATACCAATTGGATTCGGTGCCGAATCGATCGGGATTAACCCGACCCGTTTACACCCCAACCGTGGCATTTCTACATGCTGGAGGACCTTACTTTGGTTCAATAGGCTCATCATGTTACTAGATTAGTCTCTAAGACCTTACTTTAATTCAATCGGTCCATCGTGTTACCAGATTTGCCACCTAGATTGATAAAAAGTATATGTTAGCGAAATATCATATTTACTTCTACATAGATCTAGATAAAAACATTTATATAATTTTAAGTAAGAGAAATGATAGATTTATCTCTGTAAATATAAATCCAAATAGAAATTGCTATATACGAAATCTTTTAATGGCTATAAATATATATACTTTTAGACGTCATAGGGAAAGGACAACTCGGTTTTTAAGCAATAATACCTATAATATAGATAAATATGCTATACACATTTCTCATGACATCTATGGCTCCAAACAGCCTCTTCAGATCTGACAGTCCTCTAATTTAGCGTTTTGGTATGTACCACGGCTGCGGCACCATCTCCTCCTCACCGCCGCCCACTGTTGCTCCACCATCTCCACGGCTCCAACAAAACCAAACCCGAAATCTCCCAAGCCCCCTCCCCCACCACCACCCCACAAAATTCTCCAGAGCACCACTTCTCAAATCTCCAATGCAGCTTCTCCTCCTCCTCCTCCTCGCGGCAGCCGTCGGCCTCGCGCGCGCCACCGACGACCCTTCCTCTCCGGCGGTAAGCTCAAGCTAGAAGCTACCTACTACTTACCAAATTGAGCTCGGAACACTAACGCTGCTGCTTCGTCTCTCCCCCTCTCCCCGCAGCACCGGCGAACCACAGCTACAACATCGACTGCGGCGGCGCGGCGGACTTCACCTCCGCCTTCGGTCGCCGCTGGCTCGCCGACCGCTTCTTCTCCGCCGGCGGCGCCGCGGGCATGGTCGCCGAGCCGCACCGCTTCCCGCAGCCGCAGGAGCGCACGCTCCGGTTCTTCCCGGCCTCCTCCGCCGGCAAGTCCTCCTGTTACTCCCTCCCCCTGCCCCCCGGCCGCTACTACCTCCGCCTCTTCTCCGTCTACGACAACTACGACTCCAAGCTTCGCTCCCCATCCTTCGACGTCTCCGCCGCCGCCACGCTCGTCCTCTCCTTCCGCTCACCCTGGCCCGAGGCCGCCGCCCGATACGGCGCCTACTCTGACCTCATCTTCCCTTCCGCCACCTCCCCAACCTCCGACGTCTGCTTCTACTCGCTCTCCACCGACGCCCCCGTTGTCGCCTCCATCGAGGTCGCCCCCGTGCACCCGCTCGCCTACGACGGCGCCACCACCGGCGCGGACCTCATCCTCGTCAACTACGGTCGCCTCACCTGCGGGAACAGCCTCTTCGGTCCGGGCTTCACCAACGACTCCGACGCCTTCTCCCGGGTGTGGCAGTCGGACGTCGATTTCCGGAACAATGACCTCAGCTACGACGCGATTACTGCCGGTGGGAGGAAGATTTTCGGCAGCAACCAGCCGCCCAACTACTTCCCGACCAAGCTGTACGAGTCAGCGGTGACGACGGGCGGGGATGCTGCGAATGAGATCGAATACCTGATGCCGGTGGACACGAGGCTGTCCTACATGGTCTGGCTGCATTTCGCGGAGATCGATGCCGGGATCGGGTCACCTGGGCAAAGGGTGTTCGACGTTATGCTGGCCGGGAAGAATGTGACCAGGATTGACATTTTCAAGCAGGTCGGAGGGTTCACGGCGTTCAAGTGGACCAACATTGTGGAGAATTTGACGAGCTCTACCATGAGCGTGAAGCTTGTGCCAGTAGTGGGACGGCCGATTCTGTGTGGGCTTGAGAATTATGCAATGATGCCGCTTGAGATGAGGACAGTGCCAAACCAAGGTAATTAATGATTTGAAGATTGTGGTCTGGGTTGAGCTAATTGGAGACCAGTAAAAATATTTCCCTACGTATTCTCTAAGCTTGTTGCATTGGTTTTGGCAGTGGCTGCAATGAAGGCGTTGAAGGATTCACTAAAAATTCCAGCTAGGATGGGGTGGAACGGGGACCCGTGTGCGCCAAGGACGTGGGATGCATGGGAGGGAGTCACTTGCCATCGCGGGGAAAAAGGGCTTGTGATCACCCAACTGTAAGTACCATCCGTTGCCCCAATGCCATTTTAATCTACTCTGTTTCATGGGAGTTATTTCTAATTTGCTGTCAAGTAGTTAGTAGCCTTTTATCTGATCACCAAGTGTACCCCTGTTTTTCTCCCAAAAGATGCTATATTTTTCTACAAAAACAATGGTAGTGTTTGCGGATCACTGAAAAGGAAAAATATTGTACTAGATACACAGAGCTAGCAGCAAACCTATCTACCTTAGTTTCTCAGCTGAATATTGTTTCTACCACTCAACCAATCTGAGTTGCATGTATAAGCTTACCTGCAAAATTTTAACTATGTTCAAAAGTTTCTTTTAATTGTGGTTTGGTTGCTTTGAGTTACCAGTCATTTTTTTGACAGTGACAAAGGGTTTGTGATCACTCAACTGTGAGTACGTTTCAATGTTCCAATGCTATTTTTTTTATCTACTCTCTGTTTGATTTGGGCATTTCTGCTTTGATGTCAATCAGTTATTGACCTTTATTTGATCATCATTCACCAAGTGTTTTCTTCCCAAAAGATGATAGTATTTTTTTTTCTGAAAAACGAAATGATAGTGTTTGCGGATGACTGGAAGAGAAAGATGTCTTAACAGATATGCAGAGCTAGCAATAGACCTATCCAACTTAGTTTCTCGACTCAATATTGATGTACTACTCAACCAACCTGACTCGCGAAGCTTAACTGCATAATTTTTAATTGTGCTTTGGTTGCTTTGAGTTACCCATCTTTTCAGTTGTCTAATTTTAGTGCTAGTAGCTGGAAGTGTCTTGTCCATATACGTAGTACATGGTGTACATCAGTAGCATCATGTGAACTTAAATGGAGTTCTTGGATAATACTATCAAATGACTATCTTTCTTTTAAAAGCATTGTTGAATGAATGTTTATTCTATCTAGGTGAAAGGCTGAAATTTTTGCTGTTATGAATTGCATGTTGTTCTATTGGCTTCTACAGGGATCTTGCAAGTCAAGGACTAAAAGGTTACATCACTGATGAAATAAGTCATCTGACAGGCTTGGTAAGCTTGTAAGTATCATTGCACACACTTACGTTGATTTCAATTTGATCCAGGTCATCTTTGGTATTTAGTGTTCGCATATCAATAGTTCTTGATTTTCCTGTTTATATTTTAGCTTTACGGTAGCACATGAAACTGTAACATCCAAATTTAAATTCTGTGTAGCTTTATATACTGGGGGCGTATTTGGTGAAAATACGAATATGGTGTAAATCTGAAAATTTCAATTGTCACCAAACTTAGAAGTAAAAAAATTCTCAAAACATCACTACATATAGTGGAGCATATGTTCTACATCTCTGCAAAATTTCAAGATCAAATTCGATCGCATTTGCGAGACACAAAAAGACAATTTCTATCTGGAATAGTGTTCAAATAGTATTTCATTGTGTCAGCAAGAACTCGCAAATGCAATCGAGTTTGATGTTGAAATTTTGCATAGATGTAGAACATATCCTCCACTACATGTGATAATTGTTTGGGAATTTTTTGAAACTTCTAGGTTTGGTGAAAATCGAATTTGCACCGTATTTGCATTTTCACCACATATGCCACCTTATGTACTAGTTGACTTCTGTTACGAGAGAAGTAAATAAAATGCATATCTTTCTACAACGAGTTTTCCCCCTCTGGCAGAAACTTAAAATAAAGGAAAAGGTCTAGTTTTGGCCCTTGAACTCTGGTCGGAGTTCAATTTTCATAAACCGGTTGTTTTTCACCCTCAACTTCCAAATTTGGACAAATAACCCCTCAACCCAATTCCACCCCAGTTGGGGGGTGAAAAACAACTGGCTTTCGAGTTCAAGGTGAAAATTGGACTTCGAGTAGAGTTCAGGGGCCAAAAATGGACTTTTTCCAATAAGTTAATTAAAGAATTAATTTGCGAACAGGTACCAATTTTGATCCATGCACTTTTGTATTGTTGATCTATTTTGATTTTTTTTGTATTCTCCGCTTCAAGGCTTCACTTGAGCCCAATTTTTTATATTTAAATAATATAAATGTAAGTCCAGCTAGACGTGCCTATATAATCGATTAGTCATAGCGCTAAGATCAATCTCGATCACCTCCAGATTCGTACCTTCCGAAATCAAAACTCTCCATACCATTCCACTCACAGCTCACTCACAATCACATAGTCCACCACCACCACTTCCTAGTTGGCAACACCATTGCAGCTTCACTGTATAACCATCGGCCACTGTTATCCTGAAAAAATATAGGGTTACGCCCGGGTGAAACCTTGAAGCAGAGTATGCAAAAATTTTGAAGTAGATCAACCATTCAAAAGGTGCATGGATGAAAACTGGTACCTGTTAGCAAATTAATTCTTTAATTAATTTATTAAACTATGGGCGGAGTCCAATTTTCTCCCAGAACTTAAAAAACCGGTTGTTTTTCACCTCCAACTAGGGTGGAATTGGGTCATGGGGGTTATTTGTCCGGATTTGGAAGTTGAGGGGTAAAAAACAACCGGTTTTCGAGTTCAGGGTGAAGATTGAACTCCGACCAGAGTTCAAGGGCCAAAAATGGACTTATTCCTAAAATAAGTGGCACATATTCTTAGTGAAGTATTGTCTTTATACCAATGCTTATCATCAAAGCACTGACCAATAAATAGCAGTACAGAGTGTAACCTGGAAATAAATTAAAATTGAAAGTTTTAATGTGAAGAAAAGGAATATTGGAGAGTTCTCAAAAATCAAAATAGGACCAACTGCACATGCGTATGTAATGAAAGAATACCAAGAAGTGGTAGAGCACCGTGAATAGCAATACTTGACATGGACAGGCACGAGTGATAACAAGCTTCTGTGATGAACAGAATGGCTATCCCAACCCCACCTGCCACCCACGCCTACAATGAGGGGTTTTCTGAAGAAAAGGGGCAAGCTATTTCAGGCAGGAGGTTTTGGCACAAAATGGATGTTTTAGAAACCTCCATTTTCCCAGTTCTGATTACTGTTGTCACCTGTAGGAATAGGTTCATCATGTCTCTTCATCTCTAAAAATTTTCATTGGACTAGGATATGTGGTCCTTGTTATGAATATTGTGTGTGTGTATTGATATGAGACCCAAAGAGTCATATATATAAGAGTACAAGAGAGGATATACTACCATATAGAGATAAGGCATATATGGAATAACAATCCTACTCTATCTCTAATACCTTATCTCTAATACCCTTAACACCCCCCCTCAAATGCAAGGCGTATGCAATAGCATTGCATTTGAAAAAGGATTAATACTAAAACAAGATAAATCCAAACCGAGTCTTGATGATGTCGTCGTTGCTATGCGATCTTGGAATAAATTGTCAAATCAAGTCAAGAGGAATAGATAGAAGCATGACTACAGATCGAAACCCGAGACTACGGGCAGTGGTGCAGAGCACAAGAAGCGCAACTGAGGCGCAAGCGTAAGAAGCGCGATCGCCTTAAGGCTACTTGTCATGCAAAAGAAAAATTCCTACCTTCTATGACTGACAATAGATTTGTGGACTCGCACGGCTTGGACGAACTAGAGATTAGAGACTACGGATTTGGATGGACGCAACGGAAGACTCACGAAAAATTAAAGACTGACTTAAAATAACTCAGCACCGAGAAGGAGCATTGCAACTTCTAAGCCGAAACTTGTAACGGCCCATACGAAACAGCAACACAGATGACAAAGAAAATGTTAGAAGCAGACCAAATCCATCCACCCACTCGTTCATCCATATGCATCAGATCCCGAGTGTAGGCCCGGTAACTTTGCAAATATGGGAACAGACCATCGATTCCAAACGACACACGCAACCAGCACCCGAGCGATAAGCCAAGAGGGAGAGAGACCGGCGGTGGAGCGGCGATGGAGGACTGGAGCGTGAGCAGCGTGCCGTGGATCGCGCGCCATCGGGAGTGGAGCACCTTGACGAGGCCGCCACCAAGAGGAGGCGGGCGGCGGCGGTGATCCGCCGAGGCGTCTGGCAGAATGGCGGCGTCATGGGTGGTGGACGGAGGCCGAGGGAGGCCAAGCCGGCGGATCTCAAGGCGTCGGTGCGGGGCCGGAACAGGCGGCGGGGAGACGCGCCGAGGCCGACGCCGAGGCAAAGAGAGAGGCGCCGTGGGACTTGGCGGCGCAAGAGGAGAAGACGACGAGAGAGCGGAGGCGCCATGGCGGTGGCGGCGAATGAAGCGCGAGGGAGCCGCCCATCGACGGCGACGGTGACGACGAGGCCATGGTAGGTGGTTCCTTGACCAGCCGACGAGTTGCGCGGCGTGGCGGAAGATGCGCAGTTGCGTTGCGCGGCGGACGGCGGCCGCCTCGGCGTCGGCCCACCGGCCAAGGCGACGCACCAAGGGGCGAAGTGCGTGATGGCGGCGCGGGCCTTGTCCAAGGCGCGGCGAGGTCGGAGCCGATCTTCGGCAGCGTAGAGATGAGCAGAGGCTAAAGCCAATCTTTGGCAGCGCGGAGGTGAGCGGAGGGCATGCCGAGGCCTGAGCCGGTTTTCGCCTACATGGAGGCCAGCGGACATGGCAGGTAGATCTGTTCTTCGTGCCAGATCCGGCTGGAGAAAAGGTGACCGCCCCCGGGAGCCGAGATCGATCCTCCGGGCAAGAATAGCGGAAGAAGATTGGATCGTCAAATCAAGCCAAGAGGAATAGATAGAAGCATGACGGCGCAGATCGAAACCCGAGAGGGCGAGTCTGGCGCAGAGCACAAGAAGCGCAACGGAGCGCAGCAGCGGAAGAAGCGCGACGGCCTTAAGGCGGCTGCTGTCATGCAAAAGAAAAATCCCTACACTTCTATGACTGACAATAAATTTGTGGACACGCACGGCTTGGACAAACTAAAAATTTGAAACTACGGATTTGGGTGGACGCAACGGAAGACTCACGAGAAAGATAATTAAAGACTGACTCACTGAAACGAACGGCGTAGCGGCAGTGGAGTCGAGCGGGGTTCAGAACGGCCGACCTCGACGACTGAGTCGGCAGAGCGACAGTGGAGTCGAGCGCAATGCACAAGAAGCACAACGGAGGCGCGGTGCGGAGGCCGGATCGGCCACGAAGAGGTCGGCACTCGGGCGGAAGCGGAGAGGCGGCGAGCACGGCGGAGCCACGCGGAAGCGCGCCGCAGCCGCGCAGAGACAATGGGGAGGCTGGAGGCGGCTGTGGAGTCGAGCGGGCAAGCGAAGACGACTAGATCCGCTGGATCTGGCGATGATCGGACGGGATCGGAGCGCGGCGCGTAGATCTGTTCCAGCAGCGATAGCCGGCGAGGATGGAGGGAGACCTTTATGCGTTGATTGTCTAGCAGATCAATACAGTGGTTGCATGCCATGCATGCATGTACAACCGATGCCAAGACGCAAGGCATCCTGCCATGCATGCATGTGTACAACCGATGCCGTGGTCGCCCTTGAACATCCTGCCATGCATGCATTAGGAAAGCACGGATTGGCCGGCTGATTTCTTGCTTCATGCCGCGATAATTACGAGCATGCACGTGTTGATTCGCCTGGAAGCCGCGGCCTCGAGATGCCGTGGCCGCTTCGCTCCCGGGAGGATGGTGATGGCGCGGGAGTGGACGCTGGATGCGGGCGGCATGCGGGTGGCGAGCGCATCTGCTGAGCGTGGACGTTGGCCGGGAGTATATGCATGCATGCATGGACGTGATGATCCGATTGATCCAGACTCCAGCGCGAACCTGATGATCGTGGTCTGCAGGGCCTCGGTTCCTGCACGTCCTCCTGACGTGGGCGTAGTACAACTCCAGCAGCTCGTCGTCCAAGTCCCGCAGGCCGCGCCGGTTGCGCAGCTCCGCCACGAGCTTGGACCACCGACGTGTAGACGACGACCATGTAGGGACGGCAATACTGCGGTTGTGCCACCATCAGTCAGAGAAACGGCCGGCGAGCAGCCAGCGGCACGATGGCCGACTCGGTGTAGCAGAAGACGGAGAGCATGACGGAGACGCCGTAGGAGAGCACGACGGCTGGTCCGGCCGCCTCCTGGCTCATGAGCACGAAGATCCGACGGAGCGACAGTGGCGGATCGGTTGAGATCGTCGTCGAAAGCGTGTCGAGATACCGCCCGTGAGAGATCGATTCTCCCGGGGGCAGCAACAGCGGAAGACTCACGGAGGCTAGATATGTAACCTAGGCTCTGATACCATGTTATGAATATTGTGTGTGTGTATTGATATGAGACCCAAAGGGTCATATATACAAGAGTACAAGAGAGGATATACTACCATATAGAGATAAGGCATATATGGAATAACAATCCTACTCTATCTCTAATACCTTATCTCTAATACCCTTAACAGTCCTCACACTCCATTCAATCACATCTCATCTAGAACCTTTTTTCAGAGAGGGATGAGGGCAGTACTCTTTTCCTTTTCGACTATAACTGTAAGCTGGTAATCCTAGTGTGTTGCTTTCCTCTTTGTAAGACCTTCAGCTTCTTGTAAAAATCTGGGCTGTTTGCCTGTGATCTAAATAGATCTCATTTATTGAACTACAAAATTCCAGTCCATCTGTAACTCATCCTGGCCACAATAAAATGGGCTACAAATTTTCGTGAATGCTTGTACAGAGAAAAAGAAGTTGAAGAAACACATTTCAACTGAGGGCTAAAAATACCTTTGAGCTTATTTGTGTGGTTGACAGGTTGTGGTACCTCCTTGTGAGTTAATGATATGTTCTGCTTGGCCAGGAACTTGAGCTATAATTCTTTGACTGGAACCTTACCACCAGGTTTAGGTCAAGCTTCACTTGCGACACTGTGAGTACAACTAATTTTCTTTTTCACAACATGCAAAATAGTAATATTGCATACTGGAAAATATGGTTTGTTATAATCACACTTCAAATTCTGCCGGTGACAAGCTCATGGTAGATACATGGTATTGATAAAACCTCATGATGGCTCTTCAACATTAAACCTAAGGTTATACTAATTGGTAAAATTGACCTATGTCACACAAGCAGGCAGCATACTTGCGAATAGATCTCATGGAACTAGGATGATATCAAGAAAGTAGTCCTAGTGCTTTCAAGTTAATAATACCTTAGCTGGTGCTGTGTACAGAAATAGTAGCTTGTACATCTTCAATGAATGCCAGTGACTGAATGATACTGCATACTGGATAGAACAGCGAACTGTATTCCTGATCTTGTAGTACATGTGCTTCTCAAAGACCTGCTTCTCTTATAAGTTCTAAATATTATGAATAATTGTTCTGTTGGTTTCTTAGGGATCTGTCATCAAACCAGTTTACTGGGAGCATTCCTGGCACCATAGGTTCATTCAAATTACAGATTGCGTAAGTACATTGTTTGACATTATTACTTCAATTTGTTCATGACATTCTTGGAGCCTATTAGCAATCCGTGTATATGTATGTAGCAATACAAACTTACAAGTTGCTACCTCTTGTGCAGTTTACTGAACAACAATCAACTTGATGGGCAAGTTCCAGAAAGACTTTACTCAATTGGCGTACATGGTGGTGTGATAGAGTAAGACATCTTTACTATTTTCACAGAAACAAAACTTTCACTTTCTTCCTGTGAAAGTTTGAATAGTGTATAAAGAGTTACTGTGCTCAGGCTGAGAACCATGATTTGTCGGCTCTTTTTTGTACCAGGCTCCCGACTGAGATCCAAAAACTTAAGGGTTTAGGTCCTATTATGTCGTTTGAGTGATGTATAAGAGATAATAAAACCAACTTTGCAAAACTATGTGCTCAGCAATATAGGTCTGTGATCTCTCTGATCCTGGTGGATGTAAAGAACGAACTGATTGGTTGATTAAAACAGCTGTTGTTTCGGATGTGTACTAGGCCTTGCCGCATTGATTAGATAAATTGGAGATCTTTTTGATGAGTTTAGGCGTGCAAAGGGTGAGCGGATAGATTATGAACCATTTGAGTAGATACTAGATAGATTGTGAGGTACTTTTCTTTGGTATGTAATTTCCATTTCATTTTGTCTTTCACAAACATGATTTTTTTGGCAGTCTTTCAGGTAATAAAGGCCTGTGCGGGGTGCCTACTCTACCTGCCTGTGCATTATTCTGGGAGAAAGGAGGCTTGAACAAGACCGGCAAAATTGCACTTGGAGCCTCGCTTGGGTTTCTTCTGCTTGTCATACTTATAGTGGTCTACATACTGTGCATCAGAAGGGGACCATACGACTATGATTTTGAGTTCCCTCAAGATTTGACTTGTAAGTTTATCTCATTTCAACTCTTTCACCTTCATATTCGTTCAACTTGATACATGATATAAGTTGCTTAGATGATCATCATTTTGATGTTTTAAGTCAGTGCTGTTTTTGACAAACTGTACCTCAGGCCATTCATATCGGTTAGGGAAAAAATCTATAAACATCCATTTTCCAAATTTTTATTGCCATAGGGGTTCCTGTCAACTTAAGTAGCACTGCAGCAGATATATCTACCTACAGGATACTAGTCGTCACAAGTCACAACTGAATTGTCTGTCTTAGCTAATGTATCGGTACTCGTATGAAGGCACTGTCTTAAATTTGTGAAACTTCCTCTGCAGCGATTTCAGCGATCTCAGCAAAAAGGAATAGGTATCAGAGGGCGAAGTCCGTGATGCTTGCTGAGATGGAGGCGCACAGCCCAGATCGTTTCTACCCAAACGGGAGCACTCATTGACTCTCACGAGCTGGAAATGGACTCGCTCACCGATTGTTGTATTTACTGAGGAAACACTCATGACGGTTGCAGGACTGAAGCATGGACAGTCGTGAATTAATTTTGCCAGCATCATCAACATGACGTCCTCGTAACTTCAGTCAGCTTCAGTGGCATTCCTTTGAAGCTACACTCACAGTTCGAGCTATTCGAAATGTAACATATATGTATGTACTATAATGAGGAGGAGGTGGTGATAGTAATAGTAGGGGCCTTATTTTTTTTGTGGAGGCTTTGCTCGAGGGGTCTCGTGTTAGTTTTAGCTTACGCATGTCCACCCAATGAACCGTGTAAAAACAACCAGGACTGGGACAGATTCAGGCGTTGATCGCTGGGGGGTGTCGAGGCTATGTGTGGGCATTCATTTTCTGCATAAAAGTTGACATGGTGTTACTGACCGACTCAAAAGGACAATGGAAGATTGCATGAGAGAGTGCTGTCATGTTTTGTTGCTCGGCCGTATGAATGCCTCCAGGGTCCACCGCTCCCCGGGGGCTCCTCCTAGGCGGCTGCCCATCTCAGCCGGCGACCCGTGAAGCGCACTGCCAGCCGCGCGCGTAGTTCGAGATGGCATTTTTTCAGCATGAATATTTAAATGCTCATATTCTTTAAACCGAGCGTCAAATTAAAGAATAGTACGAACTATTTTGTTTATTACGATGTGATGTTCAAAACTAAATCTTGCTCGCATGTATTTATGCTTAGTTAAGTGATATCATTAGATATATATTTCAATGTATAGAATAAATGTTCAACACGTTACATTCTAATGTACCGTTAGTTTACGGATGATGTTCCAGTATATATTTTTTTAACTTGAGGAGGAGGAATGAATCCACTAGTTTACGGATGATGTTCAAGCGTATATTTTTTAAAACTTGAGTAGGAGGAATGAATCAAGTGGATGTTAGATGTTCCAGTAGGTGAAATGAAATGTTTTACGTGTTTGATTTCGATGTTTCAACGGTGTATCACCGATATTTCATACGTAAAATTTTAAGGGGTTTTGTTTCAATATTCCAACAGCTCACCGACGATGTTACAAAAAATTCATCGACGACGTTCAAACCTATTAGTGGAATAAATCAAGATTATTAGTGGAACATTAGATATAAACTTAAGTAAAAACAACATTAACATATATGCAAGTAGGGCCTTATTTTAAATATCTTGTAGCAATAAACACGATGGCTCAAATGGGCCGCGAATCGGAAGCTCGGAGAAAAGGCTAGACATTTTGAATTTTCGGATTCGCTTCTGAGGAATGCTGACGTCATCATTCTCGGCGCATAGCGGGAGCAGAGGGAAGGGTGCGTCGCTCGTGTAGCGTGGACTGTGAGGATGTGCGGCGCGTTGCTACTTGCCGCGCGCGCGCGCGGCGTATACGATTTTCTCCGCTCCCCGCTATACAGCGTGGGCTGACTTTGACCGTCGCGAAAGAGAAGAGAAGAGAGCCTTTGTATGATGCTGCAAACTGGTAGATTGATGACCCACGAGGGTAATGGAATTTCCTTCACCGGCCCAGCATACGCATGTCCTTCACCGGCCCAGCCCAGGCGTGTCTCACTTTTCCTTGGTACTGCACTCGAATACCCGACAGCGATGCCAACCTGTCAAGTCGAGCTGGTTGCCATCGTCCTAGCTGTTCCTTTTCCCACGAATATGCTTCGCTTTCCGTGGTTTAACGTCGATGGGCCATGCGCTCGTGAAATAGGAATGTTCCGTGCTTGCCAAGTATTTTTTTTGTTGAATAGCCGTAATTGTCATTGAAAAACATCGATCCAATCACACAAGATCAAGAGAAAATACAGTGGAACTGATTTCTTCAAGTACAATTATACACTAAAATCCTTAACCTAAAGGGTTCGTAACACTTGTCCTTGGGAAATTACCTCGTTATGCATATATCTTATCAAAAACTCCACCACCTAGTGGGCAAAAAGGTGGATAGAAGGGTACATTGTATCTACAGGATGTATTGCACCGTTGTCTCGTTAAAAACCTTTGTATGAGAAACCTTTAGGAAAAACTTGTTGAGGGAAAAAAGAATACAACAGTTAATCTTCTAGATTCAATTTTCAGGATTTAAGGTAAATTTTGAGGACCTTGATAAGGGCTATGATTCAGAGGTTTACTCCACTTGAACCCTGCAACTCTCTAAGCCACATCATTCCAATGCCATGAACGTATCTTTGAAAGCTGGATGCAAGTAGAGATTTAGTGAATAAATTAGCTAGATTTTTCACAAGACTTGGTGTTGTTTGGCCGAGCTTTAGCTTCAGGTTTCTAGGCTTCGAAGCCATTTTCCTGGCGGAACACGTGAGCTTCAAAGCAGGGCCATAGAGGAGCCAAGGAGAAGTCGAGCCCAAAATGAATTAGGAATTTGAAGCTTCGATTTTCTAGCTTCGATTAAAACCTGGCTTCGAAGCCAAAAATGGAGAAGCCAAGCTCGACCAAATAGGCCTTTAGTTTGCAAGATCTTTACCTCACCATTCTTCTGGAGTTCATGAGGGTAGAAGAGATTGGGGGCAATATGTTTAGTGTATTGGTCTTGATATAATCCGTTTACATTTGCACAACACAAGTAGTATTATAGGGGTATTGACGGTGTTAATGCCATAGGAATTCTAGACATGACTAATCATTTGTCTGAGCCAAACACATTCACATGAGACTTTATATAGTGCTATAATGTAGCACCTAGGCCCAAAATTCGCTCAATGCCTAGTCTACTGTGGGGCGAGCCAATGCATGCGTGACACCTACTTATACTTTTGTTCTCACTTCGTGTAAAAAGATTAACCCAGAGATGCTACATTGGATCTAATAAGCATTATATGCTAATATATATATAACTCATATTAGACAAGCAATATGAGACTAATCCCATCATGACTCCATATGGGCCACCACACTAATTAGATCTTATTCTTTAGATTCCTATGAGAAAGAAGTAATTTGAGTTATATATTTTTTGATGTTATTATGAATTAGATTTGATTCTCTTTAATTTGATGTACTTAAGTCAAAAACCTTATGATAATTGAGCCCAGGGAAATGCGCCTTCACGGCACGGCACGACACGGCTGCTTCGTGCCTTCTCGATTGGGTGGCGTCTGCGACGTACTCTGTGTTATTTCTGTAGCCTGCCATCCCGCTGGCCCGGCCGACACAGCGGGGGCCCCGCGCGGCTGTCAATCAACTCCGGCAGGAAAGGGCGCCGGCCGCCAGAACGAACTGACACGACGTCCCTAGCTCCGGCCGGCTTCACTTTTACGCAAAAAAAATAACATGAAATGTCGCTCGCCGTTTATCTAGCTGCCTCATCGGTTCTTCATAAATCATAATCATCGCACTGATAATCACCGCACTGCACAGCATAGCTACCTTAGTACATGAACTAGGCAGCTAGCTAGCTGGATCTGGACGCGCACAGGCACACGGCACGTACACATTTCTTCGATCTGCACATTGTATCATTAATTATATATGAGCATGATAGCGACCTTGCATGCCTGCATACATACACGTACATACTGAGACCTGCACCTTTCCATAGTGCCTAGCTAGGCTAGCTAGCTGCTGTGTCCCTAGCTGAAAGACAACATGCTATGCATGATTAGTTGGCCAGTTGCATGGAAAACCATGGGCAACCAGGCAGTTCGATGGGCTGAATTGTGCTTTGATTGGTCATTGATGGCCTGAATTGTGCTTTGATTGGTCATTGATGGGCAATTTGCTCATTGGATAGGCCGTAAAAAACCATCGAGATTCATGAGTTATTTGGGCTTGATTTATTCTATACTTGATTTAAGCTTCAAACAAGTTGAGTTCAAACTTGATTCCAAGCTCACAAGTTTCAACGAGCTGAACTCGAATAACTTCAAGCCTCGAGCTTTTTTATAATCCACATACATACTAACTCTTATCAAGCTTACTCAAATCGAGCTCAAGCTTTTTTATTATTAAAAATTAGTATATGTTGAATTATTTATTATCGAGCTTACTTGAACTGAGCTCAAACTCGAATTTTTCTTATTGTTGAAAATTAGTGCATATTAAATTATTTTAACTGTTATCGAGCTTATCCGAGCCGAGCTATAGACTCGGACTCCAACTCAGACTCGCTCGAGCTCGGCTCAAGATTCTACTGAGCTCGAACTTGAGAGGCTAGGCTCGCTCGAGCTCGGCTCATTTATAGCTCTACTCATTGGGTCTGATGATTGGTTGCCATATCAATAGATGCGGTACTGTCTAGTGGTACTGTTTGCATGCGTTCATGCCTAAGGACACTCCCAATAGTCCTATGTAAGCAATATCTATAGCATTAATTAGCTTGCTAAGTAAGATTTATGCTGAGGTGAAGAGAGAATTAAAGAAGGAAGAGAGAAGCGAACATAATATTCAATACTAAAGGAGAGAGAGGAAGAGAGTGCTTGGTGAAATTTGTTATCCGGTTTCACTGATGGATATCACCCATTAAACTTAGTAATGTCTATAGTTATTTCTTAATAATATGAAAAGTATGAAAATAACACAGTAGTGTGTATTGTTGAAAGGGCATCTCTATTGGTGGACATCTAGGCAGTCAGTGGTGAATCCAGCCAGGAATTAGACGTTAATTAATTAAGAGGCCGTCAAAAATGAAATCACCAATGGTTCCACACACACGGCAGTATATACGTACGTACCTCAAGAACAAATATGCTGCGTGTGCAGATCCTTAATAAGGTACATATAGCTAGCTCAGTACTTCATATATATAGATCGAGCTGTCCTGAGAAAATCCTTAATTTATAATTTGGAGTCGGAGGTGTACAGGATGTATGAGAGTTTTTCTTTTTGAAAAGGTATTCGAATTTTGAGCCGGATCTAGATCCAAAGTGATATGGATTATCCAATCTTCACGACGTAAGATCAATGATAATTTTGGATTCATGCAAGTATGCAACATGACGAACTGATGGCGCCAACCACCGTCGTCTCAATACAACAACCTGTGACAAAAGAAATTATTCAACTACACGCTTTGATCCTCGTTTTACTCGACCATGTAAAAGGAGGCATAACGTTTTTCCTACAAAACACGAGAAATCACCGGAACAACGGAAGTATTCTCAAGAAAATTATCCAATTTACAAAAGACAATGCGTAGCAGAAACCCAAGAATAAGAAATATGTGTTATCTTGAAAATAATATGGTCTTAGCCCAATAACAAAAGTGCGTACAAACATATATAGCTAGGGTGCTCCTTCCCTTGGTTCGGCTAGGGAAGTAAACATGACTCAAAAAACGGACTCAACGACAGAAAATCGCACGACTCAATTGTTTAGTGTGGCTAATCAAGAATTAGACTCGTTCCTGGCTTGGACCCAGCTTCTAATCTCCTGGCTCGTCCCTTCTTTCTGATCCGAATTCTTCTCCACGCGTTTTGCCAACTAACAATCCAAACTGATCTGTTCTTTCCGTTTTCCTTCCTTCCGTCCAAAACAGCCATGATTCCCTTCCTTTATTCCGAACGTGTTTTTCCACCTCACGCATACATGCTTCCTTTTCTCTTCCGTATGCATGTAAGTACCTTCATTGCAAGCGTGGATGCATGCATGCTTGAATTTAAATCGCATGCATGCATCTTTTTTTCGAGCTTCCATGATGATTTGTGTTATTTTCTGCTTCGGACAGTTTTTGAAACTTGAGATTATATTCGAGTTGTTCCATTCATTCGAGATACTTCTCTGGATCTGTACTTTCATAGAATAAAAATACAAATATCTAGAGTCAACCACAAGGAACAAAATATTGAATATTTTGCCATTGTTAGTATTGCAAAAATAGCAAAGAATATGTGAAATTATGTGGAATCACTTATCCTCACCCTCTCTTTACCAACAGAAGTTCTTATGCCTCATCGGATCACAAAGATACACGTATCTTGGTGACGGTAGACAATCAAAGGTGATAGATCATGCGAATTGAAAGTCAAAGTGCTGTATAAAACAATGGCTTATATGTAGAGCTTGGAGGAAAAAATATTTACCTATGTAATCTAAAATTCTAGATATTGTAACTCTAGGTAACAATCTAAACTAGAATTCTAATACCTAGTTGCTGATCTTATGATATAAGCGAAGAACAAAGTAACTCATACGTAAAGATGATAGAACTTAGTGCAATTAAAGGAATGAGCTTTGATAAATATACGTGAAAAAATTCCGCTAAATAGCTTGTATTGCATAAGTTATGGAGAGACGTTAGCCAATTGCTTAATTGATGAAAATGACACAAGATTGCTCAATATGAATACTAATGCACAATCTGAATTTTAATCAACAAATGGTGGGATCTCTAGAAAGTATTCGACCACTAATTTTTTAATCTTCTTTTTCTTTTCTTTTCTTTTGCCAAACACAAGCACAAACTCAATTTCAGCAAGATAACTCGAGATTGTGCAGCACAATATCAACAATGAGCAACCCTAAAACAAGTCAAATAGCTAGTCTCAAATAGGAGCAACATATTTGCAAAGGATTGAATTGTCTCACAATAGATTTAAGTGATTTTCCTCTTTGGAGTCATCTTCATCTTCTTCTGTCTCATTACTTGATTCTGCTTTCACCTTGAAAGCGGTAATATTCTTCTTGGAGGAGAATCGCTCCAAAAGCTTCTCTTTATCCTTCTTGTATAACTCATTCATGATGAGATTGCCCAAGAGGCCGATTGGCGATATTCTTGACAACTCGAATGTGTTGAAAAATAATGTCACCAATGTCTCATACTTCTCCAGTAAGGTTCTAAGCATCTTTCGAACAATATCAACATCCGTTAGAGTAGTGCTTAGGTCATTGAGTTTATTCACAATGTTATTGAGCCGTGAGTACACCTCATTGATGTTTTATACGGCAATATCATGAATGTCTCATATTTGATCCAGAGTCTATGCACTTTGGCATCTTTGACCACGAATGTGCCCTCATGAATTTATGAGAGCATAGTCCAAATCTCATGAGCCATTTCTAAATTGCTAACTTGATTGAACTCATCCGTATTCAAAGCTCTAAAAAGTGCGTTCATCGCTTGAGCATTGTAAATTTGTAATGAGAATTTTACTCCTTAAGATCTGTGGGATGTGTAGGATCAACAGGCATGACGAAACCTTTACTAAGAATTCTCCATATACTTGGGCTCATGGCCTTCAAATAAGTAGTCATACGAATTTTCTAATATGCATACTTTGCGCCATCAAATAGAAGTGCCTATCCTAGGAGATACCCTCACTAGCCATCCTTGCTCTCTAGGGTGTAAAGCCCAAGAAAGAGAGACTAAGCTCTAAACCACTTGTAGGATCAAGGATAACCGACTAGATGTGTATGAATAGGAGGTTTTTAAATTCTTTTGGCTAAAACATAATTTTAGAGCAAGTATGAGTAAATAAAATTGTTTTCACAATTCAATGCCTAACCGATATTTATGGTGGCAAATCTCAGATAGGCCAGCTCGCAAGGGAAAATATGCAATTCATTATCCTGACATGCGTCCAATTGCACGTGTGTCATGTAGTTGCTGTCCTAACTAACTCTTTAAAAAAAACAGCATCAAAATGTAGCTAGTATAAGTGCAGTGACCACCAACATCGATCAGCAATAGATGATGATGAGACCCGGGAGAGATGGGGCAAAGCTTTTGTAGGGGCCCCTGTCCATTTCAGTCCAGTCGCTCTCCTCTCCCCATTGCATGCCTCCATCTGCTTCCACTTGGCCATCTTGCTCGAGCAATTTTCAAGTGCACACTCCATCTGATATGGGCAGATTTCTGTTAGCATTTCCGGTGGGTTGTGGGAGGTGTAAGAAGATGGAACTGCGAGCTAGGGTTGGATCAAGAGGATAATGAAAAGGAACATGCTTGCCCTCAGGCTCCAGTTCGAGATTTTCGCTGGCCACGGCAGAGGGTCTGAGACTCTGGGTAAAAGAAGATTGTTTCTGTTGCTTCCTCATCTCGTTACAGCATGAATCCTTGATATAGGATTCGGTATAGACCAACACAAATACATATACTGGATTACTGCCTAATATTATATATAGCCGATTCTACTGATCATCGGAAACCTATCTTAACTGACTCTTATTTCCGAACTATCAGTCACCAATCCTTTCCTTACTCTTTTTGTTTCCTTCTACGTGTAAAAGCGGGTTGCTACGTATGCGTGGCCTATCCAGAATGGGGTTAGGCCTAAGCTGGTTTGGACCCTAGAGCGTTACAAATGGTATCAAAGCCGACTCTCACGGTTATATGGGCACGTGCGGGTCAGGAGCGTGGGCATATGACGCATAGCGCGTGTGGGCCCGTAGCGGACACACGGCATGGCATATGTACTAGCACTGAATGCACTGACATGTGCCAAGAGGGGAGATCCTTATCATTTGCCTCAGTGTGGGTATGTTGGTCCGACGAGGACGTTGGGTCCTTTGACGGGGGATGTATGTGACACCCTGGCCCATGTTGGCCCATGTGTGTGCACATGAATTTCTGGGTTAGTCTCACATTGCTAGCTTAACTTGGGAAGCACTTACATATAATCCTAGGAGTTCCAATAGTAGAACCTCCGGTTAACCGTTTTACGCGAAGCGAGAACGAAAGCGCAAGCAGGTTGCTACGTGTGCGTGGCCTATCCAGTATGGGGTTAGGCCTAAGCCGGTTTGGACCCTAGGGCGTTACAACTTCCAAACTTCACATACGACTTCCAAAACAAGATTATTTCTAACATTCTCTCTCTAATCTTGTTTTAGTAACTTCCATCATGCTGATTTTCTTCCTTGATCATGTTGACCTTCTCCTGCTCCTACTTCTTCTTTGACCGAGCTTTCTGGGCTGGAGCACTTGCTCCCACATCCTTTGTTCTGGTCGTTTTCTTCCTGCAATCCTTGCTCACGCTTCCTCCACCAGCAACTTGTTTCACTATTGTGTGGTCTTACTTTCGACCATCGTCCTTCACGCTGTGCTTCCTCCTGCCACCTCGGGATCCATGCTTTAGGTTTACGACTGCCTTCTCTTGTTTGCGTGAGAGCTCCTCCTGAGTCCCTACTTGCTTCGACATTGCTTGTTTCATGTGGTCGTTGTCGACCACTCAGGATATTGCTGATTCGACCACCTTCTACATCGGTTTCACCTGCTACAACTACTCCTTGTTCCCCTGCGCGTCTGGAGTCGACTTTGTCTATTTGTGTGTGGTCGGTATCGACCGCTTGCGTCGATCCTGGGACCTGTGTATGTAAGCGTTTGTCTGAAATCGGCTGCTCGCCTAGCGCTGGTTTGCCGTGGTCGAACGCCTTCCCGACCACGTTCGAACTTCTTTTGCCGTGGTCGATCGATTCTCGACCACGTTCGATCACCTCAGTCGACTTACTCATCACGACTTCAGGCTTTTTTCTCCCGTCTGCTACGACTTGCTTTTCATCCGACTTGTTTGTTACGACTTCTGGCTGGTCTTCGACTGCCTGTATATGAAGTCGTTCATGCTTTGGTTCCTCCAGACCACTCTCCACACAGACTGGCCTCCAGATTTTCAACATTATTTTGTACAACCGATTTGCTGATTTTTGCACCTTCATTAGCAGCCGCTCACTACTATCGAATACTCTCAGATAACTGTCTTTCAATTCAACTCGACACCCTTCTTCAGTTAACTGTCCCAAACTTACAACATTGCTGCGAAGACTTGGTAAGGGATTTCAAAAAAGGTATACATATTGTACCAGTCACGGTGAAGAGAAGATTATATAGGAAGCTATCGAGGGAGACAACAATATGCTAGTTATGGACTGTGCTTTTGATGAGGATAGGTTATATGATGACAATCTGAATCAGATACTACACGATGCAGAAGGAAACTATAGTGAGAGAAAGTTTGGTAAATTCGAGGGCTTGCTAGAGGATCTGGAGAAACCTTTGTTCCTAGGTTGCAAGCCACAATATACAAGGTTGTCATTTGTTCTTGAACTACTAAAATTGAAGGCAAGCAATGGTTGGTCCGACAAGAGTTTCACGGTGTTGTTAGGTCTCCTAGCGAACATTCTTCCATAGGGAAATGTGTTGCCGAGTAACACCTACCAAGTCAAGAAGGTTCTTTGTCCATTGGGAATAGAAGTAGAAAGAATGCATGCATGTCCGAATGATTGTATCCTCTACCGTAAAGAGTATGTAAAATTACATGTTTGTCCGGTGTGCATAGCATCCCGATATAAGTATAAGAATGACTCCGATGACAGCGAGGGCATCGAGGTGAAGCAAGGACCTCCTGCTAAGTTGTTATGGTATCTGCCTATAATTTCCTATTTGAAGCGTTTATTTGCGAACCGAAAGGATACAAGATTGCTATGTTGGCACTCGGAGGAGCGTAAGAAAGATAAAATGATAAAACACGTTGCTGATTCTACCCAGTGGAGGAACATCGATAGGATGTTTGTAGACTTCGGTGCAGAACCGAAGAATATAAGGTTTGGATTGAGTACAGATGCAATGAACCCTTTCGGTAACATGTGCAGCTGACATAGCACCTGGCCCGTGAATGTATGCACGTACAATCTTCCTCCTTGGCTGTGTAAGTACATTTTGATGTCACTACTTATCCAAGGGCCAAAGCAACCTGGGAACGATACTGATGTGTACCTAGTATCATTGGTGGAAGATCTTGTGACACTGTGGAACGAAGGGGTAAAGGTTGGGATACGGACAAACGAGAGAACTTCACTCTACGCGCCATGTTGTTCTGCACCATCAATGATTTTTCTGCCCTTGGTAACCTGTAGGGGTTGAGTACGAAATGAGCCAAGGCCTGTCCACACTACTTAGATTATACCGAGGGTATGTGGTTGAACAACTCACGTAAAGCTGTATACATGCGTTGCTGTAGGTTTCTTCCACGGTATCACCCATACCACAAGATGAAAAAAATAATTTTACAGAAACCATCTGTACTAATAACCATCTATTATCATAGACACATAAAATCAGACAGCTCAGAAACCATCTGTAATGGTAGTTTTAAACCATCTATGATAAACCTTTCTGTCGCAGTGAATCAGTCAAGTTTTGACTAACCGTACAAAATATATATACTTGTCATGCTTAAATAGGTAACATGATCGAGGACAGATTTGTTGGGCCGTCTATTAGTGGCACGTTGATAGTAAACAAGTACAGGATTGGCCTACGAAGGCCCGCTCAATTCGGTTTAGACTTTTTGCTTATTTTTTATTATTTTTAAATTTTATTTTTTTTTCTGATTTTTTATATTTTTTGAGTTTTTTGTCAGTTCTTTTTTTCTCGTATTCGTTTGCATTGTTTATGATGGGCTAACATGTTTTTTTATTTTTTATTTTTTTAAATTTAGTTATCCTAAGTAAGTCACCATCAGTTACAGTGTAATTTCAGTCAGCTATAATACAATTTCAGCTATAAGCCAGCTTATTTCGACCCAACCGAGCAGCACCAAAATCTCGTACATAAGATAGATTTACACTACATGGGAGCAAAATAGTAAAATACGGCATTATTGCAATGTGAAAGCATGTGGGTGTGGCTTGTAGAACAGAGTGCACGCATGATCAGAAAGTCACAAGTAGAATAAAGACGCCCGTAAAGGAATAGGAGGAATGGATGTGTACAAACAAGATATATGCTGCGTTTTTGCCAAGAACAAAATACCAGTAAAATCGTCTAGATGCAAATATAAATGTGCACGGACCATTTCCTGTGTGGACAAAAATGTACTACATGCATGCATCAACATTGAAGTTACAGACTTACAGCTACTACAACCAGCAACAGCCAAGTTTTTTTTTTAGGGAGCAGCGCCAAGTTGATGAACAGATTCTTACAAGTCGTAACCATATGCCAGCTGAAGGCATAATAATGAACACTAACGTGAGAAATTCACTAGAAACCAACCAAACATATATAGCATAAAATAACAACCCCAACAGTGTAAAGCTGCAAGCATAGACGCCAACATAAACACAAACACACACCCAGATACAAGTGTAAAATGGAAGCACCAAACTCAATGTATACACTGAATACACACGTACACCAAGTCATCAAAGCGCAACCCAGCAGACAGCAGCAACTACCAACAACTCAGTACAGTAGCTCGGGATTGATGGGGTTGGGAAGCACGGCCTTCCCGTGGCACTCAGCCGCGACGTCGACCGCCACGATGGAGTCCGGCAGCGAGACACCGCCCAAGCTGGACTCTGCTGCCATGGACTCGTCCCCTGAATCGGGGGCTGACCAGACGGCGGAGTTGCGGCTGCCGCCGCGCCCAACGTCGCGGTTCAAGGGCGTCGTGCCGCAGCCGAACGGGCGCTGGGGCGCGCAGATCTACGAGCGGCACGTGCGGGTGTGGCTCGGCACGTTCCCCGACGAGGAAACCGCCGCACGTGCCTACGACGTGGCCGCGGTTCGCTTCCGCGGCCGCGAAGCCGTCACTAACCACCCGGCGAAGGGCGCGTCCGGAGGCGAGCTCGCCTTCCTGGACGCGCACTCCAAGTCCGAGATCGTCGACATGCTGCGCAAGCACACCTACGCCGACGAGCTCCGGCAGGGCCTGCGCCGGGGGGCGCGCGCGCAGCCCACGCCGCCGTGGGCGCGGGAGCCGCTGTTCGAGAAGGCCGTGACGCCGAGCGACGTCGGCAAGCTCAACCGCCTCGTCGTGCCGAAGCAGCACGCGGAGAAGCACTTCCCGCTGAAGCGCGCTCCGGATGCGGCCACCGGCAAGGGCGTGCTCCTCAACCTCGAGGACGGCGAGGGGAAGGTGTGGCGGTTCCGGTACTCGTACTGGAACAGCAGCCAGAGCTACGTGCTCACCAAGGGCTGGAGCCGCTTCGTCCGGGAGAAGGGCCTCCGACCAGGCGACACCGTGGCCTTCTCCCGGTCAGCGTATGGGTCGGACAAGCAGCTGCTCATCGACTACAAGAAGAAGATGACGAAGAAGAAGGATGACGCGGCCGATGCGATTGCCGACGAGGCTCGTGTCGTCAAGCTGTTCGGCGTTGACATTGGCGGAGCAGGGCGAGAAGTGGGTGAAGGTCACGGGGAATTCTTGAAGAGATAACACATGTTCATCAGCTAGCCTTCTTCTGCCCTAGTGTGAGATTGTATGTATAGTATCTTCTCCACTTCGATCTTCTTACTTGTGTTATCCGTCTATTTGATCGTGAACACTCCAGTGCTCATAATTAGGTATTGAACTGGTTCAATTGGGTTGCTAATCGACTTGTCCTCACATCCTCTAGGAAAGTTAAGAGAATAGTCTTAAGCATGCTATTTATATGTGTATATTGCTAGCTTGTCTAATAGGTCAATTGGGCGGATGAATGGCATGTTTGTTGTTCTCGATATAATAGATGCTTCTCGAAACTTAATTTATTTTGTCAAGATTGGTTCCGTTGCAGATGATTGTTTGATGTTCTACTGTGTGCAGTATCTTGACCTTTTGCTGTTTGTTCTGACATTCATTAAGCGTTATGCAAAACGCATAGTATGAACCAACTCGCATGTACTGGGTTCAATTCTTCGTCTCTCTCTCTATCCACCCACTGCTCCCCCGGGCCGGGGATTAGAACTTGATTCTTCATATACATAGTTTAGTTAAATCCATTGAATTAACGCTTGAATATTTCTCCCAAGATTATTAGTACATCTTTTTTCTCTTGATTTTGCAACATCTTATGTATCTATTAGATCTTTCGAGTTTAATCTTCCATCAGTGACCTATTTCCATGTGGATAATCATATATATGCTATTCGCATATATACTGATCGATATTTCAATATCGAAAGAAGTAAGTTTATTTTACTCCCATCAACTCCTATCTAGGTCTGAAAATCAACGCTCAACTTTAAAACTATGTATTTGACATCCTCGAACTTAATTCCAAAACTGATTGCATAGCACCCCTCGCTTTAAGCTACCATGATTTTGGCTGACATGGCGTCCATACGTCAATACCACCGTGCGCATCCTGCTTCTACAAGCCATGTTTCCTTTCTTTGTAAAACTTTGAGCTGTATAGTTTTTTTGCTACCTCTTTTATCTGCCAAACAGCATGTTGCAGTAGAAAATTCACTTTCGGTTTAGGTGAAATCAAAATATTGGTGAGAACCAGATATAGATGTTGCATGAATGAAAATTTCATTGGTAGACTGACAAAATATCATTGCCATTGCAACCCCAAATTTTGGCACTGAGCAATGGATTGGCATAACAATGCCAGTCCTGGCCATTGGTAGAACACAGGATTGAGAGGAGTACGTACGTAGTAGGAGGAACAAACTGGGTGGATTATTGGGCGAGGATGCATACAAGATGACATGAATAAAAGAAAAACCCAATAGTCAAAAAGCATGTACTAGTTTGCAAAAAAAAAAAAAAACAGTTGTGTGAACCTAGATGTAATTCTTTTTCCGGAAATATAATTGATAACTGTTTATATAGTACCATTCACTTCCCCTCTTTCGCCAAAACCTTGTTGTCACTCACCCACATAAGTCAGTTGACTGTTGATCGATGGCCTATATGTACTTTCATCATGGCTTCGTTCTAGTTGGGTAGGGATTATATTTTTTAGTTAAAAATAAACGGTAATGATTGATAAAAAAATAGTTTTTAGAAGAAGTAAGCGAGCGGCAGAGAAAATAAGAGACAGATGTGTGTACTTGATAAAAATAAGAGGAGTGAGGTATGTGATATATTCGTAACTCCTCTATTTTATTTTCAAAGCGAAGAAACCGGTTAAAAAACAGATGTTTGTATTACCGATGTGTTTGTAAACTAGCATATACTAGTTTGCAAAAACAAAACAGTTGTGTGAACCTAGATCTAATTCTTTTTCCGGAAATATAATTGATAACTGTTTATATAGTATCATTCACTTCCCCTCTTTCGCCAAAACCTTATTGTCACTCACCCACAACCCTGCTCGGCTGGGCTAAAAAACTGTGGTTTATGGCTGAAATTGTATTGTAGCGGCTGAAATTTCACTGTAGCTGAATGTGGCTTATTTGACATAATTAAATTTTAAAAAATTAAAAATAGAATAAATATGCTAGCTCATCATAGACAACGCAAACGAATACGGGAAAAAGAACTGGCAAAAAAGCTCAAAAAAGCTAAAAGTTCAAAAAAAGACGAAATTTATGAATAACAAAAAATAAGCCAGAAACTAGAAGATGAAGCCGAAACGAACGGGACTAAGTTGGGTAGGATCGATAATTTTTAGTTAAAAATAAATAGTAGTGACTAAAAATAGTTTTTAGAAAAAGTAAACAAGTGGTAGAAAAAAAGAAGATAGATGTACGTACGAGATTGAAACAAGAGAAGGGAGATATATGATACGTTTATAACATCTCTGTCTTATCTTAAAAGCGAGAGAAACAAAAAAATCGATTAAAAAAACAAATGTTTGTTTTACCGATGTGTTTAAACTAGCTAGCTCGATGAGGAGCAGGCAAGCTGGTTAGCCTCGCTCGTTTCGGCTTCAGCTTCTAGCTTTTGAATTTTTTTCACTATTTATAAATTTCGTCTTTTTCTGAACTTTTAGTTTTTTTTAGCTTTTTTGCCGGTTCTTTTTTTTTCTCGTATTCGTTTGTGTTGTCCGTGATGAGCTAGAATATTTTTAATTTTTAATTTTTTAAATTTAATTATGTCAAATAAGCCATCTTCAGCTGCAGTAAAATTTTAACCGTTATAATGTAATTTTAGCTATAAGCTACAGTTTTTCAGTCCAATCGAGCGGGACTGTTTAGCGTGCTATATTCAATGTGTTCAGTACAATGAACCTAGATAGCAATTCGTGCCCATACAAGTTAGCTGCTGTCGTCGTACATATTGCCTAGCTAGCTAGCAATGCAAGGAACTAGCGGACGTGAAATATTACTATCGCTAAATTAACTGATTACAACATGTGATAGAGAGACGGTAGAAAAGGGGGAGAGATGGTAGGAGACGGGTAGAGTGGAATTTTTATTGGAGTGGAAATCACGTTACTAAATCATGAATATATTGGAAAATCTGTTTGGCTAGTTAATGGTCCTGTTTTTTTTTTTTTTGGTTTTTAACTGACTTTTGAATTTGATTTTTTTAGCAATTACTATTTATAGAATTAATAAGTTATAACTCAAAAGAAGAGCAAATAATCTGATCCTAGCTAAGGAAAAATACAAACACTTCGGCAATGTTGCGCCTTATTACGATTATAACTAACATAAGTGGTTCGGCTAGCTAGCTAGAGTAAGTTGGAAGGATTGACTGTCGACATAAGTGGCTCAATATTAACCCAAATACTCTAAGCAGGTGAAGTACATGGTGAACTACACTGATCCACTCCAAACGATTTCAGTTTTTTCATTTTTTAAAATTCGTTTTTGTGGCTTTTTAGCCTTTTTGCTTTTTATTTTTTCTCTTTATTTCTGCATTATTTCAAAAGATTTGATGGTATTTTCTAATTTGTCTGAATTTTTTTACTATTTTTCTCCTTTTTAAATTATAAAAAACTAACAGCCACTCTAGTGCTTTTATAGCCACAATACATATAAAAAAGCCAAAAACCCCGGCTTGTAAACCTTTTGAAGCAATATAGACGGAGACCACTTGCTCAAAAAAAAAAAGAAACGGAAAAAGGCCATTTCATTGGTTTAGAGGTGGCAAACATCACCCGGCTTCCGTTCAAATACTAAGTAAAATGAGTTTTGGAGTGGACGGTAACAATTGAGCTTTGTCATCTTGACTGGCGCAATGTAAATTGCTGATCAACTATGGATGTTTTTGACTGCAGCTAATGATTTTTAGTATTAGTGTGAGTGTTTGTATAAATAAATTGAATATCGATAATTTGTTTTTTTAAAAATATTTTAATAAGTTGTTTTCAAAAGATGATGGAAAATTAATTCTATTTGTTTATTTGGAAAAAAAAAGCTGCAACGCATACGCTCAAAAGAAGACCAAGCTACTGGTAAGCAAGATGCATGTGAGTACCTACTGGTAAGCAAGATGCGTAGGAGCTCGGCCCTTATCTTTTCAGCTTCTAAAAGCTACTTTTCGACTTTTTTACAGTAACTAGCTTCTAAATAGAATATTTTTTTAAGATAGAGTCTACTAGTTAATTGTAGTACATACTTTACTGACTTCATTTATATTAACAAAAACCGCACGTGAATTTCTGTTACTCTGTAATCCTCATGCAAACAGCCCAAAAGTCACAAGCCGCAGCCAAAAACCATAAGCCGCAGCAAAAAAAAAAACAGGCCCGCTATCAACTAGTGGAGATCCCCCTATCAAGTAGCTCCATCAGTCGAGAATTATTTTGGCACTAGCTTTGGACCACTATAAAACACCTTGAGGAACTGTTTACATATCTAGACCAGTAGTAACCATTTTTTTAAAAAAATAACCCCGGTTGCTCATTTTTGTAAATTTGGACTTCTTTCTAAACTCGAAAAATATGATAGATGATACGTGTTACCTGCCGCGCCACCGTAACTTGGCAGGAGGCCAGACGCACGGCTAGACAATGTGGCGTGGCAAGGCGACGGCGTCACGTGGGAGAAGGCCCAGCCGAGCTGGCCTTGTATGGTAGCAAACCAGCCATGCTAGCCTTGCGTGGCAGGTAGCCTTGCTGGCGAATGCGCATGGGCACAGGGCAAGAGAATGCATGCATTATATATGGTGCTTATTTGTCTTGTGTTTAGCTCTGTCTATATATGCGTATGTGTTTTCATAAAAATTCCAGCGAAGTTTGGATGACATGTAGTCATGCATGATCCATTTGTGCATATATGAGATGTGCATGATGATGGTGATGTATGCTAATTAAAAGTGCAGTTAGCTAGTGTACCTATATTTTACTTGCCGTGTGTAACTATCGTTCTATGTTAATTTTATCTTCTTGATCGGTGCTACCTAGCTTGATTTCCACTAGCTAGATATCATGTCATGACTGTTACTTGTTAGTTTATGATGTTCTTTATGTATATGTCCTAAGTTGAGATCATAACTTATTCTTTATGTATATGTCCTAAGTTGAGATCATAACCTATGTAAATGGTTAATTGAAATATATTAATACACCAAACTCCATATAATAAGATGAGAGGCAATAATTTTTCACCAGTGAATTTGTCTTATTAAAATTTGTAATTTAAAACGACCAAACCGAAGAGCTGGCACTGAATGCAGTAGTGGGTCAAGGGTTGCCCGCTTTCCACTTTCTCTGGCGATGAAGCTGGTCCTAAGGGAAGGTCAGTATGTCGGGAGAGCGTCATACGTTGCATAACTCATATTACAATGGTGGCCAAGTAGGAGCGGGTGCACCGTACAATTTACTAGGTCCAATCTCTTGCGCGTTGAACATCTGTTGCACCGAGTCGTTCGTATAATTGCTGGCATCCTGTGGAGGGAAACACGTTTCGTTAGGCCGATATATGGTAGAACTGAAATAAAACCCATAATTGTAAGTACCGTTGTCGCATGTTGTGCAGACGATGAATCTCTCGGGTACTCCAGTCCATAGTAGTTCGCTAAAGCGAAGCCTAATGCCACGTAGTCCGCACCATACTGGTGGACTATGTAGCTGTCGTATGTCCGATCGTGCCACTCGTCATGCTCCTAGAGATGCAGCTGGTCCGCATGTGCGTACATGTTGTATTGTACCTTGTTGTCTCGGACAGGAGAGTCAATGTTGGTGTTGCGTGCGTCGGGTTGTCTCCATGACGAGGACGGAAGTAGAGTGCCCCCACGTCCCCATCCCCACGGTGAGGATGATCTGGGGTCGGGCTGCCCCCACGATGAAGACAAGAGTAGAGTAGTGTCAGCGCGCACGTTCTGCATGAAGATGACATGTATGAAAAGCAATGAAAATAAGGTATCTTGTCGATTGCAACAGATTATAAAATCGTCAAACCTGAGTAGATGAGCTAGGGCATGCAGACTAGGAGCGACCAAGGCTAGGGGGTGCGTCAACAATTTACGATGTGTGGACGAAGTTGTCAACGGACAATGTAGTGGCTCGTCAACACCTAGGATGAACACGTCATTAGCACGGCTGCAGGTGATGGCCCTAGTGTGTGTTTGGCGTCTGCGTATATGTTGCAAAAGGACCCAAGCAGTCGTTCTATCGTGCTAGACCGTCCATGGTGTACTGTGGCTCCACTCTCAAACACGATGTGGTGCAGCCGGTGGACATGCAACGACAGACAAAACATGCTAGGCGTGTGTGCTCAAACAGTATGATACAAATATGAACTTTAAGTCTTATACCACTTCATCCTGTCATGCCGCATGATGTCAGTTCGGTCTGAGTGCCAGCCTGTCGGCGTGTGTGGCCTGCGTGGGGGCTGCATAGGGATATACATAAGTCTGCAATGGGTTCGCGGGACGTATGTAAGATCGAGGAGGCCGACTAGAGGGGGGTGAATAGTCGTTTATAAAAATCTCTTCTCTAATTGAATCTATTTAAGCTATTTAGCTAAAACCAAGAATATAATGCGGAAGCTTAAATCAAATTGGTTTTAGCACAAACAAAGCCTAAATCAACTAGGTTCACCTAAGTACACCAACAACCTAACTCTATGACAAGATTTGCAATCGTAGAATGACAAGTAATCAATTTAATTCTATGAATGTAAATTTTTTGAAAGTAAATTGAGCACAAGAAAATAAACCACAAAGACACGCTTAAAAACACACAGATAAAAACTATAAGTTATAGCCAAAAGTCATCCGTTGCAGCTAAAAGAATATCCATTTGTTTTTATCGACTTGCGAGATGGATGTGTATGGGTTGTGATGCAATGTTGACTTTTCTTCAAGATGGAGCAAACAAGCAGTGTTGACTTTTCTTCCAACTGATTTTCATAGAGGTTCTCTGTGCTAATTTAATTCCTGCAAAATTGCAGATTTGATTATGTATTTACTAGCATAGCTTTATGGTTATTGTTCCTCTAATTAATAGCCCATCTTCCCATTCTCAATCACTAATAGACGTACATTTTCACCTGCTTAAACTTTGTAATGTAATATGATTTTAGACTATTTAATAAAGTTAGACTTATTTTAGACCATTTAATAAAGTTAGATTAAGTCCTCTTTGGTCTGAAAAATGCGAAATGATTTGTATTCATATTTGATATAGGGCATGTTCTTTTTAGCTGCGGCTTGTGGCTTTTAGACTGTTCGTGCGAGAGTTTACAGAGTAATAGAAACTCACGTGTGGTTTTTGCCGATATAAATGAAGTCGGTATAATATATACTATAATTAACTAGTAGACTCTATCTTAAAAAGATATTCCATTTAAAAGCTAGTTACTATAGAAAAACTAAAAAACAGCTTTTAGAAACCGAAAAAAACAAGACCATATACTTGTGTGCATAAGCGTTGGTACAAATATATTTTCTTTCCTGATCCAGTCCCATCTATACTTCCCCATTCAAACAAATCAACGGCCTTGCTGAATGTATCTTAATTTTTTAGAATAATTACGCCGTTTTCCTCCAACATAGACGCTTTAAATGCATTATTTGGATACCGCATAAAGTTAGTCAGGAGCTTAACTGCTAATTATAGTGACATATCGAGGCTGCTAATTTATATCATCCCATTTGATGTCCACGTGCACGAAGAAAAGTCAAGGCTCGTGTCATCATCGAGGAATAGGTTTGCAACGTCATCTCTTTTTTCCCCCTTGAATTCGACTGGCAACTTACTGCAAAAATTGATGGACCAAGATACTAAAATAAATGAGACGATTTTTTTATCTTTTTTAAACGATTTATCAGAACAGATTTTTCAAAATGATTTATTGCTATTTAGTTTGTTCACATCAATGCTTATATTAGACCAAAAATCATAAACTACAATTGTAATATATAAGACACAGCAGAAAAACTCACCCAATAACTTCTGCCGAGGCAACAGGCAAAAGAAACACCATGAACTGGTTGGTAGCAATCAATTTAGCTATCTAAAAAATTTTAGGGAAATGTTAGGTACATATATTGTCGTTATGATACAAAACGAAAGGAAAAAAAGCTTAATTTCTTGTAGTTATATACAGGACGCGACGAACATGAATAAAGTGGAGGCATAGGTCAATTAACTAATTGGTGGGTGAGAGGGAAGAGATTCTTAGAAAGAGAGAGATATGGGTGCGCCAAGCATTTAGGCAAATGGGTTTTCTTTCGTTCTCATCGATAAACGTCCAGTAGGAAACTTCCTACAATCCTACGAAGCAGGAAGTAAGCAGGAAATGCCAGTTCTTTTCGGCTTATAAATTATAATATTTTAATAAATAAGTAAAATAGTCTTTTCAACATCGTTCTATTTAGTTTATGATTTACAACTTTTAAACGGATAAATAAGATATCTTTTTTATCATCGTTTTGAAGCGATTTATCAGGACATCTTTTCAAAACAGTTTATCGATATTCGATTCATTCATATAAACGCTCACGCTACAGCTAACAACAATCAATCATAGCCGAGAAGAACGCACCCAACAACAGGACCCTGTTAATTCTCTAGCTGGTTATTGATATAGCAAGCAACATAATTCATCCTCTATATAGGTTGTACTAACTAATTTCTTGGAGTTTAATATGAGCATTGAATCTTGATTAAACGGATGTGAATTTTCCACAAGTAGTGTATTTGTAGGACGCTTGGTTTTACACGTACGTGAAAGGTGGGGCAGCGTCGGTTGAATAGTACATCCAAAACAATGGATCCAAGCCAGGATAAATTTCTATGTCAAGGTAATCAGTGAAACTCAAATTAACTTTTCTAACAAACCCTAAAATTTTATGAACAACGAAAAAGTATTGCAAAAGTAATATGATTTTAGACTATTTAATAAGGTTATATTAAGTCCTCTTTGGTCTGAAAAATGCCAAATGATTTGTATTCATATTTGACCTCGAAGATATAGTGTGTGTACATAAGGGTCGGTACATGTACATTTTCTTTCCTTTTTGAAAGGACAACATGATAACTGCCACACGGTTGTGGTCCAGTCCCATCTATAACTCCCCCCATTAAGTCAACGGCCTTACTGACTGTATCTTAATTTTTTAGAATAATTACGCGTATTCTCCCGACACATACGTTTTACGTTCTATTCATATTCGTTTCTACCTCTAACTTCTGTTTAAAAAAAATCAAAAACTAAAATGAACATCTGATTTTTCGAAGCGACTTCTCCACTGGAATAAGGCAGGAGATCATGACACCGTACTTCTCTCGCTCCTGTCACGCGCACCTATCATTCCCTCACTGTTTTCACCGCACGCTCGTTCTTTTAAAAGCCACTTTTTTCAATCAGTACTATTTATTTTCAGCCAAAAGCTATAAGTCATAACCAAAAGCTATTAGCAAATACCAATACGGACACCTCCAGAGCTATGCACACTTTCAACACAATCCAATAGATTACCAAATTAACAGGGCTCACACGGATGGGCATTCCCCGTATGGTTAATTAGAAACACTTAAGGTTTTAGATAGTTTCATTTGAACCTTTTTGCCATCCCTTCATCCACAAAATAAGTTAAAGAGGAACTATATCATTTGAGCAACTAACAAGTGTTTTACACTCTTAACACAATCTAATATTCTCCCAAAGTATGACTCTTACAAAGTGGGACACTACTCAATAATTTGCAAAACGTAAGTGAGGACATCGTTCTATTGTAGAGTGAATTGCAATTGCCACAGGGGAACAATTTTGGTTTAGAAAAAAATTCGAACTCCTCTGAAAAACTGAAATATTTCAGCCAAAAAATTTAGACAGCAATTTGAATTCAAGAAATACGATCATATGACAACAACGAAATCTCAGAAATCTCAGAAAATCTTTATAAAATCTCGATCAAATCTCAAAAAAAAATTTAAATGGGACAAACTTTTTTGGTCAAAGTGGGCTTTTCTCAGAGGGGGCCAAGATAACCGAATTTCACGAAATTTCATCACAAAATTCCACATGCCAAGTTTTTGCAATGTAATTAAAGCATATACTGATACCAAATAATCACATGCTAAGATGGGTGTGTCTATAGCTCTTCATATATCTATATCATCCTATATTACACCCTTGGAAGCACCCCTAGGAAGCCCTCTACGTCAGTGATTTTGCAAAAAAGCCCTCTGTATTTTGCAAAATCACGTTCAAGCCCTCGGTTCTTGTAAAAAGACCCTGCCACGTTTTCCCCCCAAAACCCCCTCTACTTCTCCGAAACTGCGTACAGGTCCTCCGTATTTCCACGAAGGCCCTCCTTTTGCAGGATAGCACCCTGCGGTTTTCCAAAAATTACATACAAGTCCTTGATTTTATGCAGAAAAACCCTTCGCTTTCTCCAAAAATACATACGGGTCCTCATTTTTTCAGATAATCACCTCTTATGAATTTTCATCTTTTTTACTTCGATCGTATGATAGCTAGCGCAGCGTGACGCCACACTTATGCTACTAGAATCCTTAAAGGCGAGAGGATCCCTGACCTCCCATGGTGTCCATATCCTTTGTTTTGCAAAAAAAGCCCTCTAATTTTGTTTGAAATTGCGGCGACGCCCCGGCCTCCCAGGGCGTCCACGTCCTCTGTTTTGCAGAAAGTCGGCGGGATTAGACTGCCTTTTTTTTTGCATAAAACCGCTCATGATTTCTCCAAATTATGTTGAGGTCCTACAGCCTTCTGGCCGTCCGATTGCGCCAAGGGCCATCCACGCGCGCGCTTTAGCCTCTCTCAATCCAGCAGCGCCGGCCGCCTCTTCCTCCCGGCGTGCATCGAGCTCAGGAGGGCATCGGCCAAAGCGGCGGCGTATAGCAGCCAAGGCTAAAGCCACGGTGCAGCAGGGCCATCGGCCCATGGTGAGACGCTCTCATGACTCATCCCCTACTCCTTGCTTTAGACTCTTGGGTAGTGCCCGTGGCTTCTCTCGCTGGTGCGGCGGGCGCATCCCGGTGAGGGAGGGCCTCCGGGAGTGAACTTGGAGCAGTTGAAGGCAAGGGGTAGTTGTCACTGCATGGTCTTCTGGCCACGCCTGTCCTCCTTCCAACCCTTGGATTTTTCCTCCATTCCGCTTCTGTTGGTGCATTTTTCGGTTCTAATGCATATGGTTTCTTCGATTTCTAGATTGAATTGGGGTTTATTGCTTTAAAGGCTATGCATTTGCTACATAGGCTGACCCTGGACCCCAACAATGAAGCTCTGTGATCTTCCTTAGGCAAGGGAGAAGGTAGGATGTTCAAATGTGTTGGACCGATGCCTAGGAGTTGGACTTCAGGGTGGTCAGGTTCATCCGATGCCTAACTGCTATTTCTTTCCTTTGCTTTGTTCTTGTAGTTGTTGGAGTTTGCCATGCATATGTCTGTGGAGGTGATGGCATGTCAGCTTCTGTTTTAGCTTTCTTGGTATTATCTCCTTTGCATATCACCTAGACAGCATTACCAGACAAAAACATTCAAGCTAGACATTCAGATTGACTCTACGCTGATCCCGTGCAAAGAAGGCTAGGATTTACATAAGAATCAGTTATTGAGGTAGTGTTGTTGTGCTCTGTTGAATGGCTTGATATAGACTTCACATTCTTATTGATTTTATCGACGTTATGACTTCAGAAACTGTCAACATCAAATGTTGCGCATACCCTTAGTTAGCCTTAGTTTGGTTTGTAGATTCTATTTGCTCGATTTCAGTTAGATCATAGATGCTTGTGCTAAATTATCACAGCCGATCAGACTGTAAAGCTATCTGTTTTTGCCAACAATATAATGTGGCATGTTTCCAAGCAATCAATGAAGATAGGTTGTTTCCATGTTTTTTGGTATGTTACCTGAAAAGCTATGTAGCACCGACATATGGGTTTGTTGTCGTATCGGTGTCGGGGCTTAGTTAGCCTTAGTTTGGTTTGTAGATTCTATCTGCTCGCTTTCAGGTAGATCATAGATGCTTGTGCTAAATTACCACAACCAATCAGACTGTAAAGCTATCTATTTTTGCCAACAATATCATGCAGCATGTTTCCAAGCAATCAATGAAGATAGGTTGTTTCCATGTTTTTCGGTATGTTACCTGAAAAGCTATGCAGCACCGACATGTGGGTTTGTTGTCGTATCAGTGTCGGACACCGTGTCCGGCACGGATACGACACCGACACACGGTTGATACGCGTAGGCCACATATTAGACGGTTAAATGGCGAAAACAGATCATTTCTGATGTCCCCCTGCCCATTTTCTGAAGTAGAAAAGGTAATGCTGCTCCTATTGCCACCTTTACGTGTGAATGTGCAGTGAAAATATATTCTCTAGGTCTATTTGGTCCAAGTAATCTAAGCAAGCAGTGTGCTTTAATGTGTTAATAGTATGCTATAGATGAACATATTTCCTTATCTATTTATGTGCCTTTTTCTAAATTTCAGATTACCAACTATTGGCCTTTTCCGGTGAGAAGAAGCACCATATCTCATATTTGAAGCCTAAGTGCCAAGATCAAGCAGGTTAGTCCTACTTGAAAATTCAAACCTGCTCTCATATTCCTTTTTAAAAAATTGCTCTCATATCTGAACATTGTCTTTTGCTATTGTAGTTTGAGCTGGTTTATTCTTTATTTCTATTTTTCTTTGTGTTAGCTTTGGTATCACATCAAGAAGAGCATCATAATGGAAAACCTCTAAGAAGATGATGCATTGATAGAAACACTATGTGTTTTCTGAAGAACCATCTCGTTTTACGTGCCCTCCTATGCAGCTCCCATGTTCCCCATCTTCCATGTCTTTCTTCAGTTGCATCTTGCTATTATGTCTGCTGCGATTTGTTTGGAGGAATGCATTCGGAGTAGCAGCCCTATAGCTTATAGCAATAGGCTACCGTGGAGCTATTGCGTACCTAATTAATCTCCCCTTCTGTAGTTGTCTTTTGACAAATTATTGAGGTAGCTAGAGATCTTCACAAGTACTCTTATGTTCTAGCATTTAGTTATGGTTTAGTGATTGGTCCTTAGGGATAAACTGGCGTCCTCTGAAAACTACTAATTGCCAATTAGTTCATCTGTTTTATCAGTTACCCTACACTATACATCCCATATTCCTATATATGCTTGCGCTTGCTTTTTTCTCTTACAAGAATAGCCTATCTATCAATATTGTTGGATATTAGTGGGAGTGTTTATACAACATTTGACTATTTTTCAAGATAAAAATAGTCAGATTTTAGGACATTGGATGGTGATCAAACGCTTCAGATCTTTTTTTGGAGGGGGTGCTTATATGAGATATTTTTTTTGGAGGGGGTGCTTATATGAGTGGATCCGTTGGATAGAGATCCAACGCTTCCAGATCATATGACTATTTTTGCCTTGAAAATTAGTCGAATGTTCTATAGTACTTCTCTTAAATCTATTAGGTTTTAGTTCAGCCCATCAACAATATCCGCTGACTTTTAGCTAGCATCAGTATCAAGTTTCTTCATTTTGTTAATTACCATCTCTGCCGCACTGTGAGAACTTGGACATCCTGCTAGATTAACTGTACAAAATGTTCGGATCAGTGCAATGATATATTTCTTTGTTTTTAATCATGATTTCTCTCATCTACATTTCCTTTCTTTTCTCCCATCCAGGATTTTTACCTTATCCTGGAGATTTAGGAGTAGCGGAGCAGTTGACGCGCATCTTCCACCTGCAGATATTTATGTCTAATGGCATTTGTAGCAGCCCGAGTTTAGATGTATATGTTGTACTGGAGTGTAGCATGTGCTAGCCAAAACATTCTATTAAACAACTTGAGATACCATTGATCCCTACATTGCTTTCACTGTACATATATTGTAAGCTGATGGCTAGGACTGTTACAGCTTACAAGAACATTTAGTGCAGGTTAGAACTTTTTGCGACACTAACATCTCAAAATGAGCACGAAATCCTGTGATCTATACACGCCTTTTATATTCTGGAACAATGTCTGAATCAGGCTCTCTAATTTTCCATGTTTCTGCAATGACAGATTATGGAATGGTGTTTGGTTCTTGCCAAGGAGATGACCATTATGGCCATGCAGAATTGACATCAGCAGGGTTCATCATTTTGTGTTTACGGTTAGATCTCAAACATATTTGTGCAATAAATGTTGGACATGGTACATAAACTAAGAAAATTATGATATATTTGCTTAGCGTCGTACATACACTGCCTTTGCTGAATCGAAAATAGTGAAGCTACATTTGTGGATACTCGTATCATGCATGCTATTTGCATGTATTGATTCTTATAATTTTCCCTGCTGCCCACTGAAGGTTAAAGCTTATTGGCGCTAAATAATTTATGGGGTTTAGTGAGAGCATTTCAGTTTATGATGAATATGATAATAGATTGGGTGGTCCTAATTGTGATAATGTAGGCAAAGATGGTAGGTCATCCTATTGGCAATCCTTCTGACAAGCCCCATGGACCCTTTTGCCGCTTTAGATCTGGTGTAGCTGTTTAACTATTCAATTTCTATTTTGTGCTGGACAATGTTTTGTGCAGTCAATCTTAATCATTTGGATGTTATGTTTGTAAATTATAGGAAGGAGTTTTCTAATAGATAATGGAAAGTTATTTGTAATACTGAAGGCCATAAGCCATATGGTTCAATCCAATAGCAACCATTTGTTTCAAAACGCTCTAGGCCATGCATCTGTTCATCGAAGAAAGTTGTTCGGACATCTGTTATTGAATTGCTCAAGGAGATTGAATATGGATCCTTTTTTGCCGCACCACACTCTCGACGAAATATACTGAATAGCCAAAAAAAACTGAAGACATATATTACACAGTAACGAATCTTATTTTTAAGACAGTGTTTCTCTTTGTAGAGTTTCTATTAAGGCTGATTCACCTTACGCTTAGAACTAATGCACTTTATGTCTATAGCGTACAAATTAAGACTACATATGCACTTTGTTACCTTTCTTAGGTTGCTCCGCCACAAGGGTTGTTTACTGACAGTATGTAGTATAGTCTGAATGTCCTTATTCATGTGAATTTTCTTTTGATTTATGACTATATTAGATTGCTAACAACTGAGGTACAATCCTCTTTGCCAAAAAAAAACATGATATTGCTTTTCTTTTTCTTTGTCTTTTTTTGCGAGAGATACTATTGTTTTTTCTAACCTTTGGCTGTATAAAAACTGTAGCAAACCTCCATACTGGTTTGGTTTCCGTTATCGCCGATGCATGCTACATACCTTTACCACTGAGTGTACAGTTATCGCATGTTAGGCTACTAACAAGGCTCTAGGTGTGCCTTTGCCTGAATGGGCAAGCTAAGTCGAACAAATATACGCCAGAACAAAAAAATGTAGATTCGATCCATTCGGTTATTTTGTTGAGAGAGGAATTTCCTGTTATCTGTGCTTGAATAATAGATATCTCTTCGAATTATCACAGATGTTCACTATCCTAGTAGTTCTTAGACGGCAATAGATACGACATAGAAGCAGACATATCGGAGCAAGAAGAGAGAGAGGACATCGTTGCCATTTGATGCTAATTATCACATAGTATCGCGTGATCAATGGACTTAAACAACTGCGTGCCAAGTTTTCAGCGATCATCTTGCAGATATGTAGTTTAAGCAGTGCGCGTGATGATTCATGTTCTAATGAGATCTAGCAGTGCAGTTAGCCAAGCTCGCCCTTAGAAAATCAGGTTACTGTTGTTGCTTTAGTTGTTTAATTTGGAGTTCATTAGCGCTGTAATCTTCATGACAATATTAATTGGAGCTTGGTAAAGTAGTCTTTTTGATTAACTACCTGCCATCATTCTGAGGTCCTCTGCAATTTCTGCTCGCATATATTGATCTGCATGCGAGCGATGAGCTATACTCAAACAAGACACTGAAATAATGGTACTGAAATAATGGTGCTATACTCAAACAAGCACTGGAGCATCAAGTTTCAGAGCTGCATTGGGCAAACAAGAAACTGAAAAAATATCGCCACAATAGCTGAACAAGAAATCTAGATCCAGTTGCTACAGTATCGGCACGACCCAGGAGAAAACTCACACATAAGTCTCCTCTAGCTGGAACACGCACTCACGCGTTGGAAGAAGATGGAACATTTGTTGTGCTGCAACTGCCTATCACATTTTCTTGTTCTCTCTTCTATTATTCTCCAATCCCACGTACAAGGTTCCATAAGCCACTTAAATACAAATGCTAAGCACTGACTAATTCTGTGACACCCTGGTCCATAATAGCTCATATATATGTATGTGTACATGAGGGTATGGGTTAGTCCCACCTTACTAGCTTAACTTGAGAAGTATTTACATATAAACCTAAGAGTTCCAATGGTAGCACATCTGGTTAACCGTTTTACATGAAGCGGGGACGAAAATGCAAGCGGATTGCTACGTGTGTGTGACCTATCTAGAATGAGGTTATAGACCTAAGCCGATTTGAACCCTAGGGCGTTATAGATGATATCATAGCCGACTCTCGTAGTTATATTGACGTGTGCAAGTCAGAGGTATGGACATATGGGACATCGTTTCAACGAAGCCCACAGTAGCACAGACAGGACGAGATTGCTTCAGCATGTAAATGTTAATCAATCAACGCTAATTAACCATGAATAGTTGTACAGCTAATTAACTGTCACTTATTTGTCAGAAAAGAAAAAAAAACCTATCTCACTCCTTACCAACCGGCGCAGGTAGAGTAGACGTAACGTACAGGCCAGGTGCCTGCCATGCATTTAACCACGCACTCCTCCTGCCCCGACGAAACAGGTCTGAATTTGGCGCTACTGGTGTTTCCTTTTTTACGTGCGTTCTGGCGTGCTCTAGCTCAGCAGCTAGCCTGTCCATTCAATGCGTACACCGGTAGTGGTAGCTATCGCGCGCGCGATGTGACCACACGGCCGACACAGGGAAGGCAGGTGCCGCGACGGCGACGGCTGCAGCTGCCTGACAGATTAAACGCCTCACACTGTTCATCTCTAGCTAGCTTATGTGTCCCACGCTCATCAGGAGACCTCTCTTCTTCACATACAGGTCTGTTCTTTTCGGCTGCGATTTATGGTTTTGGTTGAAATTTTTGAATTTTGGCTGTTTATAGTATAGATCACGGAGAGATAGATACTTACTTGCGATTTTGGTTGGTACAGATGTTGAGTTTTTAATGTGCATATCGTTTAACTTGTAGACCTTATCTTGAGAAAATACTCTGTTTAAAAGTTAGGTACTGTAGCAGAAATCAAAAGCTGATTTCAAAAATCCAAAAGAACAGTGAGCACCTCCTTAATTTAGCTGCGTGCTCCCAGCTGCACGAATGAGACACAGCCCGGCCGTTCCAGATTGATTCAATCATCCTGTGTTAGTGTGAGACTAACTGTTATGATATGATATTTTTATTTTTAAATTTAATTATATAGAAAAGAATTAACAGTGGCTATAATATATCTTTAATCGTTATAGGCCCTTTCAGCATACCCGACAAGTGTGGCTGCCCGTAATAATTGGGTTTCCACTGTCCTCCTATCTCCTATCCTCTCCCCTTAATTCAATCGTTGGATGCATGTCAAGTCGATCGGGTTCATATAGTTCCGATGCACCGGGTGGCCATGCATGCAAGCATATATGTAAATCTCTGCGCTTTGACAATGCCTTTGTTTAGGTGGGTTTTTTTTATACTTATAATTTAGTTTTCTATGATATCTAACATTTAAACAAAGTAATTTTTTAAAGTGGATCTATAAATTAATTATAGTAAATATTATCCTAACTTCATCTATATCGGTCAAAATCGCATGCGGGTATCTCTCCTCCGTACTCTCTCGTGAACAGCCAAAATCTATAAACCACAGCTCAAAATAATTTCGGCAACTGCATCATGCATGTCCAAGTCCAACCAGCCGTTCTGTTCATATTGACTTCTAAAGCTGCTTTTGTACAGTATCTAACTTTTAAACGGAATGTATTTCTAAATTGATGTCTACTAGTCGATTGTAATACACACTGCAGTGATTTTATTTATATCGATCAAAATTATACATAAGTATGTCTCACTATAAACTTTTTAATAAACTATTACTATTTATAAATTAAAACTAAAAATCTACGTGAACTGCCCTCAAGCTTCTTTCAGTGACTTGATCTGCAATCCTGTCCACGAAGAGGTAGCTGATAAGACGCCCTACAGGTTGCTGCGGCGAGAAAAAGAACAAAGAAGGACAAAGGAAGCTGTCATTTCTTTTTGACTTTTTAGCTCTTTTTTTAAGTTCCTAACGATCAATATCATTTAGCAGATTATTAATTATAGTCAATAGCTATTAGACGTGGCCCCCAAAAACTGGCTAAGCTCTCGTGGCTAGCTGCTGCTCCTGCTGGAACCTGCCAAAAGTGGCAACTGAATCCAGCTGGCCCAAGAACAGCTTGAGGTGCTTCTCAATTGGGCTAAAAAAAATGATGACTTATAACTAAAATTGTATTATAGTTGACTGAAATTATACTGTAGCTGGTGGTAGCTTATTTGTCATAAGTACATTTAAAAAATTTAAAAATAGAAAAAAACAGGTTAGCCTATCACAAACAATGCAAACGAATACGGATAAAAGAACCGGCAAAAAAGATCAAAAGGTCAAAAAAAACCAGAAAAAGATAAAAATTATAAAAAATAAAAAAATAAACTATAAATCAGAAACTGAAGCCGAAACGAGCAGGCCCTGAGTATAACCCGGACCTATCCACTCTCAACAGAACATGCAAGATGCCAAGATCTATCTATAAATTCTATTACTACTATCTGCTTCATAATGATCCTAGGTACACACATATATATACACACTATTCAGTGGCTAAGCGTAGAATAAGCGCATGCCCCTATAGCGACGCGACGCGAACCCAATCAGCCAATTGCAATCGCGCCACCCCCTTTTAGTCGGCCCCACGTACGGTTGGCGGTCGTGTTGTTGGTAGACCGAAAATTTTACTTACGGTTACGCATAAAGTTGTCGTCTATATGCAATAAGGTTACCACCCACAGAGTAAAGTTATCATCCTTACGATAAAGTTAATGTCTCCTGCACAACAAGTTATCATATACAATACATGAAGTTACTTACAGGTATCACGTGCATTAAAACCGCGCTCCCGGATCTCATGTGACGCTTTTTCCAGGATTTAGTGGGGTATGGAATCCGAACGGTTTTTAAGTCCATCCAGGAATCTCTGTTCGTCTTTATAGTTGGTAACTTCGTAGTGTATGGTCGGTAACTTTTAGATCAATAGTCTTTAACTTTTCTTATTTAGTATGTGGTAACTTCGTAGTGTGTTGTCGGCAACTTTTAGATCACTGGACTATAACTTTTCTTATTTAATATATGGTAACATCATAGTTCATTGTCAGTAACTTGTGTATTGTCATAGTGCTACATAACTCTTATGAGTTACGCCCATGACGCTACTTCGACCACGGCTTCCGAGTACGACCGAATCACTCGGTAGCTATAGTACCCACTGATGCTATAGTACTTTCGACTGCTACAATACCTTCTATAGTACCATGACCGCTACAGTATTTTTCGGCTAATACAGTACCTATGACCATTGTAGCTTTGATCGTTGCGTGTCCCAGGATCTCCGACCACTCTTGAGCTCGGAATATCCGACCGCTCCACGCTCTAATCTTTCGCAATACCTCTTGGAAACCGTCCGATGCTTCAACACCACTCGAACGCCATCTGATACTTTGAAGCCGCTCGAACACCACCCGATACTCCGCTGATACTCGAACGTCGTCTGATATCCGTTGCTACTCGAAAGCCATCCGATTCTCTTCTACTACTCAAGCACCGTCTGTTACTCTTCGACTTCCCGTACGAAGTCAAACTTTGACCGTCCACCCGACTTCGTTAGTCGGACTCGAAACGTTACTTGCAGTTACGCATAAAACCATCATCTATATGCAATGAAGTTACCATCCGCAGAGTAAAGTTATCATCCATACAGTAAAATTACTGTCTCCTGCATAATAAATTATCATACACAATACATGAAGTTACTTACAGCTATCACGTGCCTTAAGACCGCGCTCCCAGGTCCCATGTGTTGTTTTTTTCCAGGATTTAGTGGGGTATAGAATCCAAATGGTTTTTAAGCCTGATTCGATCTCTCCCTGTCTCTCCATCTCTCTCATGAGAGCACCTCCCTAATCCGGCGACCTCGTCGCCAGCACGTCATAATCCGGTATCTTCTCTCGCCGCCTCGACGTGGCCGCACATCCTAATCCGGCATCTTCTCTCATCGCTGGTTCGTCCACGCGCCGTCAGTCGTCGCCATCAACCTCACTCGGTTGTACCTAGGGTTAGCGATTTGGTTAGATGTTCCTTATATTCTAGTTGTAGTGCGGTCGATTCGTCATTGTGATGTTGTTTCTGTATTTTATACCTAATCCCTATTATCACTAAAAATCCCCATGTTAGGAGAGCAAATAAAGAAAGGGGAAGGCACTGTCCAAGGCAAGCAAAATCACAATTGCAGATAGCCAGAATGCTTTGGAGATCACTCTCGACCCTACCCAAGCAGAGCCCACCATTGTGAAATCCGTCAGAAATGCCCACAATGCAAAGAGGAAGAGGGATGATAGTTGCTCCAAATACAATGAGGTACGTGTAACATTGTAATACAGGATTTGTAAATCACTAGTGGATGTATAGTAAATTTCTAGTTTATAGTTGGTAACTTCGTAGTGTATGATCGGTAACTTTTAGATCAATGGTCTTTAACTTTTCTTATTTAGTAGGTGGTAACTTTGTAGTATAGTGTCGGTAACTTTTAGATCACTAGACTATAAATTTTCTTATTTAGTAGGTGCTAACTTCTTAGTGCATTGTCAGTAACTTGTGTTGATTGATCTATAATTTCGCAAGGTCAGTATTTTTGTTTGCCAGCTTAATGTTTATTGGTATAAGCTTTTGTTAAAAATGCAGCAGTAGTTCTAAAGAAGTGTCTGTCCAGGTGAGCAGTGCTCCTGCAACGATTGTGCATATGATTGAGAATCTAACATTGGATTAGAAAAGGAGGATCAGAGAACATGGATTTGGTGATTTTCTAAGGTTCAACTTGGAGGGGTTGGAGAGTAGCGACTTACTATGCTTTTTGATAGACCGGCTTGATCCAAATTTGATGGTGCTTCTTATTGGTGGAGGTGCTGGCCTTCCGATCACGTCACATGTCGTTAGGTGTGTCTATGGTATCCCTATTGGTGGGAAAGATGCACCTATCCTGTCACCACATGAGTGTCAACAAGAGCTTACAGAACTGAAGCAATAGCTTTCTATTTGGATTAAGGATGACATTTAGGTGGAGACACTGTTGAAGAAAATTGAGGAGTATAGGACCGACCCCTTGTCCATTAGATGCTTCTTCTTTATTGTGTTCAGCAAGTTGCTATTCCCTGCCACTAGCAACCATATCACCGGGAGGGAAGCTTTGATGATAGAGACCTTGTGGAATTCAGCGGTACGACTGGTGCAAGGCTGTGGTTGATGACTTTAGGAGCACTACCCGCTTGTGGAGGACAAAGACCGGTACGGACACGAGGTCGATCAATGGATGTCATGTGTTCCTGCTTGTAAGTCATAATAGCTTATTTTTTGGAAGTTAATTAGTTGTGTTGATGCAACAATATAATTGATGTTCGTGACATGACAATACATAAACAAGTCAAAAGGCCCGTTCGGATGCGAGCTGGTAATATGAGTATACTGGCTGGTCGTGATTTGGTTGGACATATTACAAACTGGTCTGCGAACTGATCATATGGGGATATGAACTAATCGTGACCATATACGATCTGATAGTAAGGAGTTACGAGTTTATCATGAGTAACTAAGACCTAGTTGTAGATCATATTGTATAAGGCTCATCCAGATTGATCTTTGTGCATATTTAAGGGTCAATATGTCCTGCTAGAGACTGCTACCGATCAGTGATCGAAAAGGTGTTTCCGAGTTACAACCAAGTATACATGAATATACAGGGTCATACACTTAATGAGTTAGAACAATAATCCAAATGATAGACTCCGAGTGAGATACGATCTCTACTCGTGTTGGATAAGGATCTGGTCAGAGGCTCTCCGAGTTAGATATGATCTCTGATAGTATCGGATAAGGATTCAATAGGAGGCTATATATTGAGAGAGGCATGGGGTTGAGGGTTGTACCGAAAATTGAGGATAAGAGGAGATCCGAAGGTACGCCCATAAAACCCTAGCCGCCACATCTTAAAACCCCTATCGTGCACGTTGATGCTTGCACATCGACGTACAATGTTTTATTCCTAGACGTATGGGCTTTGATAGAGGCACTGTTATGATTATGGCGTTGCTTAGGACGATCACATGGAGGAGGTGGTTGGCTCATGAAGATCGATTGCTGCTTGTGGAGATCGACTACTTCTACTCATTGATCCGCGCTACGTTGGACCAAACTGCTTTAACTCTTCTTTTACTACACTACGCGTCTAGTGGTATCGATCCATGATCTCTTACTCGTATGGCTTTCTAGCTTATATCTGCGCTAGTGTAGCCTATTCGTATTCCAACACACACACACATATAGAACGCTGAAATGGGGCACCATGGTGCCCGGGCACCATGATTTCAAATGCATCAATTTCATCTAAATTCGGGTATATTTTTTAAGAATATATGTTTTAGAGTATATACTCATCTATAACAATTCAAATAAAACGTATAAGTTTGAAAAAATATGCTCAAATTCAAAGTTTTGAACGAATTTAGATCGCATACTTTGCTCGTTTATATGTATAATTAGCATATACCTACAATCAAACTATCATAAAAAAGCAACTACAACTCGAAATTTAGTTCAAACTTGTTTGAACTAATTAGTAAAATAATTAAACTTGACATCCAAAAATTTTTAAAAATTTTCGCACGTGATATATATCTATTTTAGACTTATGATGCCTAGACACCAAAAAGGACTCGTTATTTTCGTACATGATACATCCCTGAAACTTGGATAATCACGTGTTTCTATGTATGTCCCATTTAAATAGTACACATGCATTCACTCAGAAAAATCCTATGCCGGCCTTAACAGGCAGACCTGATATTTATGCATGCATCCAAGCTCCAGCATATATCGATCAACCTGATCGATACCGTTAATTAGCTAGTTCTTTGAACAAAGTCTTTCTCTTGAACTACAATACAAAAGCAATATGCAGAAGAAAAACCATGGATTCAGAAGAACAGCAAGTTGCATGTACGCTTGCTGCGGTGTTTGCCAGAAACTAATTAACCATGCGTATGGCTTCATCAATTCGATCGGTTCGTTTCATGCTAGCTGATGCTGTCTAGGGGCATGCATGCATCATCTGCCAGATGAGAGAGAGAGAGAGAGAGGAGTCTCTCTCTACGATAAAACCATCTGCAGGGAGCGGAAAACCATACCACTGCAGTCTGGCCGATATATGATCGACCAGCAACTGAATTGCTTTTGCTACTACGCATGCATCATATCTGTCTCAAATTAAGCTGGTACAAGCCATGCGGGCTTTACAGTACTGGGCAGTACTTAGTGGATCATACTACTACGTACAAAATCAGATCTTCCTTCGAGCTGGTCTGACATATTTCAGTTTAATCTGCAGTTCACTCGCTGTAAACAACTACAACTGCGATTGCTTCAGAAGACCAAAGTAAGAGATGGAGAGAGAGAGGACGAAAGCAAGTAATTACGCTGCTCTAGTACTGGACCTGATTTTCTCACTGGGTGACTTGCATCGATAGGGCTGGCCCATATACGCTCGCTTCAAAGCTAGTGCTTCCAATGGCAGGCATGCTGTGTGTCCCTTTTTTTTTTTTTTGAGTTTAAACAAGCTTGTTGAGTCGTAGCAATTTTACTGCTCTGTACGGCGAGTGCCTGCTGGCCGTCGATTGATCCATCCTTTATCAGCTAATGCTTCTTGTCGCTTACTTGGACTTGGCCTTTCTCTGACCACTCGAGTCTGTACCTGCAACCTGCTAGAATCTCTCCTGAAACTATCAAGGTTAATTAGTGTCATCGAATCATCTTCTGATTAACAAACTTAAAACGTGTAGCTATGTGGATGGATCCCTCTTAATTAGCTAGGTCAGTTCCTTCGAAATCCTTAAAAATTTGACAAACTTGGGCGTAGATATGATCAGTGGGGATGGCGAAAAACAGAAGGATTAATTAGTTGATCCCACGGCCAGCTAGATAACAAACACTAATTAACGTTCCACATTTTGTACTACTCCTACCTAATGACAGGCTACGTACATGCATCTGAATATTATTGACCAACACGCGCGTCCTAGCGACTTAATTGGACCGATCGATACATGCTGATTGCATCCACCCAAAATTGGAAAGTAATACATTTCGTACGTAGCATGCTAAAAACGTTATGAATCATTAGCCATCGTTAATTGGCTGCATGCATGCACGGTAGAAAGTTCTGGAAACACCAATAATATAAAACGGCAAAACTTGACTTGAACGAGCGTCACGGCATGGGAATTTTGACAGGAGCAAAGGCAACCACTACTATATCATACATTATCCCATGTTTGTTGATCCAATCAAGAGAAGAAAGGGAGGGAGGGCATGTGCGTATATCTGAACTGGAGAATAATAAAATTACAATTTAACTTGCATACGAATTCTATAGTAAAATCCCTAAATAAATATACTTTGGAATTAAAGTTTTAAAAAGAAGCAATTGGATTTGTAAACGAATTCCAACAAAAAATAACTAAAAATCAGAATAAAATAAAATAGCAATTTGATTTCGATACAAATTCTAAAGTAAAATCCATAAATAACTTTAATCCAGAATAAAAAATTAGCAATTGGATTTGTATATGAATTCCAACAAAAAATTACTGAAATTCAGAATAAAAACAAAATAAAATGTGCAATTTGATTTCCATATGAATTCCAAAGTAAAATCCCCAAATAACTAAAATTTAGATTAAATTAGCAAATTGATTTGTATACGCACTTCAATAAAAAATAATTGAAATTTGAATAAAAATGAAAGTTATAACAACAATAGCACAAATGGTGTCATAGGAGATCACGCAAAAGTGCAATGGCGTCTATCTATCCTACAAAAGACATTGACTCATTGGGAAGCGAAAAGTCGAGGTGGCAACAGTGGAGATGAGGACAAAGTTGCTCTTATGAGCCGTTGAAGAGAAAAGGTAAGAGTGGAAGGAGCAAGGGTCACGATGACGAGTGGTGAACCTCATTTGGGTTTTTGTCCTTGCTTTGCTCAAAGGATTAATCTAGAAGTACTATGATTTAGGCCAACAATTATTATATACAAGTGCAACTCAAGGTAAGCTGATAATGTAATGCTAGATGATTAGGTTGTTACAGTTATATTGAATATACGAACCGTTAAATTAAAGACAAGAAGCCTAAAAAAATAAGGACGAGATGTTTTTCATAAAACCCTCACGAACTAGTCAGTATATTATACAGCTATGCACATCCACCTTTTTTTTTAGAAAAACAGTAGAAAAGCGTAAATAAGAATATATCAAGCGGATATATATTAAAGACATGCAGTTATATAATATGTACAAAACAAAAGGCATTTGGTTTGCACCATCAAAATTCAGCCGATGATAACATGCATGCATGAACATGTAGCCGAAACTGCCGACTAGCTTGCACTTCAAAAAAAAAAAAAAGAGAAAAAAGAGCCCAGAGATCGAAATGACCGACTTGTTTTGTTGTTTGCAATAGGACAAGTTGCAAGCGGCGTCCACGTCTACGGGACAAGTTGCAATACGACTCACTTGTGCTCCAGAGGTGGCGACAAAATAAATGGGGACCCTCCCCCAGCTTCCGCTTGTATGCTGTCAATTCATTGCCTCGACGACGATTTTTCTTCGTCCTGCCGTTCGTAATCGTATGGTTTTTGCAACTTGCATGTTCCTGTGAACGGTGCTAGCTAGCGCGCAATAGTTCGTGTTCGCGAAATATATGTATATGAGCTGTATTAGTAAAATAGTATTTTTACCGTCCGGTGGCCAGACGGCGACATTGTAGGGTTGACACGTGTGACCTGCCGCCCGGCCACCGGGCACTAGGTAATTAAGCTGGCTAATTAGTCGACTTAATTATCTACCTTAGATATTTTTTTGTATAGTGTTTATTCGAATTTTTAAATATAGCAAATAAGCTCAAAAATTTATGAAATTGTCGTCTGAGCCACTGCTATCTCTTCATCGTATCTGCCTCCATGTGCATGATCTTGTCTTGCGTTGACCATATCTCGTGAGGTACGTCAGCCGGTCCGAAGATTTCGTGTCGGTCCGGAGGAGGTGTGGAGACCTTTCCGTTTGTTGAGTGGCCGGCGGTGGTCCAATAGGCTAAGTTACAGTAGGCTGGGTCCAGTAAGCACCGATGTCATCCTACTGAGACATGCCGAACTGCGGACTGCCAGCAATCAAATCCTGAAAGAAGGACTCTAGAAATCCCCTCATGGTGTAGAGGAGATCTGGCCTTGACCGTACAACGTGCCAACGAAACCGGAGGAGCTCTGCTCACCGAAATCTCGAAACCCTGTGTATGGTGTGAACAATGAGCTCTGTCCTGCGTATGCTGCAAACCCTAGCGCTATGTACCGCTCCCTAGAAGCATCCGGGAGGCCCGTATAGTCATCAGTGGACTCGACGTCACACCCACGTTGAATTCAAGGCTGCAAGATGAAATAATGTTAGTCACATTAAATAATCCGGATGTAGAATACGAATCTCATACCTTCTGGATGTGCAGCGAAGATAAACGGCGGGGAGCGGGTAGTCTGTGTAGATGGTGCAGACGTCAAAAGTGATGCATCTCGATGACGGATCTGCGGCGAGAGAACGCCATGATGTTAGCGAAACATAAGTCCTAACAGAAAAACAAAACATAGGTTTATACATATGTTACCTCCTAGTCGATATGGCATGCGGATGATCAATGGCTAGTACTATGACGCTGGGCAGACTCGGTAGATTGCAATGGCCGACCGGACTCGCTAGGTCACGATGACCTGGCGGGGTGAGCATGGTACCCCCACTGGGTGCCCGATGTGCACGGTGTGATCCGTCGAACAGCCGCAGCTCAGATTGTCCACTATTTTTTGGTCTACTTTAGAATGTACTTCAAAGTATTCTGTAGGGCCAGTGGTGTGTCTAGGCTACTGATGGTAGTCTCGGACATACTTGTGATGTGCTGTGTTTGCTCCAACTGAAGTGACATACGAAATAGGTTCAGTAACGACTAGTATGAATTTTGTAAATGAAACGATCAGAAATTTCAACATATCTTACGTTGTCATGGCGCTGATAGCACTGTGGGGATTGATCAAGCGTTGTAGATTGTCGTCGTGCGTGATCTTCTCGGGGCAGTCTGGTGGAGGAACAATGAGTCTGCCATGCGACCGGGGTACGTACCACTGCAGGTACTTGTCATACATCTCGACATCATACGAACGCTGCTCCATGACGACATCCAGCAACGCCCTGTCCATCCATGTCGTCGTCCATTCCTACTTCGGTGGCTGTCAGTCCGTACCATGCTGACCCGCCCTCGATTGCCTATATTTTCAGAATCATCGATGTTACAGAGCAAGACATACAAAGTGTAAATATTACTCGGATGGAGTTTGACTCACCGGTGTACGGCTCGCGATAGGAACCTGCCATCCGGAGGGGACACGACCTGGTGCAAACCGAACTATCGTATTACACGCTGCGAACCATAAACCTCTACCATATACGAGAACACTAGATGGTATGTCGTAGCCCATAGCTCCGCATCTTGCAGGCATTGTAGGGACAGCCCGTAAGGCGATACACACTCCACGAACTCTACAGGCCATGGACCCCAAGTGATGTTGCTGCCGTGCAATGACTCGAACTCGTTGTGCCACAACAAGTAGCACCTCGATGGTCTGGCCTTGGCCTGGCGCGAAGATTGATAATGATAGTAAAATACTACAAATTAAAATCTATGATGAAATAAATAGTACAAAATAATGTACACTTAGGACTAATGGCAGGAAGCATCCGGGAGGCCAGGGCTTACGATGCATATACATATATGTACATACATACATACATATACACATATATATGTACATATACATATATAATGGCAGTACGATACTACAAATTAAACATTATGATGAAATAAATAATTACATAAATATTTATTTCATGGCAATACAATACTATAAATAAATAATTACATAGTTATTTATTTCATGGCAATACATTACTACAAATAAATATTTATTTCAAGACAATACAATACTACATAAAAATTACGATGAAATAACGATAATAAAATACTACAAATTGAAATTTACGATAAAATAAACAGTACATACATATATGTATCTTCAGACTTCACAACCTACGAAAACCCACCAAATCATGGCATGTTGGTACCCTACCTTTACATTCGAGATTGATTTTCGTATGCTAGCCATATTTTAAGCTCCACTAAAGAATCGACGGTATGTTGAGTTGTTAACTTCAATATTTTATGTGTGAAATTACTTAACAACCTATGACCAGAGGGCCTATCGAGGAATTACTCAATGATGAATCTTCTATTTTAAATCTTTTTATTGAATTGCTTCTCATATGAACTATTTCTTAAAGATGACTTAAACATACATACACCTGGTCTAATATAGCTCTCTATGTCAGTAGGGCTACTGCACAGCCAACCAAGAATATGAAATTTAGGATTTAAGTGTTATATCCAACATTTGTTCTCTTGTACCATTATGACCTATGATTAGAAAACTGGAGATAAATCACTACAAACTTTCCCGAAAAGTTTGAAGACAATTTTATCAGTTCGACATTGCAAGCATCCAAAAAAACGTGTATATATATGTACATATATACACATGTATACATACATACACACACACACACACATATATACATACAAATGCACATATACATATACGTATATAATGGCAGTACACTACTACAAATTAAAAAATATGATGAAATAAATAAATACATAAATATTTATTTCATGGTAGTACAATACTACAAATAAATAAATAATTACATAGTTATTTATTTTAGGTCAATACATTACTATAAATAATTATTTATTTTATTGTTGTACAATACTACATAAAAATTACGATGATATATATATATATATATATATATATATATATATATATATATATATAATGGTAGTACAATTCTACAAATTAAAAATTACGATGACAAAAATAATTACATAAATGTACACACATATATGTATGCACACACATAGGTATTATATAGAAAGTACCTGCTAATACTACTGCTAACTAGCTGTGAAGAATTGCAAGACTCCGAGAACGACTGCGAGAGAGTTTGCGAAAGAGAGAATGCGGGAGAGCGCACAATTTATAACGCGAGCAAGAGCATACTCGCACTAACGAAGCACCGATAATGGCAGGGTGAACTGTGTGTGAGGAGACAGACGTGATGCAACTGACACTTTAGATGGTCTATTTTCTGTATGAGTGTTCAATTTTCATATGAGCCAAATGCCTACGGCCCACTCCGTTCGTTCACATGTGGACTAAATAAAACAAACAAAACTCACCCTACCCACCCCCTGCCTCACAATTCCAAGGCCTGCCGCCCGGTGGCAGGGCTCCAGGTGATTAGCAAGTGATTACTAGTGTTATTTGTACTATTATATGTACTCCTATAAATATTCATAATGCATAAAATTCTTGAAAAAATAGACAATTACTATGACTATGTTAGGAGGTTGCACATAAAATTTCATAATTTTTAAAGCTCGTTTGCTATATGTAATAACTCCTACAAATATCATAGTCGTATGAATTTTTGAGCAACATTCGTAGTGGATAAAATTGTGAAAACATTGCCCAACCAATTACGTTATGTTGAGAGGCTACACATAAAGTTTCATAATTTTTCAGGCTCACTTACTATATTTAAAAATTTGAACAAATAGTATATAGAAAATAATTAGAGCAGGTAATTAGCCAGTTTAATTACCTGGTGCCCGGTGATGGAGCGGCAGGACACCTGGTACTCGATGGCGGGGTGGCACATTGCCTGTTGTTCGGTGACCGGGCTCCAGGTCACACGTGTCAGCCCTACGGTGTCGCCGTCCGACCACTGGACGACAAAAATAGTATTTTTGCTAATACGGTTTATATATGAATATTTTTGTAATTACGGTTGTAAATAATGCTATATATACCAAAAAACTCCGTGGTTATCTACCGGTATGTACCGATCGATACCGTTCAATGTACCTCGCATGCAAGATACCGAAAGGCATACATTTTGTTTCGAAGACGAGTACGTATGCATACAATCTTTTTTCTCATAATTGTACAAGATAGGACTTTGCAAAAATGGATAGTTCAGGTCGAACAATATGTAAAAAGAGGATCGAATGTAAGGTCAATTTCCAGCGTATTGTTGCCCCAAGTAAGTGAAAGACGGATGTATACATGATCTACTTAATATTGCATGGATTCACCGCAAAAATTATTGCATGGATGGGTCCCGTTCCAAACGGTTTCTGATTTTAGAAGCCAAAAGCTGTTTAGGACGCGTTGGTTTCCATGGCTTTTTTTTCTTTTTCTCTCTCTTTATTCTCCTTTTTCATTTGCATTATCATGAAGATATAGCTGTGTTTTATTTTTTCTATTTTTATTATTTCCCTTCAATTGAATATCTCAAAAAAAAACTAACATCCACTATAGTATAATTTTAGCCAAAAGCCATAATCAAAAGATGAAAGTCAAAACACTTTTGAACGGGGTCATAAGCTAGCTTCCAAGGAAAGGCTGAAACTGTGTGTGACATGTAGACCTGGGAGTTGGGTTATGCCGTGCTATCACGGCATGGGCCCGATGGGCTTCAGGGCGTGCTGGCACGACTCTCCTTCAATGGGGTCCAGGCATGGCCCAGGGCATGATGGGTCGCCGCCATGCCGTATTGGCCTAGGCCTAGCCCTGTAGTGGTTCAGCTCTAAAATAGAATTCCACTTGGGAGCTGCCTGAGGTTAAGACGATGAAGAACTAGACTTGCCCTTTAGCTTCTTCGACAAGTGGGCTATCAAGCTTGTCTTTTCTTGTTGTCCCTTCCGTGAGGCCTCTTATCGTACGCAGTCAAGTTTGTCATGATACAAGCAAAAAACACAAAAAAGTTCCTTTTGACATGTTCAAAAGATGATGAGAAATCAAGATTGAGGCATTCACATGTTCCCTCTATACCGATCTGCAAACCTGGTAACTTTTTTGTATGATCACAAATAATAGTAAAGCAATATAAGTGTCAAATAGATCTGAAATATTTAACAATTTTTTCTCCATTGCTGTGACACCATGGCCTAAAAGAGAAATCCCCTAGATTTAGCAAACTTGACTGCAATTATCCAAATAAAATCTATGACTAAGCAAGATGTGGTAGTAAACACCGGATAGAACATTTGTTGTGTTATAAAGAGGTCTTAAAAACTCTAAAAATGATTAGAAATTTGCTAATCTGAATTAATAATGATCGATTCATTATTTCGAAAGTTAGCATTGATAAAAACAGATATAACATGTTCATACTCTTGTATCTTCTTCAGCATGATGTATGTTGAGTTTCACCTCACATTCATGTCAATACTGAATTTCTCTTAGGTCCTCCCATTGGTTGAGCAGTACTCCACGAACCTGACTGCCACTTGTGAGGAATTTGTAAGGTAACAAAGAGCATCGTGGATATTGTTCAAGTATGTAACCTTGGGTGAGGACATTCATAGCTGCCGATGCGTTATCAAGAGTTATAGAAATAATTTTATTATCTATCTTAAAATTATCAAGTATGTCTAGTATTCGCTCGGTAATGACCTCTCCCTTATGTGAATCGTTGATTGACTTAAACCATGTGACTTTCTTGTTTAGCTTGTAATCATCGTCTAAATAATGTGCTACACGCTAAAACACTAATGTAGACACTTCTCTCGTGAAACAATGACCAAATGTCTAAAGTTACAATAAAAGAGAACTAGACTTGTATAAATATTTCATTTAGTTCTACTAGCTCTTTACGATAGATCCGTAAACTATTAGATGTTGTGGTTCTTCTACTGACATGTTTGTACTATAGGCAAAAGTCGTGTCGAATCATTTTTTCGAACGCGCGACTTTCACGCATCGTAATAGTTTGATCTTCGAAAATAATATATTTAGCAATTTTATCACGAGCAATCTATACCTAACTACTCATAGAGTCATCGGCCTCGAAGTTCAGTTGCATCTGTACTCCTCTCCCTCGCCTATGCGCCCCCATCTTGCTCAAGCATATATTGTAGTGCCGGTTCAAGTGTCTTATCAATAGGAGTCAGAGCCGAAGGAGGAATAGGAGAGCGGTGGCAAGAGCTTCCAGCAAGGCGCCTTGCTGCTGCCTTCGTGCTGTGACTCCGCAACAGTATACCGCTACCGAGTTGGATTCTCCCTCTATGGCTACTCCTACACCACCACACACGTCCAGCTGCACCGCGTTACTCGCCGTCGCCGCCGTGCCTTGGTGCCGCTCGACCCGCTGTGCCTCTCTCACGCCGGACCGGGCAGAACTGTGCCACCCGACTAGGCCTAATTACCCATCACATGTCATGATCACGTGTCATACTCATGCCATGCTTGAACCGTCCTACACCAGTCGGGCCTCAGGCTGGCCTGACTCCCAGGTACAGTGACAGGAGCACGATCGAAAGGCAGGGTTCCGGAATGAGCACGAGACCACAAAGCAGGCAGAGGTGGGGCCGGACGCCTTTATAGGGGAGCTGCACCTGCGCCTAGGCCCCCCCTCTCTCTGGCCTGTCACCTCATGACAATCCACCACCTCTGCTCCCACCACTTGCGCATCTTGCTGAGGCGCCACCAAATGCTACGCGCACGCACATCTCTGGGGGAGGTCAAGCAGTCCTGGCGTCGAAACAAAGTTCGACAGATGATTCAAATAACTATTCTCGGCGGAATGGCTAAGTTGAGATCAATCAGAAGAAAAGACTACCTAGTTGGAACAATTAATGATGACGACCGGTTCATTTGAAGTTCAATAAATAGTTGTTCAAAGCCTTTTTAGAATCATTGAGTAGTTGCGATAACTCCAAGACATATGCATTACGTTAGCTAGACTTTTGTTTATGAGAAATACTTGTGGAGCATTCACATCCGCTTACTCAACATTAAATATCTCATATTAAAATCCAAGAAATTAGTTAGTAAACCTATATTGAGAGATGGATTATGTTGCTTGCTATATCAATAACCAGCTAGAGAATTTATAGGGTCATGATATTAGTTGTGTTCTTTTCGGCTGATGTTTTATGACTACAGCTTATGGCTTTTAATCCTAATATAAATATTTGTACGAATGAATCGAATGTCAATAAGCTGCTTTGAAAAGACTGTCTCAATAAACCACTTCAAGACAGCGGCAAAAAATTCATCATATTTATTTATTCCAAAAAACCAAAATTATAAGGCAAACAAAAAAAAAAAACAGACCATTCTCTTGTTTCCTGCTTACTAGGAATTTTCCTATTGCTTCCTGCTTACTGGGAAGTTTCCTATTGGACGTTTATCGATGAGAACAAAAGAAAGCCCAATTTGCCTAAATGCTCGGCGCACCCATCATCTCTCTTTTCTATAAGAATCTTCTTCCCTCTCACACACCTAATTAGTTAATTGACCATATATCCGTCGCATCCTGTATATAACTACGAAAAATTAAGCTTTTTTCCTTCTGTTTTGAATCATAATGACAATATATATACCCCAAACATTTGCCTAAAATTTTTCAGATAGCTAGATTGGTCGCTACCAACCAATTCATGGTGTTTATTTTGCTTGTTGGCCAGAAGAAGTTATTGGCCGGGTTCTTTTCGGCTGCGTCTTATGGTTTACATCTTCAATTTATGGTTTTTAATTCTATCGTGAGTGTTTATACGAACGGATCGAATGTTGATAAACCGTATTAAAAAGATTGTCCGATAAACTGCTTAAAAAACAACAAAAAATTATCCCATTTATTTATTAAAAAACATAAATAAAAAACTATAAATAAAAAAACCCACCCATTACGTCTATCAATTTTTGCAGTAAGTTGCCAGTCGAATTCAAGTAAAAAAGAGAGATGACGTTGCATACCTATTGCTCGATGATGACACCACCAGCCTTACATTTGTTCGTACACGTGGGCATCAAATGGGCTGATATATTCTCTGTGTTTATGTCACTATAATTAGCAGTTAAGGTCCTGTCTGTGCTCTACATGATTTTAGTTTCTGATTTATTTTAACTTTCAGTTTATTAAGTCTGACTTTATTTGAAACACGTCGATTTTTAGTTTCAGTTTTTTTTATTATTTTTTTTCTTTATTATTTTGCATTGTTCGTAACGATATAATAATTTTTTTTCTTTTTTTCCTTTTTCTATGAAGCGTATGTGTTTGGGGGGGATGTAGTCAGTAAGGCCGTTGATTTGTTTGAATGGGTAAGTATAGATGGGACTGGATCACAACCGCATGGCAGTTCTCACGTTGTCCGCTCAAAATGGAAAGAAAATGTACATCCACCCACGCTTGTGCACACACACTAAATATCTTCGAGATCAGATACGAATACAAATCATTTTGCGTTTTTCAGACCAAAGAGGACTTAATCTAACTTTATTAAATAGTCTAAAATCATATTACATTATAAAGTTTAAGCAGGTGAAAATGTGTCTATTACAGGAACAAATAACCATAAAGCTATGCCAGTAAATTAAATTTTGCAGGAATTAAATTAGCCCGGAGCACCTCTATGAAAATTAGTAGGTAGAAAAGTCAACACTGCTTGTTTGCTCCATCATGTATAAGTGTGAAACCATGCCGCTTCTAGATCAGAAAGATCGAACAAGTCCTAGAAAGAATGAAAGAAGAACATGACTGAAAGAAAGAAAAGGAGAGGGCAGAACATTGTGCATTATATTCAGTAATACAGACAAATTAACCAATAAAATAAAATATATACCAAGAAGAATGGTTCTATTCTTTTTAGCTTTTGGCTTTGGCTTCTCCAAAAACCAAAATAAATGGGCGGCTTTTTTAAACAGTTTCTCCATGCCATTTCTCCAAACAGCTTTTTGAGTCAAAAACTATGTCTGTCATTTACGTCAACGTCTTCGTCATCCGTTACTATATCAAAAAACATAGCTAAAAGTTACTAACTATAACTAAAAATCATCATGGACAGCCAAAAAGATAGGGCTATTCTTCGTGCATATCTGCTAGTTATTTGTACTAATTCCTATGGATTATGATAGCTAGCATGCAGTCCATGCGTCGTGTATGTTGCATCACAGCCCATACACATCCACATTACAAGTTGATAAAAACAAATGGGTGTTCTTTTAGCTGCAGCAGATAACTTTTAATTATGACTGATAGTTTTTATCTGTATTTTTGATATGACAGCGGATGATGGAGATGGCGGTGTGGATGATATATATGGTTTTGAGCTCAGGAAGCCATTCAGAGAATCTGCTTCAAGAGATCACTTCATTTCGATATTTGACTTTTTGGCTTTAGAACAAGTCAAAAGCCAAAAACAGAAACCAAAGATAAAAAAATGACTAAAATCTAGTTTCCAACCACACTTACCAGAAAACCACGTACAATATGGGGTTTGGAGAGGGTGCAAACATGCAAATTTCACGGAAAACACAACAATCACTTAACATAAAAGAACAGATTAAATTAGGCTCAAGATATCCGTATCCACACACACATGCACGTATGTACACAATACATATGCATCCAAAACAGAAGGAAAATTTTGTTTATGCCACTGAAAATATGTGTAACTTTGGTTATGCCATCAAGAATATCCACATTTCATCCTTGCCACTCAAAATTTTGCGTCCATATTGTTTTTGACACTTTCGTTAGTCAAGACAACAATCAACATAACAGACAAGGCAAAAGACCACACTGTGTGCCTGGTTGCTCACCTTCATCTCTCATTCCCCTCTCTCCCACCGAATTGAGCAACGCCATGCAAGCCTCTGCTCCCACCACACCATCAGAGCCGCTAGTCCCCATCGCTTCCTGCCACGCCGCCAGAGCCGCTTGCCCCTACCACCATGAGGTCGCGCCGTTTGAGCCTTTGCTCCTGCGTCACGGTTGGAACATGCCGCCTCCCTCGACGTTGTTCATGATGAGTGGAAGGGAGGATTTAGTGTGCACACAAGCAACACATCAATACAGGGGTGCCTATAGTGGTTGTGTGCATGAGCTGGCGACGGTGGGCGTCATGGTGTAGTGGAGGTGCTCACCGATAGTGAGCTCCGTACATGGAATGGCTCGGGCGAAGGTGTGGTGATGATCAGGTGAACAAGGCGAAGGTGACGACATGGATGGGGGGTTGGAGCAGCTCTACAATGGCAAATTGACATACAAGGCGATGGGGTTGGAGTGAAAACACATGACAGGGAGGCGCTGACATGGAAGAAGGAAGGAGGGGGCTATGGTGATTGCCAGGAAGGGAGGAAGGACCATCAATTTTAGGAGATATTGGATGGCATCGTCTGCCCCAGCCCCATGATGAGAAGGCCGTGGCTCCAGGAGGTGCCTCTCTCCTGCGGCCGCCGCCTTCGAGCACCCTTGTCACCATTCTCGTCATGCTTCACGGCCACAAGATCGAGTGGGACAAAGTGATAAATAGAGAGAGAGGCAAATAGAGATATGAGGGGCTGACAAATGGGCCCACAAGCTGACAGGGGTATTAGATGTCTTTTTGGAAAAAAAACTGGCAAGAAAATGACGGTCAACCAAGCAATTATAATGGTCAAACTAACATATGTTGACAATAGTGTCAAAAACAAAATAGATGCAAAAAATTGAGTGGCAAAAATGAAATATACATATTCTTGATAACATAACCAAAATTGCACACATTTTCATCAGCATAAACGAAATTTTCCCAAATAGAAACACCATATATATATATATATATATATATATATATATATATATATATATTATATAGGAAGCCTCTTTTCTACACCCGGTGTAGTTACTCCTGTGTCGTATCTCACAATGTTAGAAGTATCTCGCGTAACGGAGGGTATGTACATGTAGTATACGAGTATTTAAGACCATCTAGGTGGTATGACCAATTTTTCAGAGGTAGTATGTGTATTTTTTTAGACATACTCCTTTTTATGTGTGTATATGAAGGTATTTATAAAATATGGTAAAAACTATGGTTTCCCTTGTAATTTTTTCTTGTGGTTCACACTGGAGTATCTTATAATTACTATACGAGTATACCTAAAGTGATAAAGGAGTATTTTATGTTTGTTTAGGTGGTATATTAGAGGTGGGGGTAACTACACCCGGGTGTAGAAAATATTTTTCCTATATATATATATATATATATATATATATATATATATATATATATATATATATATATATATATATATATATATATATATATATATATAGCATCAACACAACCACCGCAACATATCTCGGCTAGCCCTAGAACAGTAAGTCTTGCCTCCACCATACACACACTGACACACACAACACATCCAATTCCATCTCGTACCAAGCTCTTGGCTTGCTAGTATCACAGCCCACACAGCCAGGCGAACACACACAAGCTAGCACAAGCACACACGCCAAGAAACCAAAGCGAAGCAACAAGGCAAGTAGCTCGCCATGGGGGTGGAAAGCCTGAGCTCCTCGGCGGAGTACTCATCTCACTCCTCCGGTGCGTCCACGGCGACCACAGAGTCCGGCGCCGGGCAGCTGCAGCCGACAGCGCCGAGCCTCCCGATGGTGGACGTCGTCTCGCCGGACTCAACGGTTGATGAGGTGGTGACCTCGCGGCCGGCGTCTGCGGCGCAGCAGCCGTCGTCGCGGTACAAGGGCGTCGTGCCGCAGCCGAACGGGCGCTGGGGCGCGCAGATCTACGAGCGCCACGCGCGCGTGTGGCTCGGCACGTTCCCCGATGAGGAGGCCTCCGCGCGCGCCTACGACGTGGCTGCGCTCCGCTACCGCGGGCGCGACGCGGCGACAAACTTCCCCGGCGCGGCGGCGTCGGCCGGGGAGCTCACCTTCCTGGCGGCGCACTCCAAGGCCGAGATCGTCGACATGCTCCGGAAGCACACCTACGCCGACGAGCTCCGTCAGGGCCTGCGCCGCGGCCGCGGCATGGGCGCGCGTGCGCAGCCAACGCCGTCGTGGGCACGGGCGCCGCTGTTCGAGAAGGCCGTGACGCCGAGCGACGTCGGCAAGCTCAACCGCCTCGTCGTCCCGAAGCAATACGCGGAGAAGCACTTCCCGCTGAAGCGCACCCCAGAGACGGCCACCGGCAAGGGCATGCTCCTCAACTTCGAGGACGGCGAGGGGAAGGTGTGGCGTTTCCGGTACTCGTACTGGAACAGCAGCCAGAGCTACGTGCTCACCAAGGGCTGGAGCCGCTTCGTCCGGGAGAAGGGCCTCCGAGCCGGCGACACCATAGTGTTCTCGCGCTCGGCGTATGGCCCGGAGAAGCAGCTCTTCATCGACTGCAAGATAGACAAGACGACCTGCACTGACGGCGACGCCTCGCCGGTGGAGACACCAAAGGAAGCCCGTGTCGTCAGGCTGTTCGGCGTCGACATCGCCGGAGACGGGTGCCAGAAGAGGGGGCGAGCGGCGGAGATGGCGCTCGAGCAAGGGCGCGAGTTCTTCAAGAGGCAATGCGTGGGGGCGCATCAGCGCTCTCCTGCCCTAGGTGCCTTCTTGTTATAGCATCACGCCATCACATATTCACATACATAGTATTAATCTCCCCTTTTGTTCTTCGTCCGTTTGTTTGTGTGGATTAGTCTGTTAATTCCTCGTTTTTGCAAGTAAGTCAGACTGCAAAATGAGTTGTATGTATAATCCTAAGATCAAGCATGTATGTACCACTATCATCTAGTATAGCAATAAGTTCGATTCTACTATATTGAAGATGTGTTTCTTGGTCTGATATTAGATTGTTCACGACTTAATATTAGCAAGATTGGTTTTGCTACACCAATTAATCATTATTAGCTGATGTTACGCTGAGTGCAGTGTTGACATGTAATCCATCATCAAACAAGCAAAGATTCATATTTGCTAAACTAAATTTGCATACATGGAACAATTTGGGGATTGAGAGCTTACATAGCAAATATTTGAATTGCTTGCTGGTTTTGCAGCAGTTTCCCTTACTAGAATTGTGTTATGATTTATTTGATCGATTCACTCAGGCTGCCCGCAGGCTAACTGGGCATTGCTATTTCGTGGTTGAGCGGATGATAAATGTGGGCATTCATTTTATTTGAATCTCCATTGGCTATGATTGAACTAACTACATATCATCATCTCCATTTCAGTTGTTCCAACTTCATTTTTCTTGGATGAATAGTTGATATACCAAAAAGGAGTGCATTGATCCCTATCGTTTATAATCCTATTCTTCAAAAAAAAGTTTATAATCCTGAACACAATCCTTGTCATCTTGTTTTTTTATATATTGATTGATTTCTTGTATCGTATGTTAGTGATTTCCCCCCTTATGCTTCGGATTTTGCTAGCTTTTATTGTCAAACAATTTCCATTTGGAAAATCATACGTTACTTCAGATCTACTGTACTGCTTCGAATGGGTACTAAGAGCTTAATATTGTTTCTATTATATTTCCGATGTCTTTTCTATTGTTAGTTATGAGATTTTAGTTTTGCATAACACATTTTTATGTCAATTAACAGGCTTTATTAAAATCATTGTAATTCCATAATTCTCTAACAGAAACTATACCAAAAGGATAACCTTTTATTTATACTTTTAGTTTTTATAAAGGACTAGCACTTAACAAGTTTGAGGACAAAGTATTTCTCATGGAAATTAAAGTCTCTCTGGTTAACGTTATACTACTTTTCCCCCCGAATGAACCCAACACAGTTATTTGCATGTTCTCAACCATGAGTACTAACGTAGCTACAATATATATACGCTCTTTTCAGCTATACCTTTCAAGATAAATCCTACTTTATATATAGCAATTGGTAGTGCATTTATAAAAAAACATAATTGCATTTTCCCCCTTGCTTCGATCATTTCTTAATTAGTTCTGACAGTCCAGAAAGAAATATAAACTCTTCAACAGAAGTAATCAATTTTTCCTCCACGTATGGACTTTTTCAGAATACAAGTGGATCATAAAGTTGAAACCTTGGTCAGTTCATTCCATCCCAGCGATGATAGTAACTTTTATCGGTTTTATTTCCTATTGACGCGCATAACGAGTGCACTACTCGAGGAGTAAATAAATTTGAAATTATACTGACGACAATGTATACCTCTTTAAGTTCTAAATGGGCACAAAATAATTAATATATAGCATTATACACATTTGCTTCATTTCTGTATACTTGTATATATTTCGATAAATAGATGTATCATCGCCACTATAGTTTCAAGATATCATCAGTACGTCTGTACGTGGCACTAACAGATTTGCTGATAAATTGAATGGACAGAATTAGATACAGCAGATTTGTGTCCAATTGATGCCTATATTATTTCAAGATATGTTAACATCCAGGGTGTCCTCAATTTCCAACGGACAATATGAGTTATATAATGGAGTGTCCTCAATTTCCAACGGACAATATGAGTTATATAATGGAGAGAGTATGATAAGATCATAAGCGTTGCAAAATGCACAGCTCATGATTGTCATTCCTCAACCCACACAACCAATATGAATCTTGTATATATTGAACAAGAAAAACGTTTTTTTCTGAAAGAAATATAAGAAAAAGGCTTGTTCAAACTGCCACCCACAAACAACTAGTAAATTTATCTTTTATCTTGAAAGATATTATTACCTCGCTCATTTCGGCTTGAGCTTATAGCTTCTGACTCGGGCCTGTTCTTTTTGGCTGCGGCTTGTGACTTTTAGCTGCGGTTTGTGGTTTTTGGGCTGTTTGTACGAGAAATTACAGGGTAATAGAAATTTGCATGCGGTTTTTGCCAATATAAATGAAGTCAATAAAGTATGTACTACAATTAACTAGTAGACCATATCTTCAAAAAATACTCCGTTTAAAAGTTAGTTACTGTAGAAAAGCCGAAAAGCAGCTTTTAGAAGCTGAAAAGAACAGGGTCTTATTTTTTACTATTCACAAATTTCATCTTTTTCTAAACTTTTGGCTATTTTGGAGTTTTTTTGCCGATTCTTTTTTTCCCGTATTCGTTTGCATTGTCCGTGATAAGCTAATATATTTTTCTATTTTTAAATTTTTTAAAATTTAATTACGCCAAATAAACCACCTTCAGCTAGCTACAGTATATTTTTAGCTAATTATAATATAATTTCAGTTATAATTTATTATTTTTAAACCCCAGCTGAGAAGGGCCATAATTTGCTTTAACAGAGTTAAAAAGATAAAGAGTACTACCTTACATAGAGGCGTTTTATGGTGGTCCAAAGCTAGTGCCAAAATAATTCTCGACTGATGGAGCTACTTGATAGGGGGATCTCCACTAGTTGATAGCATGTACTACTACGCATCTTGCTCACCAGTAGCATGTACTCCCAGCGCATCGTGCTTACCGGTAGCTAAGGTCTTTCTTTTCATCCTATGGATTATAGCTTATCTTAAATTTTTTTTTTAGATTACGGAATAACAATATTCCGGCCTTGATCATTCCACAAGAATGACTACAGCCGAAAAAATAGTTTATTTTGTTGTTTTTTAAAATAACTTATCAGAACAACTCTAGAGCTTGTGCTAGAGCTAAAAATCGTCAACTACATCTGAAAAACATCCATAATTAATCGGTAATTTACATTGCGCCAGTCAAGATGACAAAGCTTAATCGTTACCATCTACTCAAAAACTCATTTTATTTAGTATGCGAAGGAGAGTCGGGTGAAGTTTACCACGTCTAAACCAATGAAATGGCCTTTTTTGTTTTTTGTTTTTTGAGCAAATGGTCTACGCCTATACTAAGGGAGCGTTCATATTGACTGTAACTAATAACTTTTATTACTTTTATTTACGGCTGATAGTTTTTAGTTAAGAATAAATTATAGTAACCAAAAAAAGTGTTTTTAAGAATGAAAATATAAATAATAGGAAAAGTAAGAAAAAGATACGTATGGAAACAGAAATGAAAAATAGGAGCAATATGAATAGACATAAGTACTGTTAGTGTTCACCATGTTGATCTGTCTCTGATCCCGTGACATCTAAAAGAGTTAATAGTATAGTTTGGAGTTACCCCACTTAGTGAGCTTTAAGGTGTAAATTTACTTCACCTGCCTAGAGTATTTGGGTTAATATTGAGCTATTTATGGCTCAGTTCTTTATGGTTTCTGAAAACTGTTTTTGATTTTTGCTATAGGGGGTATTTTTTAAAAACGGGTTCTATAAATTAATTATAGTACACGTTAAAAGCTCAACATATGTATCATTCAAAATCGTAAGTGAGTATCTTTCTCTATAATCTCTATCACAAATATCTAAAATTTAAAAAATTTAACTAAAATCCATAAATCTCAACCGTATCACCATGTGGACAGTCAATCCTTCTAACTTACTCTAGCCAGGTAGTACCTTCTTTGTTATAATCGTAATAAGGCGCAGCATTGCCGAAGTGTTTGTATTTTCCCTAGCTAGGTTCAGATTATGGGCTGAGTTCGACAGGATCTTCTTTTCAGTTTTTAAAAGTTATTTTCTAATTTTTATATAGTAATTAGTTTTCAAAAGAAGTATTTTTTAAGACAGAGTCTACAAGTTAATTATAGTATACATTATAATAATTTTATTTATATCAGCCTTCATAATCTTTCTTGCAAATAGCTATAATTTAAAAATCATAAGTTAAAAGAGCCATTAACTAGCCATTTACCACGATCTAAAAAACTCAACCGGTGCCATTAACTAGCCAAGCAGATTTTCCAATAGATTCAAGATTTAGCAACGTGATTTCCACTCAAATAAATATTCTGCTCCAGCCGTCTCCTGCCTAAAAAAAGAGCCCCCCTTATTCCCCTTCGTATCATCTCTCACCCTTTACTACTACTAATCCCTCCGTCCTTGCGATTACTGTCCATCACATGTTGTATTCAGTTAATTTAGCGATCGTAATATTTTACGTCCAGTAGCTCCTTGCATTGGTAGCTAGCTAGGCGATGACGACAGCAGCCAGCTTGCACGAGCACGAATGGCTAGCTAGGTTCATTGTACTGAACACATTGAATATTGCAATTCAGTTAAGCAGCTACTTTCTCATTGATCCTGTATGTACAAGTCACATCAACATTACTTGCTTGTGGGATTAACCAGCCTGCCTCGTCCTTGATCGAGCTAGTTTGTGCTTTCAATCGAAGCCACTGTAAACACAGTTTTTTGAAATGACTTTCTCACTCTTATCACTCTCACTTTTAATGATAGAACAGAACATCGCAGACATAGTATACACTTCACTTCTCTTACTCATATCTCGTATCCACATATCTTTTCCTTCTTTTATTCACCACTCGTCTCTTTCCTCTAAAAATTACTTTTTCAGTTATTACTATTTATTTTCAGCTAAAATCATCGGCCACAGCGAATATAAATTCAAAGGAGATCAACAAAGACTGCTTGTTAATTGCATTAGTTTACTGTGCACATGTTGCACATGCGGTCAATTAGGTTTAGGCATCTTAGGCTCATTCAAAACAGTTTTTTACCTGATAATTTTTAGCTACAAATTTTGGCTTTTAATTGGAATAAACACTATAGTGGCTGTTAACTTTTGGCTGAGGTATTCAATTATAACAAAAAATAAAACAATATTATATCTCTGCAGATATAGAGAAAAAAACCACATTAAAACATCAACGTGTTTAAATGTGAAAGCATCAAGCGAGAAACCATTTTAAAAGGGCCTAATCTTAATCTACAATATTGTTATGGCAGTCCTGACTCCTAAGACTTTGAAAAGTCATAGAGTCTAGAAGATTCTGGGGGACCATCTCAGAGCGTTCGCTCGAGTTTGGGGAGGCGATAGCGTATAATTTTTTTTTACTATAATTAGCTAATATTTTTAATTTTGATTATTTCTAACCTCTGTACTATGTTAATACCAAATTTGACTCCTAAACCATTGTAATACCAAATCTAACCTCCTTCCCAACCGCACGACTCCGAGGGAGTGACACGTGTTAGTCGTGCGGTCGAGAAGGGGGCTAGATTTGGAATTACTGTGGTCTAAAGGCCAAATTTGGTATTAACGTGGTACAAATGGCTAGAAATGACCAAATTTCGCTGCTGATTACTTATTTAGTGCCATTGAGGTTAAAAATTTTAAAAATAGATTAGTTCATCACAGACAATGCAAATGAATACAGAAAAAGGCAAAAAATTATAAAAAGAGCTAAAAAGCCAAAAAAACGAAATTAAAGAATAATAAAATAAAAACCAGAAGTTAGAAACTGAACCTGGAACGAGTGGGACTAGTCCGGCAAATGACGTGGATCTAGCTTATATAGGGTCTGTTTGGCAACGGCTGCGTCTTATGGCTTTTGACTGAAATTTTTGAATTTTAACCGTTTACGGTACAGATTACGGAGAGATAGATACTCACTTGTGATTTTGGATGGTACAGATGTTAGGCTTTTAACGTGTACATCGTTTAAGTTGTAGACCCCGTCTTGAGAAAATACTTCGTTTGAAAGTTAGGTACTTTAGTAAAAATCAAAAACCGTCAGCTTCAGATAAAAAGAACAGCTTATATAATTCGCGTGGCAATATGCAATGCAATTAGACATTGTGCCACTGTAAAACCACTGGCTAGCTTACCTAGCGTTGTTAGCTAGCCATTCATGTGTACTATCAGCAGAGCACTGGCAAGAAAACATCCAGCATTAGCTGCCATAAATCTTTTCTGTTCAAAATGGTTAGCATGTAATTAATCAGTTTACCTAAAAGTATTTATATTTATCACACAAAATAGCACTATACATTCGTACCGGAGGCAGTAATACTCATCGGGTTGCATGTAGCTACTTGTCCTTTCCAAAGTGTACGAGACGAGCGTATACGACGAGGGCCAGCTGCACACAAGTTTTCGCAGTCAGTGCATATATAGGCTACGTTCTCTGCTTCTGGCCTCCTGTATGGGCGTACGGTCAGTGCTTTTCCTGCTGATACATATCTGTTTCGCAGCGTACGACAACTGCCTGAGGCCAATACGTCATTTCTCTCTCTCTCTCTGTGTCTCTCTGCGAGGAATACGTCATTTCCACCTTTAGTTACTCCTGCATTTTTTATTGAAAGAAATCTGGCTACTCCTGGTCACTTGTACCAGCTCGCAACTAGCTCAGCAAAGCTGAGAGAATTTGCAGTATATGTGAGAGAAATGGTTTTCTTCTTCCTTCTGTCGCCTTGTTCTTTTTCTTCCCCTGTTCTCTTTTGCAAAGGCAACCTCGCATGCGGCCATGAATACTGCAGTCAATAAATTTCTTAGTGGTCAATGGTCAATGCTTACGCGCATGTGGCTCCGCTCCAAAGGCTTCAATTTTGGTTTTTTCTATCTTTTAACTTTTTTAAGTTAGAAGTCACTTGAAATACGTCGGTTTTTAATTTTGATTTTTTTATTTTTGGTTTTCTTTTCTTCTTTTCCTTTGTATTGTCTGTGAAGATGTAACTGTGTTTTTATTTTTTTCTTTATTTTTCTTTAATTGAATGACTTAGAAAAAAACTAACATCCGCTACAGTGCAATTTCAGCCAACAGCTGGTTGGAGCGGCCCCAATGTGTGCATCCCACACGAAGAATTGAAGTCTTGCATTCATAGGAATGGCATGTGTGTACATATATACCAACAAATTACTGATCACTGGAGAAAGGCTTACACTTTGTATTTCCATTATTTCATACCGAAAAAAAACAAAGGGCCTGCTCTGAACATTTACAGATTTTCAACTGTAATATATATGTGTTCTAACTTCCCAGTATTAACAAAAAAAAATGGTGCATCATCTAGAGAAAGGAATGCAGCTTTGTCAAAAAGAAAAAGGCATATTAGAAAACGTAACCTAATTGATGTATGGACTAGTATTATTTTTTCCTGTCATGGATTAGGAATACTGGGGGTACTCAATCAAACATCGAACTCATCAAACACAATGAGCGTGACTACACTAGAATATTATTTGGCTTGAAAAATAGATTAATTGACATAGAAATCCAATTTTACTTTGCATATGTTTCTGCATTTAGTTTGTATCCAAATGTTGTTTTTCACTAGCATTTGTTACACATTTTGGGCAAGGTCTTTTCAACCGGCCTGGCAATCAATTTGGTGATCAATGTTCACCCAAAATTATTTTTCTTCTCTATGAAGACTAGGTTGCACATTTGGGTTTTGTATGTATTGTATTTTATTTTTTCCTTACTATATCATCAATATACTCTATTTAGCTCAAGATTCAGTCCTCCCCCTCGTTTAAGGTATGAATCGTCAACATGACAAACAGTTTGTCTCGTTGCTGTATAGAATTACATGCACGACACTTCCTAGCTAGCTAGTTACGAACAAGCTATAGCACACCAACTATGACCGGATGCATGGAGGATGCATGCATTGTTCAAGAAGCATTCAAAGGCGATGGATCACCACAAGCCCAGCTCTAGGGGGAGCAACTTGTGCCTTGCCCTGATTTGGCCCTGGCGGTTCAGACGTAGCACACAGTTTCATACCGTGCCTGTCAGCAAGTTGCCAAGTGACGACTCACAGTTTCATACCGTGCCTGTCAACAAGTTGCCAAGTGACAGGCTCAAGCTTCCATTGCCAGCCTCATGTCCTCTTTGAGACTTGCAACTTGTTCTGAGGGCTACTACCCCTGATTGTCCCTGCTCAGCTTTAAGATATGGTTCAAAGAATGGAGCTTGCCACTTGCAGATGCTAGTTGGTGTATGTATGCTTCTGGTGATCATATGTTAAATTAAACAGCAAGCTTAATTCAAAGAGTCTGCTTCATGGGTGTAATCAATCTACGTCATCGTGTACAAGCATGTCAGCTCTGTCGATGGCGTCATGGAGGATGCAGGATAGATACACGTTGTGCATTTTACTTTTTTTTCTTCTTATGCCTTACCGCCTTGTCAGAGAGAGAATCCCTGCTGCGACTTGCCATTATGGATGGAGCTAGCTGCTCATGCGTTGGTGGTTTCGTAAGTCCACGCACGCTGCAGACGCAGTATTGGTCAAGTTCACGGAATCCGTCCGGAGAGGAAGTAGATAGTGTTACTTTGACAGGGAATTAATTGTTAATTTGCGTTTTTTGGAATTAGTGTTACTTTGACATGTAGTTCATGCATTCATGGACTTTTAATCATTTTAGTAGCCTGGTAGTTTTTTCCAGTGATGAAAAAGGGCACAGATTATGAGGTTGATTGCTGCTTCAATTCCCCGTTGGAAAGATCATGGATGCGCCACATTTTTCTCTTTTGTCCGTGTTGGTGAGCTCTTAGCATATTAGTATACAACAATTTGTGCTGCGTCATGGGCGGCTGAAGCTATTTGGCACGCTATGAAATTGGCACCCCTCTGGGACAAAAATAAGGAGCTGGTCCTGACACTTTCCACGATATAAGACTCTCCACTTGTCAGGTTTTAAAACACCAGCTAGCAAAGATGAAAGTTTGGCAAAGATGCTAGCTCCAAGTTCGATTGACCAGCCGAGTTAAATCGATTGGTTTTAAACAACTCAGGTGAAAAGGATACTTTTTCGACTAGTTGGAGGATTGGAGTTGCCTGTACACATGCATGCATGCACTTTTTTTTTTGCTTTGTTTTTTTTTTCTTGGTCGTAGCTTAAGAATGCATATGCATATGCACATGGACAGTTGGACATGTTGATCTGTTATTAGCGACGGTTTGATCTCTCCGACAGCCTCTCTCTCTCTCTCTCTCTCAAGCCGTCGGGACAAACCCGCGGCGTACAAGCTTCCATGACATATACAGCGGGTTTCCCGGCAGGGGCCGTCAGGGAAGAACAGGTCGGCAGCAAAATCAACCACCCGTCAGGATGCATATGCGTACAAGGACGGACGGAACAGTAGCTAAGAGCTGACGCTGATGCAAGTGCGGGAGACGTACGTGCATGCATGTAAACCGCAGACCATGCATAACAGAAAGCATCAATTAAGCATTTAAGCATTTCGATTCAAGCGCTGACCGATTGATTGACCGCATGCACACGCATACACATGTCCAGCAGTACCCTAACCCAATGTATCTCGACCAGCTTTTAGGGACTGTTCTTTTCCTTCGAAGCCAGTAACTTTTAGTTTTTGCTATAGTATCTAACTTTTAAACGGAGTATTTTCTCAAGATAGGGTCTATAAGTTAAACGATGTACACGTTAAAAGCCCAACATTTGTACAATCTAAAATCGCAAGTAAGTATCTCTCTTCATAATATGTACCGTAAACAACTAAAATTTAAAATTTTTAGTCAAAAATTATAAGCCGCAGCTGTCACCAAACAGACCGTAGCTTTAGCTTGTGCCCTTTTCACGAAGCCATCGATCGACGACGAAGCAGCTTGGCTTGGCGCTTTAGCTCCGAATCGCGTGATGTCAGACCAGCTATCCTAGCCTGCCTAGGCTTCTAGCTGCCTGTTTGTGTACTTGTGTGGTACGTACGACCCATCAGGAAAGTACAAGACGTACCATGGTGTAGTTCTCGCTCGTACGCCATACGTACCGACCCATTAGCTAAGCGAAGAGGACGCAATAATTAACGTCTGCGTGCCAATGGGAGGCTGACACGGCGTGTCGACGATCCAGCAACTCTGCTGCGTCCGATCGCATTATGCGAGCAGAGCAGCACTCATCATGCCCTGGCCATTCTGAATCTCTGAAGATGTGATGACCAGCGCTGTAGTGGTATAGTGGCGGTAAGCAGGCTGGTTTCTGAAGCATCGCAAGAGCCCCCGGTCTCTGCACGGACTTGACCGCTGATTCAATGTTTCTAATTGCTGACATGGTGTGCGGACATCACATGGTTATCGCTGTACCGACACTACAACCAACCAGAGCCACTACTGCTGCCGATAGCGGCCAGGACCAGCTAGAGCCTACAGAACCAACCAGCTCTCGCCAGATGTCGTTTGATCCTGCGGCCACTTGGCAAAATTATCGCCGGTCGCCCAGTAACAAACGTACATGACACCAAGAGATCTACAGGAGTTGAAAGAACTTTACATGGTGAATTTATGATTTAAGGACCCCAACAAAGTACAAAATAAAACCAAACAAAATTGAGGAGAAATCAGATACCACAAGGACTCCACGTTAAGAATTATTACTCCTTAATACACTTGTGGAAAACTCCAAGTATAAGAGACTGTAAAAATGAGGTAAGTTGACAACAGAGGCACAAGGATAACCCAACAGAGTAAAGCTGTTGTGATTAATCGTAGGTAGGCTACCAAGTGTACAAATCTGTGAATCCAACTTCCAAGCAGAACAATCAAAGTCGTAAACAATATACATTTCTGTGGTGCAGCTTTGCATACGTGAGTATCCGCGGTTTATCAACCCTCCTCGCCGAACTCTTTTGTGAACCTCTCGTGCACCTCTAGGTCCTTCTTGCTGACTGTTGGCCTCTGCCTTGCGAGGACTTTCTCAAAATCGGTCCTCGAGATTGGTGGTGGAAGAATCTACAGCCAGGCAATACACCCTAGTAATTGAACAGAAGCCTCTCTAACACGTACTGTGGAGAAAATGGTATCATTCTTACCTTTGCTGCAAGGCCTTTGGATGCAAGCTCCTGCATGGTGGTCTGCACGGCACCTGGTTGCTTTGGTCCACAGGGCATCAACATGTCACCGTCTGCCTTAAAGAAGAACATTGCATCTTGTGTTTTGCGGACAGGTTCAAATAGCACATCCTTCACCTGTTGAAAAAAAAGCAACAAGAATCAGATTCCATTACATGGTACAGACACGTGAGGGTTGTGGAAATTACTTACGCAAACAGCAATATCCGAACCAGAAAACCCGTCTGTTCGACGAGCCAAGTTCTCAAAATCACTTTCATTTAAGTTGTGCGGTGTATCCCCAAGATGGACCTGAACAGTTAAAAATTCCCAGCTTTAAGCATAGGATGGGACAACAGAACATGACAATTTTTTTTAAGTTGTGTTGCACAAATATTTTTTAAGCACCTTAAACATATGCTGCCTTGCTTTCAGGTCAGGTAGCGGAATGTATATACGTTTGTCGAAGCGTCGCCGAACAGCCTGGGGTAATGAATTTATGTCAAAGTACCAACTGTCTGCTCAAGAGATAGTGAGAGAAAAACTGTAAATGGTGCAACAGAGTATTTGACAAGTCTTCTGAAACCTGGTCCAGAGCATACGGCGTATTCGTAGCAGCAAGAATAAGAACTTTATCATCATTATGGCCAACACCCTGGACATTTACCAAAGTAAAAGGTAAGTGAGTTTGGCACAGAAAGGCATTTTAACAATTTAGCATGCCATAGAATACAGTTCTGAGGCTAAGAATTAACATGATCTTAAAAAAAGAGATGGTCAAAATTGGAGTGTTCTGTGTCTGAATTATTTTTTCCCTATATAAAAAGCAATCTTGCCAAAATTTGAACCCTACCAAATGCACTGATCAATTATTATGGCCAAATCATGTATAATTAATAATGAATCTTGTGCAACTTCATTGGGTAAGTAATTAACAGAATCGTGATAACATATATAGATACTGGGATTCAATCCAATATTTAAATCATTTATCCAGCAAGCAATTAATCTGTGTTTGAATCTGAGCAATGTAGTGATTCACCATGGACTCATTTTTAAAATGTGATTTCAGATCTGGGCTGACACAATCAACCTCATTTCCACTCCTATTTAGCACAAAAGAAATACTAAGTTCTGGCCAAGATTCCTAAAACAAGTACAAGACCTGACTACTCAGTGTTTGAACCAGACAGGCACCAGAGTTACGACTGCTAGCCCGTCCATTATTGGCCAAAACAGTGTGGTAAGGAATCTCAGAAGCCAACAAATTGGTCAAAAATCAAATGAAAATATGACATGTTCTTTTTTGCCTTCATTTCAACATACAGCAGTAGTGGGAAACAATACAAAAACTTGGATCGCTCGTAACTCTGGGAACTGGCAGTAAATGGCCGGCTATCGCAATTGAAACTATTTTTTTCCCTTCATAAAATGTCACAGCAGTTTATATGCATCCATGTCTGAACTTTTAGAACCATAACATCCTAAGTAGAACACGTCCAACTAAGCATGTCTAGTCATCATATTCAGCAGTGGAGGGGATGCATAAGATTCACAAACAGTCACAATATCACACTACAAGAACTCACCTGCATTTGCACAAGAAGTTCAGTCTTGATTCTCCTAGAAGCTTCACTTTCATTGCCTTCTCCACGTTGACCGCATAAAGAATCAATTTCATCAACGAAGATAATGGAAGGAGCATTTTCGCGAGCCATTTGGAAAAGATTTGCAACCAGTTTCTCGCTTTCTCCCATCCATTTTGAAACAAGGTCTGATGAAGATATGCTGCAGGTAAAGACATTAGTGTGAAATGACATAATGGATAACTGCATTAGCAATAAAGTAAAAAGAAAATACAGTAGGAAGTGAACATTGGCGACATCCATGGATCGATCAAGTACAAGAAAAAGAGCAATCCAAGTTTGTCCAGACATCTACATAATATTGAAAGCATATATTGAGCTGTGGCATGTGCAGCCACAAATGCATGTGCAAGGGTAACTGACGGAGAATAGAATTGGGTGTATTGCATTGAGCCTCTCGGGCGGTATATATAGAGGTACAAGACTTGGGGGGCAAGATGGTACAAGGGATAGTAATCCCAATGGACTCTATCCTACCATATATTGTACTCTAACATCTCCCCGCAGTCACAACGGGAGCGTCGCAGACGGTGAGACTGGAGAAGAAGCCGAAGAGCTAACATCCCCCCGCAGTCATAACCGTTGATGCGGCACGATATCTTGGATCGAGCAGAACCGACGAGTAGCTCAAGCAAGGCGGTAGCCCTTTGTGCCGATGTCGAGGTAGCCGAGCGCGAGGGCGGAGTAGTCATGGTCGAGGATGCCGTGCTAGAGATGGCCGTGGTCGACGTAGTCGTGGTCAGTTACCGATGTCGAGGCGGTCGCTCATGAAGCCGCGGGCGCAAAAGAGGCGCCATGGTAATGACGGAGACGCGTCGAGGCAGTCGTCGTGGAAGGGGCGATGCCGAGGTCGACGCAATCAGGGCCATCAAGGATGTAGACCAGAAAAACGGCGATGCAATCGAGGCAGACGGGACGGGAACGGGAGGGTCGATGCCGAAGTCGATGCAGTCAAGCCGCCAGAGCCGAGGCGTGTGCCAGGTTTGCCAGACCCGGCAACGCGTCGGGGATGAAAGCACGCACCGGTGTTGCCAATACTGGACGTACAAGGTAGAAGGCCCCAACCAGGAGTGGTTGTGTTGGACGAAGAAGGAGCAGTGCGGGAGCGGACGCTCCTACCCGAAGGCGAGCAGTCCGGGCAGACGCTCTGCCGCGACGGCAAGCAGTCCTGACGCAAGGTACGACAGCAGCGGTAGCGCTCGATGTCGGCGATGAGGTCCCGATCAGCATGACGAAGACCAGATGCAGACAAATGGCGCACAAGAGGTTACGCAGCACAATCGTCGATGCACAGGGGACGGCGATGTAGATGCAACGGCGAGGGGACACACGTGCGGCGGTGCTGTGGCCCGAGGAGGCGACACAACAACAGTCCTGTTGCTCGGAGAAGATGCGTGTAGTACGCGACGATGGACGTCACGGGAGCCGGGTGGATCGCGCATAATCGGCTGAGCAGACCGAGTACGCGCGAGGCGGGACGACGATGGAAGAAGTCGATTGAGGAGTCCGGATCTGTGGTGGCGATGACGAACCGGCGATTAAGATGTGCGGACGGGATGACCGAGACGCAACGTGCGAAGGCGTCCCCTCGACATTGCGTGCCCAGCCTGGCCGTACAGTCGAAGAGGTAGAGGCCGGTGTAGTCGACGCCGATGTCGGAGTAGATACGTGCGAGGTCGACAGGCGGTGGGCGACTCAACCCCGATCAGTGATCGGGAAAAAGAAAAGATACAACAGCAGCAGTGGGATCCTCCATGTGTAATTCACCGGGTACACCTAGAGCCGGTAAGTCCAGCGACGCTAAACGCAAAGCTGCGTGAGGTCGCCACCCCGGACGATTCTGGCTAGTGGTTGCAGGCGGTAGCTGGGGAAAATCACAAACATTTGGACCCAAGCTCAACACTGCGAAAATCACCCGAGCGAGCAGTGAGACAAGCAAAGTGCGGCGGTGGAGATTGGCGGCCCGGCGACGGATCCGGAGGAGGCTCGGGAGGATCGACCCAAGGCCGCCGGAGGAGAAGCAACGTTACCGCTCGCCCAAGCGAGAGAAGCGTCGGCGGGCTCATCCGGCGGCGGATCCGGCGATGGCGTGGCGGCGGCGGCCGGCCGGATCTGGACGGATCCGGTGGCGGGAAGACCGATCTGGCGTGGGAGGCCGGGCGATGTCGGCAGAGGCGGCGGCGTCAGCGGGAGCTGCAGCGAAGATCCGGTGGCGGCGGAGATCGAGAAGATCTGCGGCGGAGAAGGTCTCCGGCGGCGGTTAGCGGCGGAGGCGACCCTCCACCTCTCTCTCGTCGCCGTGTTGGAGGCCCGACGCTTCGGCCGCGTGGGCGCGTCTCGCATTGCCGCCACCATGGCGGCTCAGGACGGGCGCGGCTTAGCCCGGCCGCCACCACGGTGGCGCGAGACGGCGCGCCAGCCGACGAGCTCGGGAACGGACGGCGGCAAGGAGGTAAGTCCGATCTGCTGTTTGACGACGACAATGGCGGCTGGATCAATAGGATCCGCCGCCTAAACGGTGGCGCTGCCCCCGGCGGAGATAGATCTCCGGGCGGCGATCTTGAGCGGCGGCTAGGGTTAGGATCTAAACCTAGACGTCTGATACCATGACAGAGAATAGAATTGGGTGTATTGCATTGAGCCTCTCGGGCGGTATATATAGAGGTACAAGACTTGGGGGGCAAGATGGTACAAGGGATAGTAATCCCAATGGACTCTATCCTACCATATATTGTACTCTAACAGTAACCAGTTTGCTCAACGGATTGCATGGTGTGGCTAGAAGGCTAGATATGTGTTACTTGTTACTTTCTATTAACCTCGCTATCACTGTGCAGATGAGCCACTCATTTGGAAGTCAGAACTCAATCTTTGGGAGGAATAGGGTGGTGGACAGCGAATTCAAATTGTTTATGTGGTCTGGCTAAACATAGCTCTAGACTCTGGTGGTAGTAGTTAGGAAGTTAGAACTCAAAGATTTGCAATAAGATTAGAGTAGTGAGGAGCGAACTTGTTTTACTACTTCTAGATTGCTGGCAAAATTGAATGTTCCATGCATACATAACTAACTTGTTGATTGTTACAGGACTATATCTCATGAACTTCCTTTTTAATATGAGTTGAAAGCGGCGGTGTGAAATAATAACATTCTTTGGTCCGGTAATATGTGAATAACATGGCTACTATATCATGCTCCAAACTCAATTCAATGTAGATATCGGAACCGAGGTTTAGAAAGCCGGTGGGAACCAGAACCAGCCAGTTCCCTCCGATTTGCCATCAAACCATTCTGAACCGGGATATGAAATCCTGTACAGTTTTAACACCTATTTGTCCCGAGTTATACCAATTTTTGACCGATTATGTATGACTCAGGCCAATTTTGACCTATTTCCGGTTTTCTGGCTAAACTCTAGGAACCAGCCAGTTTCCAGCAAACCGGTGGGAGCTGGGAACTAGGCCTATTTCAGTTTTATGAACCCTGATGAACCAATTTTTTTAAAACAGCAAACCTACATGAGCAATTTATGCCTTTTTTTGATATAGTAATATCAAGAAAATACATTCCGTATGCACGACCACGGTTATGCTCATATTAGAAAGTGGATGAGCACCTGTTTCTGCCGACTGAAGTTCAGCTCACTGTGGCAATCAGAAGACCATTATATTCAAGTGATGGTTATAAGTGCTAACAAAAATATTTTGTCTACAGTGTTCAAGGTTTGGCTACAGTCCATATATGCCATCAAGGGATGACTATCATGCCTAGGACAACTGATTCTAGCAGCAAATAATAAAAGGACAGAAGGAATTCAGATAAGGCATACTAAAGAATGTGCAACCATATTACGAAATACCAAAAGGGTGGCAGGATATCAAATCATACCAGTTATACCAAAAACATATGCATTGCAGTATGCCAGGGAAACTACAAGTGATACTATAGTCACATAAATGATTTTAAAATTTACATTTTTAATTAGCCATATATGGTTACACCCAAGGATCAAAAACCTGGTGCCGGCCTAAATCCCGGCGGGGGCCGGTAACCGGAAAAAACAGGGAAAATCCGGTCAAATTTCAAGTTTTGAAATTTGAATTTGAAACCAGTGACCAGAAAAACCGGCCGGTTACCACCAAAAAAACCCGGAGAAACCGCTAAAAACCAGAAAACCGCTAAAAGCTGGAAAAAAAACACGAAAAAATTGAATTTGGGATGTTTCGAAGCATATTTAGCTTATACAATAGGTAATCTACCACAAAAAAACGTAAACCAACCTAAGAGGTGCATTACGCAGTCACAAAAGACTCACAAATATAAATGCACTTCGGAAAAACCCGGCCAGTTTTTTATTTCCCGGTACCCACCAGGAAATCCGGTTACCGGCGGTTACCGGCCGGTAACCACCAGTTTTCCGAACCCTGGTTACACCTGTGAAAGTGTCAAATATGTAATAATCAATTAATACTCCGAAAGGATAAGTAACAAATGGAAACTCAAGGTAGATATGTCCGAACTCTGAAGTAACAAATGGAAACTCAAGATAGATATGTCTGAAATGAGTAAGGTGCCTCAAACGTTGGGCTGCAGATGGATTATATTTAAGGTACCCTACGCATGAAAGTCGACACTCAAATCCAAATGTAACTATGTAAGAGCTGCTATCTTAGGACACACTTTGAAACGGACAACTTCCCTAGTTTTGCAAAAGAGTTCAGTTTTTGAGCAAAAAGCTATCTAGCCTGCATCAACATACAATTTTCAGGAAGAAGGCATCTTGCTTGAAACAATCTTATAGGCTAGGAACCTAGAATGTTACTGTAATAATAGGACAATAAGTCAATAACTGACTCATAACAAGAGCTGACACAGATACATAGTTGAGGTACTACTTGTGTGTCAAGTTATTTAACTATGTTCATTATCCAGACATGTGCACTCAACATACATGCGATTTTGTCAAGATTGTCAATCACAGTTAAATGAATGGAACTAAGAGCAAACACAGAAAAAAAATCAACACGAGAAATTGTTAGCAGTAACAAAATCCTCAAAAACTAGTCGTTTGTGCATGATAAATTACTACAAAGAGGCATGTTGGCAGCCTTAGTGATACCACAAAGTAAAACTTGCAGAGCTGCATGCCCTTGTTGGCATATAACACATTTCATATTGTGAGAGTTTTACACATATTGTGACAAAATCAATTCTAAGTCATGGAGAGTGATAATACATGATACTCAATGACAAGAAAAACCAAAACAAGCAATTATATTATCATCAGAAAAGGGAAGTCCCAATGTAAGAAAAAACAAAAGTCCATTCCGGTGCATACTATGTGCTTACGCAGGAATATATAACACAACCTGGTGGAACTACAACAGTCACAAAATGAAGTACTCCCGGCTCAATATAATCTTTTTAGAGTGAAATAGTGGATAAAATTTGTATAGCCTACGTCAAACCCTTGTGTACACATAAAAAGTTCATATAATTCACAAAAAAAGCATAAGTATCTACTATTTTCAAACAAATAAGATTGGGTATCTGTTCACCTATACTCAAGCAAAAGCATCGTATGCTACAAAATAGAGTTTTGCAATGATTACAGGTAGCATAAGAATGGGTAAAGGATGCCGGAATATTATTAATTTGGCACAAACACTCCACTAAACAGATAACCAATACCACAAAGGTAAAAGGCAGCGGGCCAGACAAAGTTTAAGGTCCTGTTCAAAAGTGATGTGGCTTTTGGCTGATTGTGAGAGAAATTGAGGGAGTAAGGGACATTCGCGTTCAGAAACCACTCCGTTCAAAGCGGCTCTTGCAATGACCCCTACAAACGGCTTATAGAAACCACCTTACGAAGCCACTGTGTTCAAAAGCCGGCTTTTAAAAGCCAAAAACTGGAAGTTGTTTGGAACAGCGCCTAAGATTGACATTAGTAAGAGTGAAGGATATTTGATTGTCATTGTGTAGGAGAAATATATAATAGCTACCTAAAGAATGTCGAATCGGCCTCAGTTGCGACAGCTTTAGCCAAATAAGACTTTCCTGTTCCTGGTGGACCATACAAAAGAAAAGCCCTCCATGGCCTCCGCTTACCTAAAGAACAGCATTCTCAATTAGTGTATACTAGCTGATGCCTGATAACACAAATCGCTAAGACTTCAGATGAGTTCATACACATGATTATTTTAGATTATTGTATATCACATAAACAAGGAAAATACAACAGTTATGAATAGTGGTAGACAAAGATAATTATATCTTAACAGCTAATTAGAAAATGTACTTAATTTTCAAATCAAATAAATTAAGGCTAGATGCAAAAGGCAAATAGACCATTAGGAATTGAGACTAACTTTTGCCAGATTGAACAAATGAATATCAATACCCAGTAGTCCCAGATTTGATCTATCACAAACTCCGCCACATAATTGGCAGCGAGATCATACACTAAGTAACCAATAAACCAATGCATCTATCATTAAAGTAGCATCTTTCATCCCCCTTGATACCCATCTTTTAATCCACATTGCTACCATAAAAAAAGGTTGTGGCTTTACTCCTTATTGTTAACTAGTACAGGACCGAAGTAATTTCATGTTTAGCAAGCCTCTTGATAAAGATTAAACAGTCTAAATTTTCTAGGATGCAATTTACTGGACTCCCCTACACCCACCAAGCTTGTACAATACAACACAAACAGTGGCACCCGCCCACCCTCTAGAAGTGGGTTGTGAATCTGAACTAAGTTTAACAACCTATCATCATCTACAAACTCATAACCATTAAGCATAGCATCTTTTTTTGCAATTAATTATCCTAAATCTCTAGTTGACAGCAACCATCACTATCAAATGATTAATACTTAAACCAACTCATTCTCATCCTATTTGATTCGATCAAGATCAAGATCCATGTGGCCTATAAGATTCATAACAATTGCAACAATCTCATTCCTGAAAGCAAACAAAATAAAATTACTGCCTTTTAGTTCACTTGCTCACCCGTAAAGAACTGCGGGAACTTGACGGGCAATATGACGGCCTCCTGCAGCGCCTGCTTGGCACTCTCCAGACCGGCGACGTCGTTCCACTTGACGTTGGGCTTCTCGGTGATGATGGCCGAGTTGAGCCCGGCCCTCAGCTTGGACTGCTCGGAGTCATCCCCGCCGCCGTCCCCATCCTTCCCCTTGCTCTTGGGCCGCGTGGCGACGGCCGCGTCGCCGCCGTTGGCCCCCGGGCCACCGCCGCCCTCATCAAGAACGGCGCGGATCTCCTCGGCGCGGCGGAGGTACTCGGTGAACTTGGCGGTGATGGCCTCCTTGATCTTGGGGTTCTTCTCGTACTTGAGGTGGGTCTTGAAGTACTCGAGGGCGTTCATGTAGAGCGGGAACGCCTTGACGTAGTTGCCGGCATTGTCCTCCTGGACCGCCTGCTTCACGTACTCGATCGCCTGCTCCTTGAAGTTGCTGTACATCGGAGGAGAGCCAAAGGCGCCGCCTTTGTGGCGGATTCCGGCAGATCGGCGGGGGAATCGATCGGGGAGGCCGCCGATTGCGTTCGGGGGGCGGGGGAATCGATCGGGGAGGCCGCCGATCGGTGGATTCGGGGAGGCGGCGGTTGCTTCGTCCTGGGGTTTGACGAGGTGGGAAAGGAGACGACGAGGAGAGGGGAGGAAAGGGGAACGGAGACGGAGAAAGGAAAAGAGAAGGGAGAAGCGTGTTTTGTTTTCTTGATTTTTATTTTTATTTTCTGGTTTCATGAGTTCTTTAATTAGTAGGAATTTAGGTCCTTCCTTAGGTCTTTCTTTTAACAGGAGGTCCTTTCAAGTGTTGTATTATAGTTAAAGTAGTCGAGGTTCGGCTAAATTCATATAGCTATCTTGTTTGTATTATAATTGAAGTAGTCGAGGTTCGGCTAAATTCATATGGGTATCTTGTTTGACCATATCTGAATTATGATGTGATAAATCTAATAGTCTACTGCACAAGTTAAAAATAAAGGGATTGACTGTTAAAATCATTTGGACATTAGTCGAAAATATTTTACTGTTGAGTGCGAATTAGACACATCATATTTCTTCAGCTCTCTACAGTAACCGTTCTCTCCTCCTCAACCCTAGATATGTTGCTGCCACAGAGCTCAAGAGCGAGCACCTCACGCTCCATTGTGCGCTCAACATACCATCAGTGTGGAGCCCTGCTGACGTTATCGAGGCTTACCGGGCATCTGTCTATTGCCTCTCCACCTATCACCTCCATCACTGAGCATGTAGTCGGTGAGGGTTTTGGTGGGAGGGGGATTTGGGGGCGACGACATCCGAATCTTGCCAAAGAGGGGGTAGAGGAGGTGAGCATGCAACTAGAAGCGAATCCAGTAGTGGAAGCTCGACTGAAATGCCCACATATTTTAATAAGTATTGATTAGCATTTTGTAAAAGCAAAGGTCGTTCTACAAAAATTAGAAGAAAAGAACCACGGCTAACATGCCATCGCCATCCTTGCACTAATAAGCTTGCATCTGCGTAGATATGCATAGATCGAGAGACACTAAGTTGGAATGCAAGACAATGGCGTCTCGTTGGTATCTTTTTTTTCTTTTTGAAGATAGGTCCGTCTCATTAGGCGTCCCATAGACGAGTCAGTCATAGACACGCATGGGCTTGGGATGCAAGTGGATGGCATCGTAGACTCATAGTAGATCAATCACCCTTGCATACGTGAGCTACTGCTACATAAAACCGTGTGGACGACGGCGGTCGTGCGATCGTGATGTGTAACACGACACGAAAATCGCAAGCAACTTCGTCCAAAAGAAACGTTCTTTTGGATTATATCTTATAATTTTTAGCTGTTGCTGGTGGTTTTTATTTGTATTTTTTAATGGGTGTTGATAAATATTATCCGGACGTTTTTCTTGTAACTATCATTCAGATTTATGACCATTGAATTAGAGATCTAACGGACATGAATTCTCCCCCCACCCCGTCCAAAAAAGGGGTCGTTAGATCTCTAATCCAATAATATCAAATCTAGATAATTGTTAGGAAGAAAATATCTGAATAATATCTAGATACATCTGTTTAATACTATGATAGATGATAGAGACTTGACGCGCACACCTAAGTAAAAAAAACAAGGCGTAATATAGCCCCAGGCCCAGCGGCGATCCATTGGGGATATGGGCCCACTGGATAGCAGCCTACACGCAACCCAGCCTGGCACAGCCCAACGCAGCCGCGTGCTCTCTCCACGACTCGCGATTTGCGGTTGTGCCGCCGTAGTGCCGTGCGACGCGTGCTCACTTGCGCATCCTCTGCCACCGTCCGAGCAGCCCAACTCGCGGCGCCAGTACGGCTGGCTCCGCCGCTCCAGCAAGGCCACATCAGGTGGCCACATCAGGTGAGAACCCAAGTCAGTACTCCCACTTGCGGAGCTCCATGCCCTCCGGCGCGCTCGCGTCGATCCTTTTCGAGCCCACATCCTTCCAGCTCGTGGAAAGCACCGTGCCATTGGACTCGACGAACGACTTCATCATCGCCCGCCTCATGTCCTCGTCGGCGTTCCCATAGATATCTTGAAAAAACTTGTTGGCCGCGGCGTCGCCGTCAAGCTTCTCCTCCTTCTCTTCCTTCTTCACCTGCGCCTCGATCTTGTCCCAGTCCTTCCTGCCTTTGGACGAAGGATAGGACGGCCTTTGAGCAGCCCTGGTAGCCGTGTTCGCCTTCTGTGCTGTGGCAAGCTTAGGCTTGCCGGTGTACTCCAGCGATGTCCACGTCACTGGTTCCGCCTTTGCGAGACGCGCTTCAATCTTCGTGGACAGGACGCTCAACTTGCACTTGTCAGGAACGATCTTGCCGAAAAGACGGGGCTGCAGGTGGTACGGCGCCTCGCCGGGCATCTCGATGGAGAGGCTCAGCATCTGCTCGCCGAACTCCACGACGACGTGCTCGGAAGGCACGCCCTTAGCGAACACGGTGACCACCACCTCTGTTGTGCCGTTGTAGTAGTCATGCCGATACATGGGCTTACCAGCTGGCATGGCGGCGGCGGCGGCGCTGTTTTCTGCTTCTTTTGGCATGATCTGCGGCTTGGGCGCCTTCCCGTCGAGCTCCTTCATTAGCTTAGCGGCGCGTCGTCGGGCACCAGGGCGGCGCCAGCCTCGACGGCGTCTCTCGCGGCCTCGTAGTTCCCCAGCTTGATGCACGCGTGCGCTTTGCGGAGGTGCGCCCTGTGCATGGTGGGGTCGAGGTCGGTAGCACTAATGGCGTCCATGACGGCCGCAGCGAAGTTGCCGAGTTTGATGTTGGCCTGGGCGCGGTCGGCGAAGAGGGACGCGGTGGGCGGGCCGGCCAAGATCGCCTGCGTGTAGAGGGTCGCCGCGAGGTCGAAGTCGTAGTCGAGGAAGGCCTCCCTCGCCTTCTGCTCGAGCTCGCAGGACGTCTCCATGCACGCGGCGTTGGCCGTTGGGCTAGCTAGCTCCTCGCAAAGACAAGCTAGCTAGCTAGGCGTGAGCTATCGATTTGTCGAACTTGTCGTCGCTATCGATCTGCAGCCAGGTACCTACTTCTTGGTCGACGGATCCATGCCTGTACTTATAGACCTGCATGCATGCATATGTAGCTAGCCGGTGCCGTGATACAAGTGTAAAAGAACACGAGATCGATACGGACTCGGTTTGAGCTAGTGTGACCTGTTCGTTCGAGTTCTCAATCAGCCCGGGAAGATCCGAGTCCGTTTGTAGGACGAACGTGCTGGTCTTTGTAATTACTAGATCAGACATGCGTGTCCATGGCCACCACCGCGCCCATGCCTTCATCAAGACCGGCAAGTTCGCCGCTGACGCCGCCAAGGCCACCGACCTCGACCCCACCATGCAGAGGGCGTGCCTCCTCAGGGCCCACGCGTGCATGCGTAAACCAAAATTCATCATCTTCAATTACAATATAATTCAGTCAGCTATAGTATAATTTCAGCCTTAAATCACTATTTTTCACCCAACCAAGGTTTCTTGATCTAGATTTCTTTATACTATTGGCCAGTGCGTAGGGTCATCGAATTCCTTTTGTGCACGTAGAGAGTACAAATGTTACCTATCTTTTAAGTATTTTTTTGGGGAAATTAGTGTTAAAGAGCTGAGGATCAAGATGTTACGTTTTGGAGTTTCTGATTTCAACTTACAAAAGAAAATCTCCCACAAAAGTTTCGCTCTAGAAATTTACATATTCTTCATGATAAGTTGTCGCCCGTAAGTTTTAGTAATGAACTAGCTATTATATGATTGTTTTGTAAACCATGTATTAAAATACAGACAACACATGTAGCATAAAGATTGTAGTCATAATAAGTACAAGTCGATAAATAAAGTTGTTGCTCTGAGTATCCCCATTTTTTATGTATCCCAACTTATCCAGATGCGTGTATTAGCTGATGGCCTCTGCCTTGTGTTGCAATTTGCTATGCCTATCCTTCCACTTTCCAGTCCATAGCACCCTCTTGCCGCGTCCTTACGCCGGAGCATGCTCACCGCAGCCGCCGTCAGCGGGCGCTTCCATGGCGGAGCTCCCCCATGGCGACGGCTCCGGTCACGCTCGCCCATGGCGTTGCCGCCGGCCTCCAGCGGCGACGGCGACGGCGGCAGCCAGTCCGAGTTCGTCCCTAAATTTCACCGCTCCCTTTCTTGAATTCTTGCCGCAATTTTTTTTTTCTGAAGGAAAGGCGTGTGCTCTTGCAGAAAGGAGAGACCTTTGCTCGTGGAGAGGTACCAAGACGGCGTCGCCAAGAGGTTTCTTCGCTTCTGAAATCCAATAGCCGTCTATTTTTCTGATACACCTGAACCTGCAAAGAATTGTTGAGTCTGCATTTTGGATCGTGGATGATGAATTGCACGATTGTGCCAAGTTTCTCATCATCTGGTTGATTTGATGAATAGGTATACATTGGATGGCAACTCTAATCTGCAAGTTCATTGGGATAAGGATGAATCTCTGGTGAACACAGTGGAAGATGAAAATGCAAATTTTTTTATTCCCCGGGCTATTAGGGATTTTGTACTTCCCGCGGGGTTTCCAGGTGACTGGTGGCATCCCTGTGTGGTAGTCCATCTACTTGCTTCATAATTACTTTAGCCATTTGTATACAGTATGAAGTGTATATATCTCCTGGCAAAACCATAAATCTGTTCTGTTCTTTGTTTATATATTTCAGGATCTGTTTCAGATGATTACCTAGAATACATGCTATTTCAATTGCCAACAAACGTGACAGGATGGATCTGTCACACGTTGGTTACATCAAGTCTTCTGAAGGTATCTCATAATTTGTTAGTCAAGTTGTTAACAGATGTAGATAGTATTTTGCCACTGAAACAATATGATTTATGGTGTATCTTATCACTATGTGCTTGAGGAGCAAAAATACGGAAAAGCATAACCTAGTTTTTGTACTGTACGCAATACATTATGTGTTTTAATCATTATGTTATGCTTATTCACTTCAATCATAATCTTAAGTTCCTCAACCATAATCTTATGTCACAATTGATGATTAGCTGATTATAGATTGGCACAGGCTGTAGGTGTTGGGTCCTTTACAGGAACTTCAGCAGCTGCTTCTGCTGCTGCTATCAGGTCATTATCATCTTCACTATGTTATATAAGTTATTAGAAAGTAGAAACCTTGGTGTTACTTCTTTGGAAAGAAATAATCTTGATATTAGCTTTAGCTTCTTCTGTTCTTCCCTGGTTTCGTTACCTTCATTATACTGGTATATACAATCAGAAAGAGTTTTTCTTTCTCATGAGTCTTGACCAAATGTTGCATGAACATAGTAGAGGACACATACACATGCAAACATGCAATGTGAATACGAGTGGATTAGTTGATCTTGTGCTTCTAACTCAACCCCTTTAGTTTGTTGCTGATTCAAACCCTCTTTTGTAGATGGGTATCAAAAGATGGCATAGGAGCTGTTGGGCGTCTTCTCATTGGTACAGTTATGTCTGGCCATCTTTTCAGAATATGTCATCCAGGAAGATTTATGAATGACTTCTTTAGGTGGACGTTTCGGAACTCTTTTTGATGATGACCCAAAGAAGTGGCGGATGTATGCAGATTTCATTGGGAGTTCCGGAAGGTTCCTGCACTAATTCTCTTAAAATAAAAAAAACATATCTATAAAATCATGTTGACATAGTCAAATAAGAGGCAAAAAAATCACTTGTAATATGACCTGTACAATATTGCAGCATCTTTGAGCTCATCACTCCACTCTATCCTGGTTACTTCCTCCCACTTGCGTCGTTGGGGAATCTTGCAAAGGTATATTCAAAAGAACACATTAATCCCTTGCATTTAGTTTCACATGTGACTTAAGCCTAACTCGAACTTTGCAAACAGCATCGTGTATAAAAAATCATTGACTCCATACTTCTTAAGCAGGCTGTAGCAAGAGGATTTAAAGATCCATCCAATCGTGTTATCCAAAATCACTTTGCAAAATCTGGAAATCTAGGGGAGGTTGCTGCAAAGGTACCTAGTGCATTCCTGTACTATCTCTAACAGTCAGTTCAAGGTCCTAGTGCGCTCTTACACTGCACAGCGGAGATATTGTGTTGTGGTCGGTGGTGGCTGGGTACGGGTCCGAGGACCAAGGGTAAGACACTCGCCCTTAGTCCGTCGGCTATGCCGCCGCTAAGGCTCTGAGGCCTGTTGAAGAAGACTAGAAAACTTTGTTTATTTATTTGCTTAATGATAACGATACAATGTTGTCCCCTTTATGGGATGGCTAAACTTGACTTCTAAGAAACCTATCTCTTGTTAAAGAAACTAATCATAATAATAGAAAACTTATCTCAAATACATGAAATAAATCTAAAAGGAAATAAACCCACATAATAAGAAAACTAATTATTATATTCCTAATCTGCGATATACCGGCGAACCACCCGATTTCACACGTGCTACAGTACCTATGGGTATTGTTCATGTGTTGCTACAGTACCCGTGGGTACTGTTCGCGTGTTGCTACGGTGCCGCGCGGTATTGTGCGCGGTTGCTGCAGTACTCGCGATACTGTTTGCTCACTTGCTGCATGTACGCCGAGATCTTAGGCCATAACATTACGCCCCTCGCGGCGAGACAACTCGTCCTCGAGCTGTCAGGTGGTGGCCATGGTTAAAGCCCTTCGTAATTCCATATAGACGAAAGGGCACAATGATGATGTTGTGTCGCATGGAAGATCTGTGAAGCCTCGGTGAGCAACAATGAGGATAGCAACCCTCCAGCGTCGGTTGACGTCGTAGTAGTCGTAGGTGGCAAGGTCAATCGGCACGAGGCAGCAGTATCCTTCTTGCCCTCAGATGCAGCAGTTGTGGGAGCGATGTGACGACGTCACTGGCCCCCACCTGTCAGCCATCGTGCTCCACACTTGCGGAGGCACGGTTTCGGCCAGTTACGTGGAGATGACCGCTGCTGGATAGCGACAACCTTCCTCCTTGGTAAAGACACTAAAGGTAAAGTCTGAAGAGGAGTTATCGTTGGTGACGTGGTCATTGCCAACGTTGGCGCCGAGGAAGGTGGTGGCAGCGTAGCCATTGCAATGGAACGCAATGACTCTTCCTGCTCCTTCAGTTGTTCACCAACTCCATAGCCTTCTTTAAGTTGACCATCATATTGTCGAGTAAGGATCTTATTTTCTCGTTGCTAGCCATCAACATGTCCAAAGGAGATAATTCAGCATTAGAAGATATGATGAGTGACTCTGATACCAAATGTTGTGGTCGGTGGTGATTGGGTACGGGTCCGAGGACCGAGGGTAAGACACTTGCTTTTGATCGGCTGGCCATGCCGCTGCCAAAGCTCTGAGGCCTGTTGAAGAAGAGAAGACTAGATAATTTTGTTTATTTCTTTGCTTAATGATAATGATGCAATGTTGTCCCTTTTATGGGGATGGCTAAACTTGACTCCTAAGAAATCTATCTCTTATGAAGGAAAAATAATCATAATAATAGAAATCTTATCTCTTATATATAGAATAAACCTAAAGGAAAATAAACCCATATAATAAGGAAACTAATTATTATATTCCTAATCCGCGATATACCGGCGAACCGCTCAATTTCGCTCGTGCTACAGTACCACAGGTACTGTTCACTCATTGCTACATTACCATGTGGTACTGTTTATGTTCTTTGCAATGCTCATGATCTTGTTTGCTTGCCGTCTTTGATGCGTTGAGATCCTAGGCCATAACATATTGTCACAAGTTCTATGTTCTGATTCAATCAATTTTGTGAAAGCAGAATAAAAAAATTATATGGAAAACAGAATAATATTATAATCATCCAAAAGTTCCTTGGGAGTGTTAGGATCAAATTGACTTAAAACTTCTTTGGTTATGCACTATATGACATTTTTTAGTCAATTTTCAGCAAGAAACTATGATGTATTTTCAGGAGGAAGTATGGGAAGTGGGAGCTCAGCTGTTAGGCATTTTTGTTGGTGTACTCATTATGGTATACTAAATGAATTCATTAAGTTCTCTATATTGGTATATTGAACCTCCTTTCAGTATGGCAACCTTAACTATTGGTTCTGCTTAGTGCATTGAGGGAGACAAACGTCATCATTGTTTGATGATCCATTTCTATTTGGTGTTTTATCCCAGGATACACCAGGTGTACAGTCATCATACTCAACTCTTACTTTGATATGGCTGAGTGTTCGTCTTCTACATCTTTGGTTTCGCTATCAGTCCCTATCAGTTCTCAAGTTCCAGACAGTAAGGTGCTTGACTTAAATTATGTTTTACCCAATTTAATAAAATTATGTAGATATCTTCTGAATATTTCCATGTTAGGCCATGTCTTTTCAGTTTTCACAAATATGCATAAATACATAATAGAAATGGTAGCAGTTACCAGGATTTGATTGATCACCTTTGTTTCCCTCTTCATGTTTATATTGGTAGGTAAACCTAAAACGTGCTCGGATTCTTGTGAGATCACATGTTGCACATCATACAGTTCCTGGTGACATGTTCTTCGCTTGATGATTTTGACATTTTCTTGGTTGCTTTATGAAATAATTGTTAATACTTTCTGCTTTTGTTCTTCTGTTCTAGGCTATGTTGCTTGCAATGAGGAAGAGAATATTTTAACATGGGAGAGATTCTTGCATCCACAAATTTCTTTTGGTGTGCCCATGGAGAGGATGCTTGGTAAAGAGGAATCCTGCAACATGGTATGAATTTTGAGCATATGTCCAAATGCAAAGCTGGGAAGTCGATTCCTTTCTCTTAGGTAGATTAACTTTTCAGTTTTCACTACTTCGCCTTTACTATGCTTTTTTTGTAGTTGAGGTTCCTTGGCAGTTAGAATTAAAGGGACAGAAAGAAATTTGCTTGGTTAAATGTCTGTTTAGTCATAGCTACTGTTTTATGTTTCATTCCAGATCCAATTTTCAAATGAGCCACTGGCGTCAGTTTTCAGCCAGTTTTTTAAACTAATTTTTTATGCTTCCAGCTGGGGAGTTTTTTTTAACCTAAACCTTAAGTGGAACTCAACCAGAAATTGATCAAAACTAGCCATTGTCTAGTACACCGAGATATGGACTTCTTCCCCATATTTTGACCATTTCAGATGATGTGATGAAGTGATATATTTCTATGAAAGAACAATTTAAAAAGCAGTGAGTGAAAATCAGCTGTAGCTCAGCGGTGCTTCATATCTGGTAAGCCATACCCATACGCTAGTTCTCACCAGGACATCCAGGAACTGGTGGTTACCGACCAGTTCCCAGTGGTATTTGCAACCAAATTCATAACTCCACCAATGAATTTTGGGATCACTTGCTCATGCATATTCTTAACTCCTGAAGCTGCAAGCATATTCTGCATTTCATTTTAATCTAGCTAAAATCTTGGAAACTCATAAACAGGTGAATAGGCTGCTGAAGCTATACAAGAATGAGAAGTACATCCTCTTTGTTGAGCAGTCTAGGTCAAAAGAGCCAGCATTTTTTGTTACATTCAAGGTGATCTACTGCTATGTATTGCTGCAGGTAAATAATTAGGCATCATATTAACAAATGAATGTCATTTGTCTGCGTCACTTGTTTTCAGGAGGCAGCAACAAGCATGTCGTTCTTAAGGAGCCTATGGCAAGCGCATTGGCTTCACAAAAATCTGGTAAGGCAGGATGAGGTTTTCTCCTGGCTGGAAGAGAGCCTTGTTGCATCGGAAGATGGATTTACTGACTTTCTCAATCAAATGGAGAGAGCTGGCTGGGATCAGAGCCAAATCATTTTGAGGGTTCCAAAAGAACCTGTCTTGGTGTCGGAGCACCTTGACCAAGAGGTGTAAGATAACAACCTTTTAGTAGCAGCCAACTAGTTCCCTCTAGCAATTTTGGTGTTCGACCGGTGCTAACCTTATAGGACGATGTTGGAGTTTGTTTCCAAAGGCATGATCCTGTCCAGCTGAGTGCTGAATCAATTCCAACTGAATAACGAATAGAAGCCCAAGGCCTCTGACGGCAGATGTTCAGTGAGCTAACAATCTACATTGCAAGAAACATTGTTTGGCATGTGATCAAATGTTTTCACTGTAAAAAGCAGAAATTCACTTTTAATGCATCAGCTGGCTTTGCTTTCTCCTTCCTTTGAGCTATCCAACTCTTGTCAGTTGTGGATATTGCACTGTTACACTTATCTCTGCATTCAGCAGTCAGCATAGACACGGTGACACATAGCAACTTATGTACATAGCTGCATTCAGCCAACTGTGTAGGATATACATATATGTATGTATAGAGACAGCCAGATTTGGCCCTGTTGCGTATCGTATTTATAAAACTAGCCGTATGTGCATCGTATTTGTAAAAATGGCGCTTTTGCCATCCGGTGAACGGGCGGTAGCGCCGGCGAGGCCGCCGGCGGTAGATGCCTGTCGCCCCCACCAACAGACTTCTAGCCCTTTTTATGGACTCATGTCCTAATTTTTTTACGTTTAGTGTTTGTTTGAATTTTTAAATATATTAAATAAGCTTAAAAAAATAAAAAATTATGTACAGTCTTCCGACACAACGTACCTCGCAGTGTAATTTTTAGGTAATTTTATCCATTGTTAATGTTGCTTAAAAATTCATTCAATTTTGATATTTTTATGAGTTTTTATATATAGCAAATGAGTTCAAAATATTATGAAATTTTATGTGAAGCCTCCTGACATATTCATAGTTATTGTGTAATTTTTTAAAAAAATTATGTGATTTGAATTTGTCACGTTTATTTAGGTTAATTTGCCACGAACTATTTTTTAAGGTACATCCAAGAACTACCTAGAGTGGCATAGCTCCGAACGCTAATGCAAAGATTGACTTTTAAGATATGCCACTATAAACATATTTAGATCTATAAAATATTATTTTTCACTTATTTCTTGCGTATTCTAAACTTTTTCATCTTTTCACCTGTAGGAAAATGACATATTTGCCTTCGGTCAAAGTTCATTATAAAATTGTGTTATCTCGCATGCTTTGTTTATCTTGCAAATATTTTCTATATGTTATTACATTACCTCATACTATTATAGGCAAAAACTCCGCTGAAATTTTTCATGAAAAATTGTTGTTATCTCACATCAAAATGCAAATCATTTGAAACAAATTCCAATTAACTAGCAGCATTTAGCTCAACACATCACAATAATAAGCCATTACATACTAGGCAGCATAATCTTATAGCATCAGCTAAGATATTACATAAAAAGGGCACCAAGATAACAAAAGCATGTAGGCCTGGTCTAACCTAGGGGCAAAGATGTCCTTTACTACGGGATGAAAGGTCAAAAGTCTAAAAACACACAAGAAAAATAAGTGGAAATGGTATTTCGTGGATCTAAATATGGTCGGATTGACATATCATAGAAAACAATATTTGGAGTGGTGTTCTGAACAATGTCACTCTTTAGAGTGGTATATCATGATTTTTTTTTTGAAATAGCATATATCATGAATTTTTGAAATATATGCTATATTTTGTTGTATGTACAATCTATATTGATATACTCCATGTCACAAAGACGACCTAAGATAGGTCAAACCATAGAAGACCTATAAATGATGATGAGAGAAAAGCCTTGAGACGCAAATAGTGCAATAAATTTGAGCTGTACCACTCAATACTCGAAATTGGGTGTCATGTTGATTTGGTACTTTATCGGTGGTGTATTTTTCCATGGTTAAGTATGGAGTACGAGAGATGTGTAACAATTTGTTGTTCAACATGTATTATTCTTTGTCGAAAACAAAGACTGTGCTCCGCCGATTTGCCTGGCGTCACTAGCCCTATTCCAAGATGCTGTGGTTTTTGGCTTTTTATTGCAGTTTTGATTGTAATTACATTATAAGGATGGCTAGTTTTTATATATTCAATTAAAAAAATATCGTTATATCTTCATAAAAAATACAAAGAAAAAAGTAAGAAAAAATATGTTAAAAAATCAATACATTCCGAATAACTTCTAGTTTTTAAAAGCCAGAAACTTTTGCAGCTGATTGGAAGAGCAGTTCCTAGACACCATAGGAATTAGCCCCCGCTCTGATATGATCTTTTTTAAGCATTAATTGCTACATATTTTTTTCTTTTTTAGGAAAATTACTGTTACTTCTGATCAGGTCAGATGTGACTTGTGAGTCTAGACGATGATTATATGGGCTGGCCTGAGTGACAATCTAGGCTCGTTTCTCATTAGGCCTGAGCGAGCGTACATCACTCGCCGGCCTACGGTGGATTCCATGGTTCACTCGCAACGGATTGAGAGCTCCAGCCCACCTATCTCTCTTACTTTGGGCCTTTTGGTGTTTGGAATGATAAGCCTTTTGAATAACTTGTCTTAAGGGCCTGTTTGGCAATAGCTATGGTTTATAGTTTTTGGTTGAAATTTTTGAATTTTAACTGTTTACGGTACAGATTACGAAGAGAGATACTCACTTGCGATTTTGGATGGTACAGATGTTGGGCTTTTAACGTATACATCGTTTAACTTGTAGACTACGTTTTGAGAAAATACTTTATTTGAAAGTTAGGTATTGTAGCAAAAGTCAAAAACCGCCAACTTCAGAGAAAAAGAACATACCCTATTTCTTGTATCTGGCTCACCTTTAAAAAAAGAAACTATTATGCTTTTACTGATCTTTCACCAATCAAATCATTCCTATAATTTGACGCAAGAATGGTTGAAATGATTTGACCTCAAAGTTCGCACGATTTGATGAATGATTACGAGGAAGAAACTCTTCTTACATATCTTCTATTGTAAGTATAGCTTTGGAGTCGAGATAACCGATTACATGCAATGCAATAGAGCTTGTAGAGCAAGAGCTTATTTGTAATGCAGGAATTTTATAGAAATTTTGCTATAATTTTATAGTAAACTTTACAATTATTGCAAGAACGTGGAAATTTTCCAGCATTCTACGGTACACCTAAACTTAACTATTTTAACTACTACAGTTCCGAAAGCAAATACCAAAAGCTGGATTAGTTACACAGTTGCCTATCTAATGTTTATTCATATTAATTTTTATTTCTATCTTCTACTTAGAGAAATTAGAAATCAATGGGTCTGCTTTTTTTGGTTTCAGTTTATAGTTTTTAAGCTGTTTGTAAAAGAGACTACGAAGTAACAGAAACTCGCGTATGATTTTGACTGATATAAATGAAGTCACTACATTGTGTACTACAATCAACTTATAGACCCTACCTTAAAAACACTTTATTTGAAAACTAGTTGCTATAGAAAAACTAAAATGCAGCTTTTAGAAGCTGAAAAGAACAGGCCCAATATAAATATTCGACTTCTTGAAGTGCTTCTCCACTCCTATCGTTCCCGTCTCGCTCCGAGGATAAGTCTAGGGGTCACGAACACATTACGTATTATACTCCTCTCGTTTCTGTCTTACGCACGTATCTCTTCCTCATCTTTTGTATCACTTATCTTCTATTTCTAAAAATTACTTTTTTCGCTCCGAGGAGAAGTCTAGGGGTCACGAACACATTACGTACTACACTCCTCTCGTTTCTGTCTTACGCACGTATCACTTCCTCATCTTTTGTATTACTTATCTTTTATTTCTAAAAATTACTTTTTTCAGTTGTTTCTATTTATTTTTAGTCATTAGCCAAGGAAACCGATATGAACGCCAGTAAGCATGGCGTGGAAAATTTGAAATTCGGGGCACAATTGGCAATTCACGGCTGATACGAATCTCTAGGACACTACGTACGCTTACAGTGCACGACACCAACCGTACCCTCTCGACTGACGGTGGACCACTCTACGACTTAGCAAGCGCAACCGAACAGGTAGCCCTACAGAAAGTTCGCGGGCGGGACAAAGGCAGTGCGTCACGCGTGGGCCTGCCCAGCGCTGCCCGCTCGTCTTGGTAGCTCACCTGACGCAAGGGCGATGACACGTGTGTATCACTGGTAGGTGGGGACGTGCATCCTGGGCCCACGGTCAGTGGAAAGCTACAGCTCTGGGAGCTATTTTAACTTTTGCGGCTCGCGTTGAGAGGACTAGGGGCATGTTCTTTTCCTCCGAAACCGGTGGCTTTTGGCTTTTGCTACAGTACCTAACTTTCAAACAGAGTATTTTCTCAAGACGGGGTCTACAGGTAAAACGATCTACACATTAAAAGTCCAACATCTGTACCATCCAAAATCGCAAGTGAGTATCTGTTTCTCCGTAATCTGTACCGTAAACAGCCAAAATTCAAAAATTTCAGCCAAAAGCCATAAGCCGCAGCCGAAAAGAACAGGCCCTAGACCACTAAGGAAGGAGGAAAAGAAAACCGGAACTGCCTCGCCCACACGCTAGCCTGAGCTGGTAGAAACCTGGTTCGGGTTCTGAAGTCCTGGTTTAGACATTTTATCAGTAAGCTATATATAAAAGGTTTTATTAGCTATTTTGTATATACATAAAAAAATAATAACAAAAAGAATATGAGTTCTTCTCCTACCTCTTGTGTTTCCAATCTACTATTTGTAGCATCTGTGTTTAATTATCTCTTTTGCATAGAAGAGTAATTAATTGGATTGGACTCGCTAGCGACGTTTCCTCAACACGTTATAAGGACGAATTGCTCTGTGGATCGAAGGTAATCATCGAAGCACTCATAGATTGAATTGTCTATCTAGATCGCTTTAAATTTTGCAGATTTCACTTTCTAGATTATTTTCTACGTTGCAAATCTACTCTAATCTACCACGAGCAGACTTGAAGTTGCCGGCACAATGTCGATCGGGGAGCCGTGCCTACCGTCGCAGAAGCCTTGCTCTCGGGCGCTGCCACCCGCGCCGGAGTCTCTTGCGGCCGCCGGCCCGGCCGGCCACAGCGCTGCGCGCCTTGGCCGCCATCCTCCCCACGTGCACCACCACCACTCAGCAAGGTAGGGGGAACCCTACCTCTCTCCTTTAATCCGGCTGAGGTGGGCCATAGGCCAGAGGATGGGCCAGGGAAGGCCTGGCCTGCGGGGGGCAATTTTCGCAAAAAGGCCTCCGAGAAATTAGAAAATTACGCGAAAAATTAACTTAGAATTTAAAATTTGTGGATAGGCCCTCGAAAATTACAGAATTCACGAAAAATTCATACTCAACATCCATGAGTTGATTATAAAGAAACCTATTCCCCGGTCATGAGTGATATTACCTTTAGATACTTAATTTCAATGACAGCAATTTTCAACTTAGAAATGAAATCGATGGATGTGGTAACTGCATAACTTTATAAAAACTTGGATTCGGATATTTATATGAAGGTACCTGAAGGTATCCCTGTCCAGAACCAAGACATAGCAAATATAAATCTGTACAGTGTGAAACTCAGGAAATCACTGTACGGACTTAGGCAATTAGGCAAGATGTGGTATAATCGCTTAAGCGACTTTCTATGCAAGAAAGGCTACATGAATAATGAAGATTGTCCCAAGTGTATTTATACAACAATCCTAGAATGGATTTTATATAATCTCTGTATATGTAGATGAACTGAATATCATCGAGACCATGGAAGACATAAATGAATGAAGTCGGAATTTGAAATGAAATATTTGGGTAAAACCAAATATTGCTTAAGCTTGCAGCTCGAGGATATCCCGGAAGGGATATTAGTGCACCAGTCGGCATACACCCAGAAGTTGTTAGAAATGTTTGCCTTTTAGAAGGCATACCCATCGAAAGTACCGAGAATCGGGAGATCTTTACAGCAAGACAAGGATCTGTACCGACCTAGGGAAGAGGGGGAGGAAGTCCTGGGACCGAAATTTTCATATTTAAGTGCAGTAGGAGCACTTATGTACCTAGCAAATTGCACTAGACCGAACATTGCATTTGCCATAAACCTATTAGCAATGCGTAGTGCAGAACCTACCAAAAGACATTGGCAGGGAATGAAGGACATCTTTCGATACCTCCAATGCAGCAGTGGATGACAGCATGGACGGACTGGGCACCTTGATGTCATCATGGAGCAGCGTTCGTACGACGTCAAGACGTACGACAAGTACCTGGAGTGGTACGTACCCCGGTCAAGCTGCAGACTCACCATTCCTCCACCAGATCACCCCGAGCAGATCACGCGCGAGGAACGTCTACAACACTTGATCGATCTCCACAGCACATTGCGGTAGCAGGACAACGTAAGACATTTCAAATATCTTATCATTTCATTCAAGAAAATCATACTGCTTGTTACTGACCTATTTCGTATGTCACTTCTATTGAAGCGGGCACAACGCATCGCAAGCACGTCGGAGGCCGCCATCAGCAGTCCGGAGACACCGCTGGTCTTATAGAAGACTATGAAGTTCATCCTAAAGCATGGCAAAAAATTGTGCACAACCTAAGCTGGGACCGTTTCACGGATCATAGTATGCACATAAGCCACCCAGTGGGCCACCATGCTCACCCGTCAAGTCATCGCGACCTAGCGAGTTTGGCCAGCCATCGCAATCTACTGAGTTTGGATGGCGTCGTAGTACTAGACGCCGATCATCCGTGCGCCATATCGACGAGGAGGTAACTTATGTATGAATCTATATTTTATCTTCCTATTATGCCTTGTGTTCCACTAACATCATGGCGTTCTCCCGCCGTAGGTCTGTCGTCGAGATGCATCATTTTTGCTGTCCGCACCACCTGCACAGACTACCGCCACCCATTGTTCATCTTCGCTGCACATTCGGGAGGTATGAGATTCGCATCGTACATCCGAAATATTTATTGTGACTAATATTGTTTCATCTTGCAGCCTCCAATTCAACATGAGGGTGACGACGAGTCCACCGATGACGACATAGGCCTCCCAAATGCATCTAGAGAGCAGTACATGGTGCCAGGGTTTGCAGCGTACGCAGTGAGAGCTCAACGTTCTCAGCATACCCAGGGTTTGGATACTTAGGTGGACAGAGCTCCTCCGGCTTCGCTGCCACGTCGTACGATCAGGGCGAGAGCTCCTTTGCACAACGAGGGGGATTTCTACAGTCCTTCGTACACGACATTATTGCGGGCGGCTCGCAGTTCGGCATGTCTCAGCTGGACGACTTCGACCCTTACGGACCGACCCATCGTACCTCGACCTCTTGGACCACCATCGGCCCCCGGCGAGCGAGCGGTCTCCATACCTCGTCTGACCCGAGACGCAACCTCCGGACTAACTGACGTACCTAACAGGGTATGCTCGTGCGCGACGGAAAACAATGCCACGTACGGGGAGACAGACGCAGCGGGAAGATAGCAGTGGCTAAGATGAGTGAGCCATATGACCATATCGCATCCAGTGTGATGCATTTTTTGTAATACTATAATTACTTTTAATTGTACAAATTTCTAATGTATAAAATTGTAAAAAACAAGAAATATTCGTAAATTCATGATTAAGTTAATCGAAATAAGCGTGACAAATTCGGACTTCATAAAATTAATAAAACAATACACAATAAATATGACTATGTTGGGAGGCTTCACATAGAATTTCGTAATTTTTAGAGCTCGTTTGCTATATGCAAAAACTCATAAAAATATCGAAATTGTATGAATTTTTGAGCAATATTTGTAACGGATAATATTACACAAAAATTACAATACGGGATACGTTGTGTCGGGAGGCTGTACATAAAGTTTTGTAATATTTTGAGCTCATTCGATATATTTAAAAATTCAAACAAGTACTAAATAAAAAAATTAGAGCAACTAATTAAGCCGGCTAATTAGCCGCTCCCTCACCAGACGGCAAGCTTGCATGCCGTCTGCCCACCGGGCGACAGGCTGCCTGCCGTCTGGTGAGAGGGCGGTAGACGCCTGCCGCCGGCGGCCGCGCCATGTGTCGCTCGCGGACGCTGCCTCCTGCGACAGTAGAAGTGGCATTTTTATCAATACGGTGCATATATCACTATTTTTATAAATAAGATGCAAAACAGTGCTAATGTAGCTTTTAACCCCACATCGCCTGCATTCAGATTACTGTGTTCATTTACTCGCAAAAAGTAAAATAAGATAAAATTATTCACTGCCTGCAGGCCTGTACAGTAAAGTGTGCTCATAGCATTTACTCACCCCCCAAACCAGATTAAACGCACCAGTCCACGAGCCAGTCCTCCCCAAATCCCCAGCTATTTGAAAACTCAAACGATTCGAACCCCGCAAATTAATCCATCCCAATTCAAACTCAGCACAAGCGCGCGCTCCCTCTCTTCACTTCTTCAGCTGCGTCCTCCCCAGTCCAAAGCTTTCAAGGAACTGAGGGTCATTTATTTTCTTTCGAAGCGGGTGACTTTTGCCTTTTACTATATTACCTAACTTTTAAACGGAATATTTTCTTAAGACGGGGTCTACAAATTAAGCGATATACACGTTAAAAACCCAACATCTATACCATCCAAAATCGCAAGTGAGTATATCTCTCCGTAATGCATGCAAGTAGCAATCAAAATTCAAAATTTCATTTAAACCCATAAGCGCAATTGTTGCCAAACAAAGCCGGTCCGCGTGTTTCGAATCCATCAATACGATGGAACAGAGGATTTCCTACTTATTCTTTCGGATTAAATCTAAAAAAAATATGTATACATATATATATATGTTTAGTCATAAGACATAGATCTCTGATCTAGTTAAATGTATATTAGTAAATACATCCACATGTGTGCGGATTAAAACGTGCGTATGAGATGTTCCTGAGTGCATGTGTACGTCGACCGCTCTACTCTAAAAAAAACCCAAAGCTTTCATAAGTACAGCGCCACAAAACAACACACCACTTTCACCCTCCACCTCGCCGCCGTTCGCTTCACTCCCACTGCTACTCCTCATTCTCCAACCCAGGCGCGCGCGGCAGATCTCGCCGGAACCCTAGTCCCTAGCCCCGCAATGCCTTCCTGATATCCGATGCATCGGGTGGTCATGGGGGACGGCGAGGCGAGGGGGAGGACGCTCGGGGCGGTCATCAAGGAGAAGGACGAGGAGCTCGCTCTCTTCCTCGAGATGCGCCGCCGCGATAAGGAGCGGGGCGCCGCGGCCACCGAGCAGCTGCTGCTCTCGGGCGACCGTGCCGACGCTGCGGGGGACGGGCTGCTGCTCCTCGACCCCCCGCCGCCACCCGCCGGTGAGAGTTCGGAGCTTCTTCTTCTTCTCGGCGTCCCGATTGTTCGTTCTGCTTTGCTGTTGTTTTGCGCGAAACCCTAGCTTACCTGGTTTGGTTTTTTTGGTTTTGCGTGGTAGAGCCCAAGGCGACGGCCTACAAGATGGCCGGCGGATTCAGGAGGGCGCCAGGCGGCGCTGACGACTTCCTCAATTCGGACGGCGGGGACAAGAACGATTACGACTGGTGGGTGCTCCTGCGAGCTTTTACTGGCATTATCTGATAAATTTGTGCTGTTTTGGTTGTAGCCAACATAAACATTGGCGCGTGAATGTTTTGTTTGGAGCTAATTTCGACTGTACCGGTGTGAATTTCAGTTCCGCTCTGTAGTTATGTAGCTGAAGGCGTAAGAGAGTTTTTGAGCTTTGCGGGAGTTTTAGCTGTTGGTTATTTGGTCTGGGCGCTCTAAAGCTTGAGGCTTTGAGCTTTGTTTCCCGTTTGCTTTGTTTAGGTGTATTGTAGCCGCAGGAGTCAGAAAATCCCTGGCTGTAGGGATTTCTGAACCTGACTATCTAAACTATTGTTCTACCGTAGATTTCAAAATGTTGTCTAGTTTCATGTGCAGAGATCTATAAGCTTTGGGGTTCTAGAACAAAAGGTGATTTCAGCTGCTGCTCCGCCCTTTATAGTCTTGTCAAATTGTTAATGCAAAGCCATACGGTTTGGCTTTTGCGTAAATTTAGTGTTGTTAGCTCGCATTTAGCTGTTGTTGCAGGAAAAGGTCGTATCTTAGGTGGTGGTTGGTGGTAACAGTTGGGTCTCTGTTGACCCTGGTTGCTGCTTCTTTATGTGATTGCATGCCTAATTAATGCTTGATCATAAAGTTGTGCTCTTTTGTGCTTTTTTTGGGGGTTGCAATCTGGCAGCAGGTGTGAGATCTTCCAGAGCTCTGCTTGTGGAGTTGTTAATTTGTTGGATTTAAGTAGGTCTCAGTTTCTTGTCTTTGCTTTTTGGTTGGTTAACTTGTTAGTGCGTCCCTAATGTGGTGTGCTTTCTGTGAATTTAGCACATTTTTGAAGATGCGATAGTTATGTATTGGATACCGTAGTTCTGGCCTCTACAAGCTACTTATCTTGCCCTACTAGTTGATTTGAAGCGGATTTGGTTGGTGCGGTTTGGCTTGTTTGCTAAATGTCTGTACTTACTGTGAGTTCAGTCATCAGTGCATCAGCAGGTGTGAGAAAGTTAGGTGCTTTGGGGTAATGAGACATATTGTTGGGTTCTAGTTGATTTCAGATTTTTTTAGTTGATAGGGCACAGGTTCTTTTTGGAAGTACTTTGATCTCTAGGCAACCATGTCAACACTTGAAGAGAATTTTTGATGTTAAGAGTTTGACTATTGGATTGCTTGGTGGTGCTTGGTTGGTAGTGTTAGGAATATTTTGTGTATATTAATAAGGTCTAATGGGCAATATATATAGAAAGTACAAGAGACTATATGAAAAAACAACCTTACACATAGAACTAAATACAATAGAGATAAGTCTACTCTAACACTTTCTCTCAAACTTACGGTGGATCACACACTAAGTTTGGAGAGAAAATACAAATGTTGCGCTCTATTCTGTGGCTTCGTGAATAAGTCATCAATCTGTAAATCTGAGGACATAAACTATAGAGCAAACACTCTCTCTCCTGTACCTGTGAGCGAGTGTATGAAGTATCCATACCAATGTGCTTGGTGAGCTAATGCTTCACTAGGTCGTAGGCAATACTGATAGTACATATATTGTTAGACAAAAGAATCATAGTTCCCATCACATGCACTCTAAATTCTGCAAGTAGCCACCTTAACCAAGTAACATATGTTGTCACTGTTGCCATAGCTCTTAACTTAATCTCAGCACTTGAACAAGAAACTGCAGTCTGCTACTTTGCCTTCTAGGTAATCAGGAAGGAGCTAAGAAAAAACACAGTACGCAGAAAGAGAACAACGAGTCAACGATAAGAAGAATCACTAGCCCAGGTCGCATCAGAGTACGACTGAAGCTGTAGTGAGTTAGAGCTAGGGAAAAAAACGACGAGAGATAGTCCCATGCAATTAGCGAAGAACACGAAGAAGGTGACTGTAGTGAAGGTGGGTAGGACGAGCCATAAACTAATTCAAGATATGAACAACATGTGCAATATCAGGATTAGTGCTCACAAGATATACCAAACTCCTAATAAGATAGCGATATCGAGTACGATCCTTGAGAATATCATATTATGAATCTTGCGTGTATATTCATGAGACCCAATAGGCAAAATATATATAGAGTACAATGGACTATATATAAAGACAACCCTACACATAGAATTAAATACAGTAGAGATGGGGCTACTACACTAACAGGTAGGTGACAGGTGGACTATGCAATAAGTTCACGGGATGTTTGTTGTTTGTTGTTTCTCGTATGGTTTGTAGAAGCACTTGGTTGGCTACTTGACTTTGTTAGGATGGAATTGTTCGTAGTGGTTAGTGAAGTGTGTTAAAGTGAGTAGTGAAATGGATTTGGGCGGGCACTTGTTAATTCATCTGCAGTCTTTCATCCAAGGTGCTCAATATCAACACTATGTATGCGAAAAATAGTTCTGTTACTGCATGAATGTCTTCACAGAACACTTTATTGGTCAGGGAAAATGATCTCGTTAATTCATATTAATATTGCTTTATATGCTAAGTTAGTTAAACACCATTTGATGGTCTCTGATGTCTTCTCAAACTCAACTAGCATGTCACAGATTTTGATCCTTTTGTTGCTTGCATTCTCTATATTCAGATTTTAAGTTCATTCTGCTACATCATACATTTCTTTTGGAGGCCACTGCTGGTCTGCAGTTTCGAAGTAATTATGTAACCTTCCTCACAGTGAACTTGTTCACTTTCAGGCTTCTGACTCCACCAGGAACTCCACTTTCCCCATCTCTGGAAGCTGAGTCAAAAAAGTCTCCAGTGAGAAATATTGGAACACCAAAGGCTCACCCAACTGCCTTAAAATCAAGGGTGAGCCGTTTGAACATAAGCTGTAATTTGGTTGCTACATGATTAGCTATCGTGGTGAATACTTCTCAGCAATGCACATAATTCAGCAAAACTTCCTCTCTTGGTGGATATAAAATGATATGATCTATCTAAATGTCTAAATCTATACACCACTCTACAATATACAAATATACTACTTCACTAGATCTTTTAAGTTGTTTAGATTTTCAAGGATGAGCAGTCAAGGTCTCCAAAGATAATCCATTGTCTGCTAGACTTACCAATGAAATTCTCTCAGAGATAGTATTTTTTTGATACGTTTGTCTTGCATTTGACTTGAAGTGTGCTTTTAGGCTAGTCTCTGTTGACTGCGTTTTTTTTTTACTTGTCTATATCCTGGAAGGTTCGGTGATGAATCCTGTATGGTGTTGGTAATTCGTTGTTTCCTTTATTAGACATCCTTTTAATAATATACTTTTGGTTTACACTGCTTTCTACTATAAGTATGACAGGTAGTCATAACCACTATGGGGTTACATCTTCATCTTTATTAACTTTCTATCTGCCTGCTCTTGCATGGTATCGCAGTTGGCTAATCATCTGGATCCTCCATCAAGAACCACACTTCCATTGAGAACAGCATCATCGAACAGCTTGAACTCAGCTGTGACAACTCGTCGGCCGTCATCATCTGGAGGGCTTACGTCTAATTCATCAAGGCCTTCAACGCCAACTGGACGCACTGCATTGACCACTACATCCAAAGGTTCAAGACCTTCAACCCCCACATCTCGGGCATCTGTACCTACAAAGACTGGAGCTACTGGCCCAATATCGTTGACGCCCACTTCCAGGTCAACAATTCCTTCAGCAAGGTCAACAACCCCTTCTACAAGGACATCTGGCCCTGCTACCAGGACATCAGTTCCTTCAGGTAGAGCATCAGCACCTGCTAGCAGGTCGTCAACGCCTACTTCAAGATCATCAATACCCGCTACCAGGTCGTCAACGCCTACTTCAAGATCATCAATACCTGCTACCAGGTCAACCACACCATCGTCCAGGCCCTCCATACCATCACAAAGCAAGCCTGGATCAAGGTCATCAACCCCAACAAGGCGGCCTTCTGCCCCTTCCACCCAGCATGGTAACTTGGCCGCACCAGTTCGATCTTCCTCAGTTTCCAAACCAGGACCTACAATGCCCAAAGGTTCTGCACCAGCAGCAACAACAGTGCCAACACCTTCCAGGGGCAGCTCACCCACTGTCAAATCAAGACCATGGAAACCATCTGAAATGCCTGGCTTCTCGCTTGATGCGCCTCCAAATCTGAGGACGTCGCTACCAGAAAGACCAACCTCTGCCACCCGGGGTAGACCCGGAGCACCTAGTTCAAGGTCTTCCTCTGTGGAGGCTGGGCCAGCTGCTCGACCAAGACGGCAGTCTTGCTCTCCTTCGAGAGGGAGGACTTTAAATGGCAGCGTGCCTTCAGGGAGCTCCATGCCGGCAGTGCGCAGATCACATATTAATGGAGGTGACAGTGTGAACCCAGTTCAAATGGGCAATAAGATAGTTGAGCGAGTAGTGAACATGAGAAGACTAGTTCCTCCAAAACATGATGATCAAAGATCCAGCCTCAACAGTCTCTCTGGAAAATCATCAAATTCTCCAGATAGCTCTGGCTTCGGTAGGACATTGTCAAAAAAATCACTGGACATGGCACTTCGGCATATGGTACACTTTACTTTCCCTCAGTTTAGTGAATATCAAAACTCTCTCCATCCAGTTAAATTGAGCCTTTATATTTTTGACAGGACATACGGCGTAGCATTCCAAACAATTTACGGCCTCTTATGATGAGCATTCCATCATCATCTGTGCATAGCGCCCGGTCGGGATCCACAAGGGGCAGACCAATAAGTGTTTCGGATTCCCCTCCCGCAACAAGCAGCAATGCCAGCTCCGAGCCAAGTGTTAACAACAACCTGATGTGCTTGGACAGTATTGACATTGATGATGAATTGTGCAGTGATAGAGCAGGACAATATAGACGGTGATTTGCTTCTTTGCTAGTACAAAGTTATGATTCTGATGAAATTTTATGACCACCGAATGTTCAGAGCAGCAGTGTAGAAGATCATCTCCAAGATGACCTAATGAGCTCTATTCTCATGTGTAGGTTCTTTGAGTGCCCAATATTTATCCAGCTTATTCATGTTATGTGGGTTCTGCTCCGTGCCTAACTTTCCTCTGGACCTTATATGCTATTGATAAAAAAATGTCTTTTATGTGTAAATTCCTCGACCAGTTCACCACGGAACTTTGGATTAGGTCGACTGGTCAGGTCTCCTGAGACCATCTTCGTATGCAATTTGTGCTACATGCTGGCAGTGAAACTGAAAGTCATGTCCCTCTGGCTGAACTGTGTTGCATTTTTGTTGTATTGGCAATGTAAATCTGTTAGCTCTTTCTTGGAAGTATATGGTTTTGGAGTTTGTCAGTCATGGTGGCTCATCTTACTGAAAGTAGAATCTTACAATGTCAGGTCTGCTCGATTAATGTTACTGACAGTGACACCATTCTGGAAGGGGCACTGGTATAATGCATGTCAGGTCTGCTCGTAGCCAAAACCTTCCAAATCTAGCGCTCTACAAGAACCTGCATAAAATGATACAGCGGATGGAATCGCTTGCTCATTACAATCATATATGTACTCATCAGCAAGCAAATGGATATCAATTACAGCAAGAATATAATCATACTTAACGCAATTGAACATATAAAATCACAGCCAGAACTATGTACTCGTATACTGTTCTACTCTGATCAACCAACCTACTAAAATACAACGAATGTATAAGTAGACTGACACAAGAAAAGCTCCTGCAGCAATGGAGCTACGTAGGGAACTGTTCATATATAATGGCGCTGTAGCTTTTTTTAAAAACAAAATTGCCCCTGAATACTTGTTTTTTTTTTTTTGCAAATCTAGACTCTACGTGGATAAACTGAGCCCGGCAGTTACCTACCGAGCTTGGGGCCTACCGAGTTGGCACAGTGTGGCAGCAAGCAATACGTACGTACATATATACATAGAATTGCTAACCGGTGCGTAGGTGTAAAATGTGTGCCAAAAAGTTATTTTTTATTTCTGAATTAAGTTACTATCGGTAGCGAGTGAAGTTATATACACACACGTTGGCCGTCCGATCTAGATTAAATAGCCACGATTCATGCGGGTGGAAGGCCGCTCCTCAGTTATGCATTTTGCGTTTACATCCCCACCTGGCTGATTGCAATCGCGAAAATATCCTTTGGTCATTTCCTTCTTTCCCGTCAAAGGCGTCGCCATGGAAGAGCTCCCTCCGACCCGCTGCCCTCCTGGCCACTAGTGGCGCCCTCCTTCCTCCTCGCGGTCACTCACCTTCATCTCCTCGCATCCTCCCGGCCTCCCCGCCGCGCCCTATGCCTCGGGTGATGCATTTGGGGATGACAGTTGCATTCGTATTTCATATGCTGCAGCGCTATCTACGCATCAAACTGCCATGGCAAAAATCAAAGAAGCGGTTGCTCTGATCAAGCCCCGTGTTGCTGCTTAGCGAAAATATGAAATTACTATATTGCAGTGAGTGACTAAAGGCACCTTCAACAGCAATTTTGTACCATTTAAACGACAAAATGTTGGCATTATTATGATAGACTTGATCTTGTTGTTTGTAACTTTGTATCCGCAGTGCTATGGATTTATTACATGTAACTCTAAGCACATGGAAAATGTATGTACTTTTTTTTAATAAGGAAGCCAGGTTGTGCCCATATAGTGAGTTTTCTCTTCTGTGCAAATAAATTTCCATTGCAGAAATCTGGTCTGATTGGCGACATTTTGATGGAAAAGAACATCCGGAACGCATCAGCACATCAATTGTTTCTCAGCCAGGATTTTTAGCAGGTCGACAGGCAACCACATCAAGATGTACAGAGAGAGTTCATATAACTAGCTAAAAAGAATCAGACGCCTGCATTCCTCATGGCCCTCAGGGATGGACACTTGACACCATTACATCAGAAAAACACACCATCCAAAGCCTGTCAAAAATAGTTGACTTGATATGGCATCAGCTAACAGGGATACTCAAGATCAAAAGATACAAAAAAACATTAATTTATCATTCTTATCTGGTAACAGCACCAGGGTAATAGAGCATTTATCCCGGAGCTTTTCAATTTTTAGGTAACGAAGTACCAAGCCTTCCAATTTTGCATTGGTCATGATTAATCATCGATCAAATAAGCCAGATGAAATGGGAATATCTTGGCACAATAATTGACTAAAAGTTGGCTTATGCAGTAAGATATGATGCACTGATAATAAAGAGAAGAGGCAGGCTTTGACACTTATTTGGGGAAAGTAAATGTGGTCTTAGTAAGCACTAAGCACCGCAATGTTCTGATACACAACATGATTGAGAAGTTCACAGGGAAACATATTTACTCTTCACTTCATATCACAATTTTGAGGCAAAGTAAAAGCATGTATCCTAATTGCTTCCTTGAAGAGCATGAACAATTTTATGCTCTTTGTTTGCTAGCTTTTAGAGCAAATACATGTAATCTGATGTAGTCATGCATGTTGTCAGGTTGTAGGGTACATTATCTGCATTGTAAGAGTAAGTAGGGTACATTATCTGCATTGTAGTCACTTTCTGCAAGTCCATTTGCTTGTGCAGCACTATCAACTGTAGGTGACGAAGCATCATCTCCAAACTCTTCTTTCTCCTGGAAGAAAGGCAAAAGAATGTTTAGTCCCTAGTTTTTTACAAAAGTTCAACTTGGTCCACAGTTCTAGATTTGTTTTTAGCCACTTAACCTGTAACTTTCTTGATTTTCATCCTCTCCATCGACTTGTTTAATATAATCACATGTGTATACATGAAACCATGATTTGTACTTTTTGATGACAGGTTTATGGAACAAAAGGGTAGTGCATAGCTTAATACTAGGGCAGTGTTAAGTTCCAAAATAATATTATATCAAGATGCATGACAACACCACTGAACGAATCACAATTTAACTTGAATTATCATGTACAAGAGTCTGGAAACCAAATAATAGTTCAGCGATTACCCCTGAAAAGTGAAAACATAGCTGAACACAGGGCTAGATAAGTACCGCATTTGGAAGTTGAAAGAAGTGCATTGTAACTGACACCATAGATCACGGAAGTGCGATGCTGCCAAATGCAAGAGGACGTTTGTAATTTGGTATAAATAAAGATATACTACCTCCCTTCAGTTTCCCCTCTAGTAGAGCACTTGTGATTCATGGCTCGCTAATGTACATAGCTGCATAATTCAAGAAGTCGGTTAACTGAAAGGGGAACTGTACCTCGTCGCCATTGCCTTCGGGCTCAGTCTCAGTCATTACTTGCCTTCGACTCCTCAAGTCTTCAATTTGCACCACCAATCGTACATCAATGGTAGTAGAAGCAATCAAATTGATTACTTGATGATTCCTGTCTCAAACAAAACCCGCGCCTGACTTGTGCCCAGCAAGCGGGAGGGAGCGGAGCGTGAGAGTAAGCGGGCGAAACCCGCGCCTTTGCTCCTGGACTGCACGGTGGTCGACGCGAGGAGGAGGCGGTGGAAGTATCCGTACGCGGCGGCGGGGAGCTCATGGCGGGCAATCGCGGCCAGTGGTGGAGTGGAGGAGGACGCGCGGCCTTATCTCGTTCTCTTTTCTCACTCTCTTCGGAGGGTAATAGGAAATCTTTTCTGCGGCGAGGATTTCAGGCCGCACAAATCTTAAAGCTGAAGCCACTTTACTTACGCAATGGCCGCGCAAGAGGGCATTTTTGGCAATTCGCCGTCATCTCCTGAACACGAGAGAAGGGTAGGGTTCTACGGTTGCCGCCGCCGCCCTCATCGCCGGCCAGCGGCATGAAGAGCTTCGCCGTGGCTGGTGGGCGCAGCGTATCCCTCTCCCTCTTCTCTGATGTCTCCAACAGCCGGTATGTCTCTGCTTCTTCTTTTCCCCTTGTTTCGTCATCGCTTCATTATACCACCGCTGCTGTAGCCATTACACTAGTTCTGAGGTTGTACCGAGTTCTTGTTTCAACTATGAACTGTACCGTGAGATCACTTGCTTAAGGTTTCTAGTGTTGAACACTCAGGGAGCTCCTCGACCTGATGCAGTCAGGGAAGCTGGAGCCGGAGGTTGCTTTTCTCAATGCATCCCTGGTACGTTCTTTATGCTAAATCAGCGATGGGAATTGACGCCATCACTTGTGCATGTCTTGTATGACCGATTAGTCAATATATCAGGTGCCGGATGTGTTCCCTGTTCTAGCGGCGGCTCACAAGGCGCTCCTCTCCAAGTCGAGGGAGTCGCTGACCACAAGAACACTGCATTCCGAGCTCGTCTACAACTACTCCGGGTCGAAGCATGTGGTTACTCTAGCTGCTATTTATTTTACATGATGTTATCGTTCTAATGTGGTATGTTGATGGTTCGCTTGATTTTGGGTTTCAGATAACGGAGTCCCTGAAGCGTTGTGGGATCTCTGATGACACGACGTATATCCTTGCAGCTCGTTTTGATGCTTCGGATGAGGAGGTATAGTGTTTACAACGCCCATCTTATTCAGTTATGGTTTTGAACCCTGTATGAATTGACCCTGGTTACATCAACTTTGTGTTTGGTTTGATAAATTGAGCTGGCTAGTATAGGTGGAATGTTAGTGGGTCCAGAGTCCAGACATTACTTTGAATCATCAGATCTATGTTAAATTTGCAACATGTTAATTGCCTTACTGTGGGTACCACAAATCAGAAGTTTTAAGCTCTTTTACCCTACCGGTTAATGTAAAAACTGAAAATCTTTTCAAAACCTTGCAGAAACTTTCTTGCTTTTAACACCTGGTGTTAGTACTCTCTTTATGGGGCCTTGAATCAAAAGCATTTTGTGTTAACTCGATATTTTAGTGACTAACTTGAAGCATGCTATGTGTGGCCCGATCTGGTTTCCATTACTAACTATTGGGATATCTGCAAAAACTGATATTTTACCAAGCCATAATTCTATGATAGGCTGCTATCTGTGGCTCCATTTGTGAGTTCTTGTAATTATGTCCTACAAAATATAAAGTAGAAAAAAAAGACAGTTTGAAATACAAATGAGTTTTCCAACAGATATTTGATCATGATATGCCAAAATTACCTATCCTAGTAAGCTGCAGAGCAGTGTGGCAGAACTGCAGAACATACCTGCAAACACTGTTGATATGCCAAAATTACCTATCCTGGTAAGCTGCAGAGCGCTGTGTCAGAACTGCAGAACATACCTGCAAACATTGTCTTGAAAATCTGAACGGGCACATGTCCCTCTTCCTCTCAATGCAGACCACTCTAAGGGCTTGTGGTTTTTGGCTGCGGCTTGTGGTTTTTGGGCTGTTCGTGCAAGAGATTACAGAGTAATAGAAACTCACGTGTGGTTTTTGCCGATATAAATGAAGTTGGTACAGTATGTACTACAATTAACTAGTAGACCCTATCTTGAAAAGATATTTCGTTTAAAAGCTAGTTACTGTAGAATAGCCGAAAAATAGCTTTTAAAAGCTGAAAAGAACAGGGCCTAAATCTTTCAAAAAATACTATGTAAATGTTTTGAACAAGTAATGTTGTTGTGTGTGGTGTTCTCTTAAAAATTGTTACTGTGTGTAAGCTTGAACCTTGCTCCGTGTGCGTTAGATTTCTGCATTTACCCTCAGTTCAATGCCATTTCTATTTCTTATGCATTTGCCTGTGAGTTACTATCCTTCTGAATGGAGGAATTCAAACAGCCATTGAAGTGAAAATTGTAACATCACAGATGAAAGCAGTGGAAAAACTCATCAGCGGCACCAAGATTGATCTAGCAGAATTGGAAACAAGAGCAAACCAGCCACAGATCCTGAAGGTTTTTAGTTGAACTTGACACTAGTAATATGCCAATATGGTTTTCATGATAATTATGTATTCTGATTCTGAGTGTCGTATTGGTTTTATTTTTCCTATTGGCAGCATTACAAAATAACTCCCCAAGAAATATCAATTTCTACACTGCCCAACGCAATTGTATGCAGGATTGCTGCTCGAGACGCCCTCTGAGGTCTTAAACAATCGTCGTAAGACCTTTTCCACCGGTGCACGTTCGATTCTCTGGACAAACACTTCATCGGTTGCACCTCTCCTTCATAGTTAAGCGTGTAGCAGGTTGTTTCAAGCCTGAACTTATGAAGTGTATAATAATAGCATGTAGTCCTGGATGTCCTAGCTCTTATTAGCCTTATGTACGACAACACAGCAACAGTTAAATATTTGTAAGTTGATCTTATTCAGATTTCGTGCAAGCAACCCTGCAAACGTACTGTGCTGTTGACTGAGAATTTATCTTTCAGTGACATCACGGACTAAGAGTAAAACCTGCGCAGGATGTGCGACCTAGATTCGATGGTTTTATGCACATGATGATGTGGTACTGGTAATGTTGTCTCCATCATATAATGGTTGCTTTGCTTTTACTCTTGATGCCCTGGGTTCACGTGATTCTGGGACAGCGCTGCCTTTGTTCTGTGCAAAGGAAGTATGGACAGGAGGGTGGTTAGCTGCCCAGCATTGCAGCTGTTCCTACTGCACATGCCAGTTTGCCAGCAATATGTTCTTTTGTATGAGCTATCCTGTAATTTTTCATGAACTCTGTTGGTTCCTTTTTTTAGGGCTGAGGCCAAAAACTACTGGATTCTTTCTGATAGATATTTTTTTTTTCATGCACAAGGTTATGTTGGACCAAACCCAAACTAGGACCAGTACATATACATTAACTCAAGGTGGATCAACCGTCTTGAGTTTGGACAGAAGAAAACCATGTTGCTCCCTAGTATTAGATTTTTGAAGAAATAGGCAATCTGAAGCTCCAAGGGCAAATATCGAAAAGAAAGTGTTTTGCTAATAGTGAGGTCGAGTGAACGAAGCATAGGTACCAATGTGTTTAGTCAGCTCATATTTCGCTGGATTGGAAGCAATCTGAATAGCACTGGTGTTTGGTCTGATAGTGGTAGTATGGTGGTAGTATAAGTGTACTATCATGCTCATGTCAGAGACAACAGCTACCAAGTTATTCTTTTATTTTCTTTTATCTTATTGAAATCAGATCCCGTAGAGTGTTAAACCAGCATAGTAGTTGGCTTGTTGTATAGTAGTGTGTTTGGCGCTTCCCTTTCAGAGATGCCACGCCGCATGATCTCATCATCTCATGACAATTCGTCATACATTATTCCTTTGTTTTCCTTTCAATTATGCCCCCATTCCATTGGGAGAAGCACCTGGTTTGTTATGGTTTCCGGAGAAACTGAACTCAAAAGACAAAAAAAAAAAAAACAGGGTCTTTATCACTTGTCACTGCATTGAAAGCCTCATGTTTGTAGGAGGATGTGCTCTTGAATAGGATTAACACACTAGCATTGACCTCCTCTTTTTTTTTTCATTTTCCCCTTTCTGTGATAGCTATGGTTCCAAGAATATATTCTAAGAAAATGTATTCTTAATTAACATTGCATATATTTAGCAATATAGCCAGTAAAGCCAGGCAGAAACTCATCTGCACACTTCACATCACTAGAGATTGGGTGTGAGATTTAAATCCCACTCAGTTGAGCTTATTTTCTGTGACTTATGGTTGAATTTTCACTGTAGTTGATGGTAATTTATTTAATATAATTAAATTAAAAAAATTAAAATAAAAAAACGTGTTAGCACAGCACGTATAATACAAACAAATACAGAAAAAAATCAGTAAAAAAACTCAGAAAAATCAGAAAAAGCAGAAAAAGCTAGAAGCCCAAGCTCAAACGAGAGCCCCAAAGCCCCCGTCCAATTATTGCAAAAGAAAACTGCAATTTGGCAAAAGAGAGGAGATCTTGCAGAAAAAAGCATATGCTTCACCAAGTTCCCAACTGGTTCCCTTCCCTCCAATATTCTCCTCCCAATGGAATATCCCTGCAACTCCAACTCCAATTTCAATTCCAGTTCCTTCCTCTCTCTTCTCTCGCTTATATACGCAACACGAACTTGTTCTCTTTCTTGCGCCTACACAACACCAACACACATACGCACAGCAATTGCATAGATACCGTATACGATTTATACCTAGCAAAGGAAAAGATTCTTCTTTTACTTCTGGTTTCTTGCGGTTGCGGGGGTGGCAATGGCGACTGGTTGCGAGATCAAGGAGGACATGGAGGAGGCGCCACAGCTGCTCCTCGACGAGGCGGCGCGGCCGCGCCGCGTCGCGCTCTTCGTCGAGCCGTCGCCTTTCGCGTAAGAATTCGCTCTTGCCTGGGTCGTTTTCGTGGCTTTCCTTGATTGGGCTGTGGGGATTCTTGGCCTTGTGTACATTATTGGATGGACCGATGAGATTGTTCCTGGAAAAGTTGGAAGATTCCACTGGGAGTAAGCTCTGATGCGGCGTGGTTTCTTGGTTTGTCGAAAAAGTTTGGATCTTTCTTGGGTCTTGGGAACGTGAAGATAGGATAAAAATTGATTAAGTTTCCGGTGAATTAAATGTGGCGGTTTAAAAAAAAGGAAATCGATTGAGTTAGTAGGGTGTGTGAAGAACGGGAAAACGAAACATTTGTGAATTGCATTGATCAGTTGCCTATGAAGATTGCTTTTCTGTTACCTTTGAAGGGAGAAATGGATACTCTTGACGGCGATTAAACTGATTTTGCACGTATGCTTTCACATCTCTGGGTTTAATTCACATTTTAAACTAAGTTCGCGGTTTTCATGTTTGCAGCTACATCTCTGGGTATAAGAACCGGTTTCAGAACTTCATCAAGCACTTGCGCGAAATGGGAGATGAGGTACATACATTTCTTGCTGTCCTTTGGTTGGGTAACTATGGAGTTGTACTGATATGGTGGTTTTAGCATAAAATTAGAAGGCTTGTGGATAGTAAATTAGTAGTAGGTGTGACTTAATTTGGCATCCTGTTGTGCTGTGCAGGTCATTGTTGTGACCAACCATGAGGGTGTTCCCCAAGAATTCCATGGTGCCAAGGTTATTGGTTCATGGAGGTAAGCTCTGAAGAACGAAGATATTTGTTTCTTCTTTTGTCTTAAGACATTACTCCTACTAGCAATTTGGGCAATATCTTCTGAAGGCCTCAGTTTTTGTTAGGGTTGTTTCAAAAAGGAAATGGGGACCACATAATGAGTACCAACACCACCCTAAAAAACGTTTAACTACATCTATGAACCATAGTGAGTTACACCTTGGAACCATCTCTTTTTAGAGTACTGTCAGGTTTTAGGGTTTAGGATATATTCTGTTAGTTATAACTCAAAACTTATTAATGAATGCAAGTACTACATTTAAAAAAATACTCCAGTTGTACGAACTTATTGAATGATAGAACAGTCAAGCTGGAATAGATTGGAAGTGCTGTACTCTATTTGATGGAATCACATGATCTGCAGTGCCTTTTGGTGGCATATTCTTATGCTTAGCTGTTTTCTCATCCTTTCCAGCTTTCCATGTCCAATGTATGGAAAAGTTCCTCTCTCACTCGCACTCAGTCCTAGGATCATTTCGGAGGTTGCAAAGTTCAAGCCTGACATTATTCATGCATCCTCACCTGGAATTATGGTAACTTTATTTTGACAATCAATTCGTTAATCATCGAATGTTCTCTGGTGGTTAGCCACTAAGTATGATGACACACTGCTGCTCGTTCAGGTTTTTGGGGCTCTTGCTATTGCTAAACTTCTGAGTGTCCCCCTAGTGATGTCCTACCACACCCATGTCCCAGTGTAAGTTAACATTGAATTATAGTACAGCAAATTGTTGAGTTTTCTGGTTAGTTCAGTAATTAACTTGCCATATTCCATTTTAGGTTCTTTCTATTAAAGTTCCTTACTGGTTTAATAATGCTTGTGTGGTAATCAATAAATACACATTTCGTTCTTTTTTATTGGGAGCAATAAAGTAAATCCAGCACATTTCAAAATAATTTAGCTTTTAGAATGTCCAGACTCGAGAGTAATACAATTGGCTTAGGCCCTGATCTTTTCAGCTTCTTAAAAGCTGCTTTTCGGCTTTTCTACAGTAACTAGCTTTTAAACGGAATATTTTTTCAAGATAGGGTCTACTAGTTAATTGTAGTATATACTTTATTGACTTCATTTATATTGGCAAAAACCGCATGTGAGTTTCTGTTACTCTGTAATCTCTCGTACAAACAGCCCAAAAACCACAAACCAAAACCAAAAACCACAAGCCGCAGCCAAAAAGAACAGGCTCTTAGTTACTCTGTCAATAAAAATGAAGATAGCAATGTTGGTGCCTATAGCAATATCAAGCTGAAATACATGACTAATTTACCATGATTAAGATTTGTGTATAAAATAAAAGTACATTGACAGTTTGGATCGCCATTTTTCAATAAAATACTTAAAGCATGCAAGCAACACTCAAGACAGAAAGCCCAAATTGCCAGTGAACAACCTTATCAGAACTATTTGAGCTGTTTGCCATAGCCACTGAACTATATTTATGTTTTCCCCTGCAGATACATACCAAGATATACATTTACCTGGCTTGTAGAACCAATGTGGCAAGTCATAAGTACGCCTTCTACTCCCACCTCATCTATGCTTTCCTAAACAGTCAACTTTTATGTGACAGAAACACTGATTTGGTCCTGGTTGTTTCCAACAGGGTTCCTTCATAGAGCTGCTGATCTAACTTTGGTGCCATCTGCTGCTATCAGCAAGGATTTTGAAACTGCCCAGGTTATATCAGGTTGGTCGATATATGTACACTACACTATATATTACATGTTCAGATGTTGTTATTGTTTCTCATGTTAAAGATATGCTTTACATCCATATTCAGCTAACAGAATACGACTTTGGAACAAAGGTGTTGATTCTGCTAGCTTCCATCCCAGATTTTACAGTCATGAGATGCGAGTTAGGCTAAGGTGACATCCTTTTTCATTTGTTCCTGAATGTTCTGTATATAGTACATTGAGATTAATTTGTTGACGCTTCTGCTGTATGATCTATTATTTTCAGTGATGGTCAGCCTGAAAAACCATTGATAATTCATGTTGGACGATTTGGGCGTGAGAAAAACTTGGATTTTTTGAAAACGTGAGCAATATTCTACTTTGCGTTTTGTGGTTAATGTGATCTTTGACTTATTTTTAACAAGTGTAAAGCATCTAACCAAAATGGTACAAATACCTTTTTTCCCTCTTTTGTGCCTTACATTATAAGCTGCTTGGCATTAATTTTACTTTATGATTGAGCAGGGTAATGGATAGGTTGCCTGGAGCAAGAATTGCATTTATTGGAGATGGACCGTACAGGTATATCCTATGTAATTGCTTCATTTATTTCTCAAGCTCCTATGTTTCATCCAGTTCAATAATCTCAACGTTAGTTCAGAATTTATGGGAGTCATGCTATTGCTGTGTTCAGATCCTCGGCTTTTTAAGATAATAATGTAATGCCAGTTTAAAGAAAATTTTCATTGAACTTCTTGTTCTGCGAGTCAATGTTGTTGAGCTTTTACCAGAAGTGTGCTTACATGCTCTGCGCAATTACATGACAGGTCTGAGCTAGAGAAGATGTTTGAGGGGATGCCTGCAGTGTTCACTGGAATGATGCAAGGTGAGAAGCTCTCGCAAGCATATGCCAGTGGTGATGTTTTCGTGATGCCCTCAGAGTCTGAAACACTCGGCCAAGTAGTCCTGGAGTCCATGTCATCTGGAGTCCCTGTAGTTGCAGCTCGTGCTGGTGGAATCCCCGACATAATTCCAGAAGATCAGGAGGGCAAGACCAGCTTCCTGTTCACCCCAGGCAACCTTGACGATTGTGTTGGCAAGATCCAGCTATTGTTGACGAACAAGGAATTCAGAGACAACATGGGGAGGACTGCAAGAGCTGAGATGGAGAAGTGCGACTGGAGGGAAGCCTCCAAGAAGATCCGCAACGAGTTCTACAACGCGGCAATCTGGTACTGGAGGAAAAAGCGTGCAGAACTGATCAAGCCGTTGCAGTGGCTGGCACAGATGTTCCTACCAGCACCTGAGGTCAACAGCATTACCCACTACTGATGCTTCTAGTCATGATCCGGATAAGTAATGGATGGATGGCCAGATGTATGCATTCCTTGTAAATTTCTGATCTATAGCGCAATGTCAACAGGTGAGATAGTTCCTGTTTTAATATGAAATTGGAATTGTGATTGGTATGTCAATGCCATTGATTGCTTGTATTGTAGCAGTGGAAAACTGGAAATGTGTTGTCTTGTTGGGACACAATGTACTTTCAACTTTGTGTTGATTATGATCATGCCATCAATGCATCAAGATGCTGTTGTGCACACAATCAAGACTTCATCCAGTATCAACTCGTGAAATGTTGAAATTTGAGCTGATGTATCACTCTGAACGTCAAATATGTCAGCGTACATTGAATGGGGGAAAGGAAGAATAGGAGGAAGCAGCAACATGTATATATCTACAAAAACTTGTGTCTTCTGTTTCAGTGTGAAGATTATATTGTCCCTGTGACAGACTCAGTTCCACATTAACCAGAAGTTCCACTTGTGTCTTCTGGATCAGTGTATGAACTTTATATTGCTGATAGTGTGAGTTCTGCTTCTGCTGTTTGTTTTTCTCCCTCAGATTTTGTAAGCTTCAATAAGTTTTGCTGGGATATCTATATTGTTCAGCTAACCTAAAAGTGCATGCTATTACGTTAAATAAGGTCGTTTAGTGCTTGCAATAAGCCAAGTCGTTGTAGTATAGTGGTGAGTATTCCCGCCTGTCACGCGGGTGACCCTGGTTCGATCCCCGGCAACGGCGTGTTTTTCCCCCCTCTTTTTTTCCCCCTTGCATTGTCTTGTTCAACTTTTGTGCTCAACGAAGATATTTCCTAGCTTTGCTGCAAGAGGGAAAGACTCATTTATTCTTTAAAACCTCCACCTGCACATCCCTTTTGATGATTCTAGTTGCCCATGACTCCATACCAAGTTTCTCTTCCTTCTCATACATGCAAAGTTTGACCTGCACATGACGTGTTGCAGTTAGTGCCAAATAAACTTTTAATCTGATCCTGAAGCATACATCCCTGCTTAACCTCTTCTCCTCAATGAGATTTTTCTCGAGTTCGACATTGAACAAGAAAGGAGCATATCTTTCAGTCCAAGTTGCCAATGACAAGTTACTGAACCTCTTCCTCTTGTACATGCATGACAAGCTTCACTTGCTTGCAGATGACATGTCGCATATTTGCAAGTTATGCTCAGCTGATACCTGGCTTCGGTAGTGTGAACTGCTTTTTTGCCTTTCCTGATAAGAAGGAAAAAGAAAGAAACCAGGGCAGAGACGTCCTCCAGATTTACCTTCTAGGTTTTTCAGTTGGTGAGGAGACTCGGACCCGCGTCAGCTAAGTGAGACGATCTTACTCTTGCCATTCGATCTTACTTTTTTGTTGATACTAGATGGCAAAGAGGAAGCAGAACAGTGAAAACTTGTCTGCCAACTTCTGAGTTGTAGGCAGACTGTGGGGGCTGGAATCAGTTTTTTCCCCGCATTTCTGTGCCACAGATCGTGTAAGATAATTGTATATATGTTGTGTCTATTCATCACCAAGAAAAAAAAAATTGGTTGTTAGGAATAGGAATCAAGACAATGGAGGTACCGTAAAAATTCTAAGAGGAAGGCAATAAAAAGTTGACTGAATGTTGGAAGCAAAGAGCCAAACAGTAACAGTTACACACTGTGAATGATATTACGTCCTATCGCTTCTTGAATTAGCAATTGCCACTATCAATCTTCTTTAACAACTTTAGGACAGAACCATGCATGATCACTTGTTTTAATACTACTTTTATTTTATCTGAAACTGGATATCCTGGTCGGCGAACCCTGTAGAGAACAACCAGAACTTCAGAATAACAGATCGCATGTATACAAAGATAACGCATTGCAGGGAAAGTTTAACTGACAATTAATCTACTTGTGTTTTGTTGTGGAAGTCAGATAAATTGGTGAGTAGGACTGTATGAGGTTAGTGTAAGCTGAGCCTCGGAGTATCGTCAGTAGTATCAGACCATTATCTTTGCTGCACTTTGTATAGCTTACTTGTTCTATTTTTCTCATAATGATCATTATCCATTATAAGGTGAGGTCTTGCAGTAGTCTTCACAAAGGGGGGTCTTTCTGTCACTCTGATGGGAATGCTAAAATTATGGGGCCTCCTGCCATTTGTCTTTCCTGAATCTTCTTCTGGTTTCACACACTGCCTGGCCACCTTAGATTCTGATTGCCGCTGCTTTGGCAGTTGCAGTGCACCAGATGACCTTGTGTGCATCAGAAAGTTCACCAACTTTTTAATCTGAATACTGGTTGCAGAAGGTTCGTCAATCTGACACTGTTACTGTTGTCTGGAAATGCGGTGATTGTGATCATTCTTGGAGAACTGATTCGATTGAAGGAAAGTGTTGTATCCAACTCTCTGAGCAGTCTTTATCTTTGAATTCAGTGTAGAAATGTTTCACTGACGCTTTCACAACGCAACCGTGAAAAATAACTACCCCAGAATAATTTCTGACGAGCGGCCAAGACTATGACGGCTGAAAAAAAAATCCGAAACTTACCAGTCAAGTGTCTGAAGAAAAGAGACGCAGTTAAGTCACTTCAAATTGAATCAAGACGAAGGGATGTTTGGCACGGCGTCTACCAATGGGTTCATGCTTCCATGAAACTGAAGCTGCTGTTAAATGGCAATGTACATAATAGAAACACATATTTTTGGGTCAAAAATCAGCGTGAAAAGTTTTATTGGGTCGATGAAAAACATGCCACTTGGTTCATTCGTGTTTATTGTTGGATCTAGATTTTGCCAATTTAGAATCTTCTATGAAACCACTGCACTATTTACTAGATCAGTAGATAGTAATCACATAATACATCACTTAATCTTTTTATACATGACGTAAACTATACCATTCATTAATAATACAACATCAGAGTTTAAATAGATCACATCGGGTCAAGTTTATAATAGGATCAATTAAGCAAAATAGATACATTACATAAGTGCGGAACCAAAACGGGAGGACACATCTCGCCACAAGCAAGCGACTAGAGTAAGTTGTGTACGACCAATATTAACCAAGAACCTAGATAATATTGATGCACGCAAACACGAACTTAGTCAACATGATTAGGGTAAGACCTGCACTAATAGAGACTATCCTAATCACCATCAGCTTCTGGGCATCGTAGTATGCGTATGTCCTTGGTCCACAGATTCTAAGGGATTTTATAAGCGAGAGTGGGCATAAATAACAGTGCTCCATAAGCCAACACACAAAATGCAATAATATACATGCAAGGTTCAACAAAGATAGGCTCAAGTTTTTTTATTTGTTAAAGGTGATATTTAAAAGCTACAATTAATTAGAAACTCCTAAAACTTAGCATTTTTATTAAACCATATTTTTTTAGAAAAAGTAAATGTGTACAATATTTATAACGGTGTAGCTTCCATCTACCATATGCTAGTTTTTTATTACTAGGGTTACATCTACCCACTGTCATCACTGAGTTATATCCACCCAGGGAAATCCAAAAAATCTAGGTTATATCCACCCGACAAGGTTTATTCCACCCACAAGGTTTTTGAAACAGATACTAACTTGAGTAACTTCCCATGCCCGCTCTTGCCTGCATACCTCTTTGATTTCACCTTTCCATCCAAATGAGACTAAACTATAGTATACTTAAATAAACACATTAGTCTCATATAAATATTTGTCATTATCACCAACACAATATAAAAGTATTTGTCATTAACACCAAAACCAATTTAATCGGAACTTGATCTTTCAAGGATTCAGTTCTTAAGTTATCTAGGTGGTGCATACCACAAATCATAATTTCTCATGCTACATTTGTACTAACCATTATACCATCTGGCTAGATATGGTAACAACAATTTTTAGGGTTTTCAGAAGCGTAAATTACTAAATTATCTCAAATATGCCAGTTGCTTCCCTCCAATGGCTACCCAAAACAAGTTTCATGATTAAAAAATGATGATATGGTAAATTAATACTCCGATACTTAAGCAAGACTAGCATGCCGCTTAAGTACAACTTATAGCCAGGAAAGTTACCATTATAGTTTCTAGGGTGACAAGAATTATATGATCAAGTGTCGAAAGGATGGTATAATAATACAGCATATATCTATAACATTAAATTTAACATACATTTGCATAACAAATAATAGCATGCAAGCTGATGATTTAAACGAATATACATTTGCATAAAATATATGTTTAATATGATCAAAGTATTGATTCGCTTGACTCACAAACGGGTTGATCTTAAAATCTTTGAGTTGTCTCATACAACGGCTCTTCCGCGTTCTCATACTCTATTGGACGATCGCATCGGAAAGTAAATAAACATGCGAGCAAAATAAATAAATATAAAAGAAAATTTAAATGAACTCCAAATTGAATAATTCCATAGCCATTAGGTAGATCTTGAATTTAGATAAATTTATAAACAAGTTTCATTACATTGGAGTTAAAATAAGTAAGAATGGGCTCTCTAAAGTTTAAATTTGGATTATATCCAAAAAAATAATAGAGGGGAGAGAGTCTCTCTCACTGACAGGTGGGGTCCACATCATTTAATTAAATCTTTGAATTGTTTTTATTTTCAAAAAGAACACTAAGGCTAACAGGAGGGGCCCACGGGATTTTTAATTTGATTTTGAATTAAATTTCTAAAGGAAAAGCCCGAGACGTCGACAGGTAGGACCCATATATTGTAGCCACATCAACACATGCCACTTGTCAGTGGCTTACAACACATGTAACCGGTTTAATAGGGTTTTAAAATGGCTAGGGACCCACATGTCATAGAAACTGAGTTTTAATTAAGTGGGGAGGGCCCACGGGTTAGAAGGGATTAACAAACATTAATCACTGGTCACTAAGCTTAATTAATTCCACTTTTAAACTAATCCCCATGCTACAGTGTCATCTTCCCGCCGAAGAGAAGCGAGCACGTCGCGATGAGAGGAACGACAGTGATTGGAGGGAAGGCCAAAAATGAATTCCTCGCACCGAGTCACACCTAGGAGTGAGGCAACGCGAGCTAATTTAAGGGCTGTAGTGGCCGGCGGTGAGTTTATGTGGCGGCGGTGGCAGGGAGCATGGCACCACGGCTCTACATGACACTAGGAGCTAATTACTCACTAGGGGAACAACACGGGGATAAGAGCGACTAACCGGAGGTAGAGGCGCAACTCGGGGAAGGGAAAATCATGCTGCAACGGGGGACCGAGGCATTGGAGAGGGGGTCATCGAGGGCAGCTCGCTAGATATGTTGAATACGAGTGGCGAGGTTCGGGATCGCTTTGGGAGGTCCACGTGGTGCTCCAGACGCAGCTAATCGGAAGAAGGTGCGGTGAGCCGTCGACGGCGTTGGCGGCGGCAAAACGGCCAAAGGGGGTGAAGAAGGGGTGGCGGATGGCTTTCGGTGGCAAAGGAGGTAACGAGAGGCAATGGGGTCAAGGCAGAGGTGGTTCAGGCTTTATAGCCATGGGCGAGGCTCGCTAGCAGTTGGACGCCATTAAGGTAGCGGAGCTAGGTGCATAGCACGAGCGTAGGACAGGAAGGCGGAGCCGACACCAGGGACAACACACATGAGGGAGGGTTAAGGTGAGGAGAGGAGCCTCAACGATCGACCGCGGAAATCACAATCACACGAGTGCGGCGTGGCACGGAGGAGAGGAAGAAGAGAAGGGGGTCCGGGCAATGCAGGGGCGGTGCTAGGCTGGGCTAGCACGGGGGCGCACGGGGGTAGGCGGCAGTGCACTATCACTGCATAGGAGGGAGGCGGCACTGGCGTAGGCACAACGAGAGTGGGTTGGGGGCGTGACGCGTGCCGGGCGCGGCTAGGGTGGCATAGGCCGGCCTGGCCAAGTTAAGTGCTGGCTAGGCTGGGCCAGAGGCCTGGTGGGCCAAAGGGAGGGAGAGATGGGTTGGGTCAAGCCCAAAGAGGTTTGGAGATTTTGAAAACATTTGAAATTCGATTGCAATTTGAGTTGAACTTTTGAATTCAAATTCAATTTGAAATTTCATTCAAACACAAATACAGAGCTCCCAAAATGGGATGTTACTATTGAATCAAGACGAAGGTATGTTTGGCACGGCGTCTACCAATGGGTTCATGCTTCCATGAAACTGAAGCTGCTGTTAAATGGCAACGTACATAATAGAAACACATGTTTTTGGGTCAAAAATCAGCATGAAAAGTTTTATTCGATCGATGAAAAACATGCCACTTTGATCGTTCCTGTTTATAAAATGGATTGTTCACGAAGTCATGTGATGTTAGAATGAACCATCAGAAGCTGACATGGAAAGGCAACAAGCCTGAAGAAATGCTACTTAAGGAAGACAGGCTTGAAGCAGCAGTAACCACATCGCACCCAGAAGCTTCCATGCAATAGTGCCTCCGTCATCAGAGACTGAGTGGTTTTGCACTGCAACTTGCAAAGTGAGGAGGCAGGCCACAGAAAAGCACAAGCACCCACATAAGTTTGCAACATGTAGGCCTAAGTGCTGTTCTCTATTCTATTCTTTACTGTTGTCGCAAGGATCTGCCTCACATCTGTGGATGCCTTTCTCAAGGAGGGAAAGAACAAGGCCAAAAAGAAGGGGGGAAAGAATTGTAAAAGTTGATGGAAAGAGGACAGAAAGCATGAGATGCCAAGATAGTGGAACTCTGACTCATTTCCAATCTCATATTTGGTGGAAGTAGCATCATCAATAGAGCTATGGATGAATACTGTATAGGACTGAGTTGCACACAAACAATGCATGGTCAATCCACAAAATAAAAGAGCTTTTTTTAAATGAAGCTGGAAACAAGAAAAGGTTGACTAGATGAGCAAGGCAAGTAATGCTGATTGCTGAATGACTCATTGCAAACTCATTCTCGTTTATCGAAAAAGGGGGGAAAAACTTATGCAAACATGATATGGTGCGAACACACATAGGTCAATTGGTAACTGTGGATAAGTATGTGATATACACAGCATGATCTGGAACCCTCAATACAAGGCAGCATCTTTGCAACCAGATGGTCAGTAAGGTTCCCAATACATCAGCTGACCAGAAGAATCTAGAACATGATTTTGTTCATCCACCTCAAGAAAAAGTAGGATCCATGATTGAATATAAGTCCACTTCATAGAATACATGATCAGTATTCAGCGCTAGCACTCACTGTCTGAAAATACCACAGCATCAAGTTCTTGACGTTCTTTTGGTTATATTCTCAGTATCACCAACAATTATGGACCTGGCACCAAGCATCACCAACATGACACAAAGATCCCTCGCCCCTCTGTTATGTTCCGAAATTTTCCATAATTAATTACTTCAATACAGGTAATGAAGCTACAGCAAGACCATATTACACTAGACATCTGATGCATGGCGCTGAGTGGATTGATTGCACCTAAAACAACACACTTCGGTTGGCAGCCAGCTGATCATGTAGAGGACCACACTGCAAACCTTGATATTGCAAGCCCATCCCGTAAGTCGGCATCCCAAGTGTCTGGCTTGGTGAATTGAAGGGCGCATCGTGTTGCTTGGCGTCAGCCGACTGCGAGAACTGGCCTACCGCTGTGGTCAGAGTGGATGTGTTGGACTGGTTGCTGAGCAGAGAGGATTGGGACGGCGAGGGAGGCCTGTCGTCCGTCAGGTTAACCGTGGTGATGTCGTGAATGCTCGATCTCCTCTTGTCCTTGCCCCCTGAGTTGAGCCTGATGAAGTACTTCTGCGCATGGCTGGCCACCTGAGTAGGTGTCCTCGTCTGCACGAAGTTGCGTGATATGTTCCTCCAATCCCCTTTGCCGTATTTCTTCAGGCCTAAGAGAAACAACCTGACCAAAGAACAAAGCATGATCTAGTTTATTAAGTCTTTGATCGATCCTTCTTCACCTTGGTTGGATTATACTAAGGCCTAAAACCATCGTACATCAAGCTACATGACTGTCTCAAATCCTACTGAACAACTAGTGCAAATTGCAATTTTTCATAGTTGAATCATTCCAATTTCCAAGTTTGAAAACTACCAATAGCCATCAAATGATGCAAAGCCTATTGAATGATGGTGAATTCAAGAAAGAAAATTTCCCTAGTCTTGTGCATGACACAAAAGCAATCGCTCTCAGGAGTCAGAACACTATTATATGGAGTGGTACTCACTTGTGCTCCTCCTCGGTCCATGGCACGCCCTTCTTCCTCTCCTGCTCCGGCGTGCGGCCGACGTGCCGCTTCCCGCAACCTCCCCCAAACAGGTACCCGTGCCGGAAGTCCCCGATTCCGTGGCCGCCATTGCCGTCCCACTGCAGGGTGAACGGTGCCGCCCCGCCACCGCCGCCGCCGTATACCGGGAAGGGCACCTTGCCGGACTCGATTTGCTGGACGTCGACCTCGAGGTCGTTGAAGTGGGCCATGACCTCGGAGACCGTCTTGCCGGGGATGGCCTGCGCCACCTTCTCCCAGTCCGGGAAGCGCAGGTCGAGCCCGGCAAGCGCCCGCTCGAACTGCTTGTTATCCTCCGGCGTCCAGCTGCTAGCCAAGAACCAGCTGCCCCGGGAGGCGTAGTGGTCCATGGGCGGCAGCACCTCCATCCACGCGTCCCTCATCATCTCCAATCCACGTACTGCAAGGAATCAAAAGGGATTAAAGGTGAGAAATTTTTTTGGCATCTTAGAACAAGATTGGATTTCCAGAACACTGTAACAGAGCAGGATTTTTGTTAATAGGAACTCCCGTTGATGCAAATCAGATTAGATAAACATGGAATTGGAGGAGAAATTTAGAGAAAAAAAAAACTGGAATCTTTATGAGCAAATTGGATCGAATAGCAGTGTCCCCATTCACTAGGACTAATCAATTGCAAAGAGGTGATAAGACTACAAGGACATGAAAAGGACGAATCTTTGGAGAACAGATTAGATTGAATTCAAGAACAGTTCAGAACTATCCCCAAACACAACCAAAATCCTGAATCACTTGACCCCAAAATTCACCTCCCCCTGAGCAGATTGACGGGAACAAAAAAAAAAAAGCAAACTACCGCACATCCAGAACACGACACAGAAGGAATTCGCACCTACAGAACTTACCAAAACGAGTAAAAGAGCAATTTTCTCTCTCTTTTCACCCCAAATTACATTACCAGATACCACAAAAACACCAAACTCACCCAAAAAAAACGAAATTTCACCTCAATAACATCACCAAGAATTCGAAGACCAGGGAAACAAAAAATCATCATCACACTGAACAGCTCCAAGAAAGCAAAATTACTCACCTCTTCTTGATCTCCGGGGGCAGTCCTTAGCACGAGGACAAAAGGTAATCTCCCTCGGTTCTCGCTCTAGTTTAGCTTCCCCTGGGCACTAGAAAAGAGAGAGCGATCCAAGGGCCGGTTCTTGAGAGTGCAGCCGGTGATTGGGCCATGGCCTGGAGCTTATGGCCGACCTTTGCACTATATATATCCGTATACGCGTATGGCTTAGCATCTGTGTGCGTGCGCACACGCGCATGCACACTTGGATTTGTCTTTGGCTTCTGCCCGTCGCTTTTACCTCCACTGCTGTGCTGGCTACTACTTGGCTCAAAGTTTCCTGTAATTGGACATCCTTTTATTACATAATATTTTTTTTATATTGTGTTGTAAAATATTACCTGTCTTAAAAGGGTATTCTTTTCTATTGTGTTATAAGATATTACCTGTCTTAAAAGGAAATGAGATCACAGAGCCCATGTCCTCGGTTTTGCGAAAAAAAACCCCTCGATGATGCCTCGGTTGAACCTTGAAGGTTTGCACGTATCTTTTTTTTTTTGCACAAAAGCTCTCATGGTTCATGGAATTTGGCTCATTTCCTGAGCGCTTCTGTCCGTACGATCTGCGCTAGGGATAGATCTGGCCGTCCGCGCGCCTCCAAGACATGTGCCCTACCTCCTCTCCCGATCTACTTGCATCGACTGCCACCGCCTCCTCTCGCTCTCTCCTTCCTTCCCACCCTTGTTTAGCACCTTATCAGGCAAATTGATTTGTTTAGAGTAACCTCTTATACAAGACATGATTTAACCAAATATGCACTGAACTTCTATACACATTGCCTTCCATTTCTAAGCCACTAACTAGGCATCCATATAAAAGGCAGTGTCTCTCTCTCTGTTTTTTCATGACATGCAGATAGTTAGTACATTATATGTTTGGTTAATAAACTATATGTATTTGGGCGACAACAAGGAATTCAAAGTAACTTTCGGAGTGGGTACATTATGAATTTATGCAATCTCGTTCTTGGTTACAAAGCATGTGGTGTGGCATTTCTTTATGGGGCCAGTTGAACTTGAGTTGCCACCTGGGCAGCATAATTCATCTCCTACCGTTGAAGATCTCAGTACCATGTAGCATACGTATAAGCTAGGTACATAGTTATAAATAGCCTTACCCTCGAACAGAGATTTCTATAAATTTTCTTACGGCCTGACTCTCACAGAGCGCCGCTACTCTATCTAGCATAAATGACATTTAGGTCCAAGCGAGTTGCTACCAGTGGATAATGCACTTGTCTCTGGTCGTAAAATCTGACCAAAAACAGTTTGCTGGCCACCTGTTGGTAAGGGATAATACACACTCCCTTTATTAAAACCACCTGTTGGTAAGTGTTGCTACGTGCCCAGTTATAAAATAATAATCCCTTGTGGTTTGCTTTAGGTTGCCTGTGGAGTTTTGATTAGTGGGAACTTGGAAGTGTTGGGGTTGTGGCATTGCAGGAGCGATGGCGATGATTGTCGCCGTTGACAAGTAGAGAGAGGAGGGTTTCATTCACTTGTTGCTGTCAGCCATTTGGTAAAGCATTTGTATGATTTGCTGGCCAAGGATTGGGCGGTCATTGTTTTATTGTAAACATGTTGCTTTCTAGCAGTATGTGTCGTCCGTGCTGTTGGCAGCTAGTATGGGCTTCTACTTGGTTTATCTGAATTTGTCAGACACAAACCTTGACCAAAATGATTGCTGCTTCACACCATCTAATCTCATCGTTTCCTGCTGACACTTGAAATTCAGCTCCATCATGGAGCATTTTACTGTTTGAAAATCCATAAACACTTCCAAGGCATCGGACTTGAAATACATAATCGAGAATTTGAGAACAAACTCCACTGAGGTGGATTAAAGCAGTACTGTTAGTACTAGAGTAGTCGGTGGTTGCAAGCTAGGCCCTAAATGTGCTTTACTAAAACCGGTTATTTGCTTATTTCACTAGCTAAGTTTAGATTACTCCTGATGCTTTCATGCATGTTCATCACATGAAGAATGAATTTTCGAGCTCTCTTGTTGGATTTCCTTTCTTAGATTTACATTGTTTATTTCAATTTTGAGAGAATGATTCTAGTCTACTGTTCCTTCGAACATGAGTTAAAATTATGTCTTTGAAAAATGTGTACTATCGAAGTCTGTTGATGATGTTCTCTTGCTTTCACAAAGTGCTTTGCAAGTGACAAAATTCTGAAAATTACAACACCTTCATGCTGTAGACTTAATTCACAGAATCTCTACAAGTGACTTCTTTCTTGAAAGCAAAAGGAGAAGAAAAGGAAGTGAAGAAAAGGCGTGTTCCACAGTTGGACAAGCTACTTTCATTTTATTCTCCAAGAGAAAAAAGATCTCGTCTTTCTTGACTAGAAGTGGTCCTATTCCTCCTGGGAGTTCTCCCTTTGTAATTTATTCATTTTTTGCAGTTCAATTTTCGTCAGAAGAGGGCTGAGCTATTCTATTTCTGCTAATACTATTCTTTTTCTCTTTCCTTTATTTTGTGGCACATGCCTGCTTGACTGCAATCACTGCATAACCAGATTAGATCGCCATAAAAGCAGGAGTAGGAACCATAAAAAAGACGCAAAAGTAAAACGGAAACAGGAGAGCTTTCTGAATCTGATGAACAAGCCCACAGACATATCAAGATATGCAACCCCATGAAAGGAAAAAAGAAAAAAGAAACAACACATCTCAATTAAACAACCGCCTCGCTTTGAATTCAAGCAACACAGGCATGTAAGGAAGCTACAATCTTTTATACCCCTTTTGGAGCTTTGACCAATCATGCAGCACGAACAGGGGAAATGCTATGACAACAGCAAGGAAAATGACACAAGTTGAAAATGAAATATGTCCGCGTGCTCTGTATCGCTCCAATTTTATCGGATGCGTGAAAGAGACGAAATATACAAAAACGTATTGTGAACTTTTAATTAACCAGGCAGTGCTGAGAGAGTTGATCTCTCTCTGCAATAGAAAATGCATAAATGGTGTTCTTTGGATCAGAAATGATTGCTTCATGTGATGCTCTTGGCGATGGCTTCAGGTTGTAACTCATTTTTCAATATAAATTTCTGGTATATAGATAAGAAGCTAATTCTCTGGTATGTTGGTATTTGACCTTGTTATTTAAAGACAGCAGTGTTTTGACTTGCAAAAACTTTAAGTTAACCCTGAGTCAACAATATATATCACTGAATTCGGTTATAAATCATAATTCTTCAAGAAAGTATTCGTTGTGTTTATTTAACAATTCTGGTGGCATGACTCGAGGTTTGAATGCTCATGGGTCAGGGGTCAAGTTAAGAAACGAGAGAGGCGTCTTAGGGGGGAGGAAACAAAGAGGCATGGAATGTATGACGGCTCTTGCATGCACCATGAGCCACTGTATGCCTGCATATTGTTGGCTGTTAGGATTACTAGTTGGTTCCTCTCCTGCTTAGCTTTGCTCGTTTGTTTATACACTCTCGTCCCCCTTGAGCTCCGAGAAAGCGGCAAGGTGTTTTGTCAGCATCGGCTTCTTTGGTTGCTTCGTTCCAAATCCAATCTCAATCTTTCTTGTGCTGCACTAGCCAGGCTGCTTCGACCAATCGATCATGGACTGGGCTTTCCTGGGCCGCCCATGACCCAGTAAAGAATGACAGATTGGATCGCCAATAAGATGCGCGATCAACGACGGAGGAGCCAAGCAGGGGATTTTGTCGGCCCAATTTGTCCCAACAGAGCTTACCTTACAAAAGTCAAGCTACAAATGGACCTCCTTTATGTGTAAGACAAAAGTCCAAGCCTACAAGGCCGGCTTAACAACAAACAAATGCCTCTCTCTCTCTCTCTCTTTTTTTTTTGGGAACAAGAGCTCAAAATAATTCATTACTCAGGAAAAGGGTACAGTCATGGAGTAGACGAAGGAAGTCCGGTGTCCGGCTAAGCCAGATACGCCATTTGTCTAGTTTCCGAAGCCTGTTTTGCACAAAGACGAGCCGCCGTATTAGCATTACGACGCGTAAAACACAATTGAAAATCTGCAGAACATAAAAAGAAATAAGGAGGAAAAAAGAAAAAAACATAAAAATAAACTAAATTTATAAACCAACATATTTTAAATAACTTGTAATTTAAATAAATCGAAAATTAATAAAACAGAGGCTGGAGGCGAAGTCCTATCAGCATACTGGATCCTTTCGGACGCTATCTTGCTGAGAAATAAATAAATATCCTTGTATGCATTAATGTTCCTTGAAGCCTCAACTGGTTGCTGGGCGTCGTTGGCTGCCTACTGGTACTAGCGTGGTTTGTCAACGGCTAGCAGTAGCCGGATGGATGGATGGCATGAGAAGGCGTGCCACGAGGGAACGCCGCTCGCATCCTCGTAGCAAAGCAACACGTCTGACCGGTGCGTCTCGGATCCACGACGGGTTGTGGTGAATGGACCGGGTTTCATCTCGTATGTTGCGCAGCCGCTTTTCCCTCGTGGTGTGAGGTGAATAATTGATTTTGGTTTCGTGTGCTTCATCGGGGTTTGTACTTAGGTGTTATTACAAGTGGAAATCAGAACTGAAAGTAGGTAAAATTTAAAGAAAATTCCAAAAAAGAGTGTTTCTGGTGCGAGCTAAGAAGGTCAAGCTGTTTTACTAGTCTATGGTTGGCGATCGAGTCGCCAGCGATCTGGCTAGCATGGAAAGCATGGTCATGCCAGTGTCCTATTCCCAAGATCGTTTTGCTTCGGTAATTGAATTGGAAATTGGTCCTAGGAGCTTATGAATGGTATTGCCTTATGTATATTTGAACTAATGTGGGTTAAGTTGTAAAAAACTTATGTCTAAAAATGATTGCTTATGTTATTATTGTGCAAATGACTTAGAGTCAACTATGATCAATGGTCAAAAGGACCGTGACTTGGTTAAAGAGAACTAAAGTCCAGAACAATCATAGGTGCGAACCTTTGAAGGTATGTGTTATTAGCTCATCAATTGTGTCAATTAATGATTTTGTATGTCGTACGGTGTTACGTGACGATTTGCTTATCGGTGATACCTGTAGGACTTCAGAGCAGTGAGGCGGAGAGGACCAAGATTTAGCTATGAGAGTTAAGGTCTAGAATGGTTAATGTGCCCTCATAAAATGACTGAGGCTAGCGAACTGGTTACATGCTAGGATGAGAAGGACTCAGAAGCCACATCATGGTGAGACGAATGGGCCAGCTATAAGGCCTCTTCTTTTCAGTTTTTCTGCAGTAATTAGCTTTCAAACGGAATATCTTTTCAAGACGGGGTCTACAAATTGATTGTAGTACTGAGTTTCTGTTACTTCATACTCTCTCTTACGAATAGCCTAAAACCATAAGTTACAACCAAAAGTCATAAACCGAAGTCAAAACGAACATGCCCATAGTCCAGAATGGTCAAGGTGTCGCCGGAAGATAACCGGGGCTTACGGAGCAAACATGGCGGGAAGCGGCAAGGTTAACCAGGACTAAGCTTAGGGTGGAGCTAAGGTCCAGAACGGCCAAGCAAGCTGGGTGCAGTCATGGTACAAGGGGAGGCATGTGGTGCATCAAGTGACTTGGGCCTGTTCATAAGCGAGAACGTTTCGATAGGATTTAGACGTGTGAGAGGCTTGGCAGTAAGCCACTGGGGCTATATGAAAAATGACGAAGTATGAGCGATGTTTCAAGGCAAAGAATGAGAAAAGGTCAGTAGAGGGATATTTGGGTAAATTACCCAATACCGGTAAAGTAGTGGTGCGCAAAACTACGGCGATGGCCTAAGTGGATTAGGTCAAAGGATACTCCATAGAGGGCAAGGCTTGATGGATTCGAGATTTCGAGCTAAATATGAAGATGACACTTTAAAATACGTGTATGAGTCTGTTGAGTTAAAAACCCCGTTATATTGTTGGGTTTTTGGGTTTTCCCATAAACTTAGTGGATAGTATCAATTAGGTGGCTAGTTTTAGGGTTTATGTGTGAGGTGAGTAACCTCCACTGTATAATGAAGAGGAGGAGATGTATTGGGGTTTGGACTTTGGAGGAAGCCCGGAAGAGGAGAGAGGGCTTAAGAGAGAGATCTAGAGATAGACAAGAGCACTTGTGTGTGTTGCTTTAGTGGCTTTGTTCTCCCAAGGGAGTAATTGTAAACATTCATCTACGAGTGCAAAATCAAATATCCAAATCTGTCCAAGTCTTTCTCTCATGTGCTAAGTGTTGATTTCTTGATTTAGCTTTGGTATTTCTTTCTTGTCTCTTGATTTTGCTTAGTGCCAAGGACGTGTAAGTGATGAAAATATCTCTTAGAGACTAATCTCATCCATCTAGTCACTTGTTCTTTGTAAGTTTTTGAGTTTGCTCGGTTTTGATGGAAGAAAGGATGATTTTGGGAGTTTTGCTCTTAAGGGCTTTTCGTTTTGGTGCTTATTGTTCTTAGGCTTACTATGATGTATGGGAGTTGATTCAAGATTATCTTGATCATACTTTATCCATGAGAAAGCTCTATTATCAAGTTTGGTTCCTTGCTCGGTTTTGGTGCACCTCGGGTTCGGAGAAAAAAAGGTCAAAACTTTTGACAAGGTTTATGTCAATCTCTTGTTAGAATATTCTCCTGAGGTTGTAGATCAAATGCATGCAATTTTCATGTGATTTAGAGTTTTGATTTGAAAGTTAGCTCATTTATGTGTGTTGAGGTGGGTGCAATTTTCAGGTTTTGAACACATACTATGATCAGACCACTCGATAGCCTATGGTCAAGCTTCCATGTACCTAGCGGTTAGACCGGTCCATGACTTGCGGTCAGACCACCACAAAGGTGTGTTGGCTCGTTCTACTAGTTTTTTTTGTGTTATTTCCAATGTAGGTGTTTAGGCTCTTAATAACTTCTTTGTCCTTGTAAGCTCTTCATAGCTAATTGAGGGGAGATGTTTGGTTCATTTTGCGAGAAAAATGTTTTAGCTCCTATTCACATCTCTCTAGTCGTCTGCCACGGTCCTAAAGTATATATTAGATACTTTCCTCTCCAAATGGAGTACCAGTAAATATTCTCTCTGTTTCGCAACATAAGTCTTCATTCTTGGGAAACGTCGTCCTACAATATAAATCCATTGCGATGATCAAATGTATAATTATCATAATATTTCCACCATATATCTCCATATTAATGCTAAAAGATGAGTGAGTTATTGTAGCATGCCATTTAATAGAGGCATGCATAGTTCATGGTATTATTTTTTTCTTAAATTTAATGTCTTATTGATTTATACATATGATGTGCTTTGGACTTATATGGAAGAACTTATATTAGTGGACGGAGGGAGTAGCAATAGCAGACAGAAAAAGAAGATGGTCCAATCCAGATCCGCCGATCGTAGACTTGGTTACCTAGCGGTGCTCCTTCCTCCGTGAATTCCCATCCCACATTCCACCAGCGCAGAAACGGCGTATCTGTGACGCCCATTATCACCATCGATCTGCGCGTCGTCCTGGAAGCAGTCACAGGGCATATTCACATTGCGCTGCGGTGCGTTGCGTGGCGTTCGCACGAGCCTGGGAGCGTGTGAATGTTAATTTGCGCGCGCCGGATTCCATCATTTCATTCACATCGCGCGGCGCCTTGGCGTGCGCGCCCGGCCGTGCGCTTCCTCCCTATAAATAAGGGGTTCAAGCAAAGCAGGTGACTGCGAGAGAAGCGCGGCCGGAGGCAGACTACTGCAGGCGGTGGTCAGGCCGCTAGGAGGAGGAGATTCTTCCCGATCCCCCCCCTTCCGCTTCCGCCAAGAGAGGGAGGGAGATACAGCGGGGCGCCCCCGGAAACTCCGCCGCCGCCGCCGTCTACCTCGAGGTACGTTTACGCCGAGATTTAGCTTCCCACTCGAGATTCCCATGCAGTTTCTAGCGCTAGCTCCAATTCCCCGTCGGTCGGTTGCCTTTTGCCCTGCGTTGCGCGGCGGTGCTTTTGTTGGTGCTTGAGTTTGCCAATTCATAGCTTCATACCCCCCCTGCGTCATTGTGGATCGCCAACTGCACGGCACTGATCGCCAAGAAATCGTTCTCATTTTTTGATAGATGCTAGCACGGTCGTGTGGTAAATGCGGTGGATGATCGATGATTGTGGTATAGCACCGACTGTTTGTTAGTATATTTTCTTTCATGGGAGAGCATCTCTCTAATTTCCATTTCCTTCGTGTCAGGTGTGTTCACACGAGATTGCAATCTTAAAATATTCTGATCTAAAGAAAAAAAATTCAGATTCCTAGTATCCAACTGTCAATGAAATGCGCGACAGATTGCATGCATGGAGCATCTTCTTCTTGGCTCGTGTAGTCATTCCACAAATTAAGTATTTAGCATGCGCATGCAGGCAGGTTCATCCAACCTTGAACCTGCCTGCTCTGCCGTACCAAATGAGAGTAGTAGTATTCACTATCCAGGCTATATTCAGTATGTTCAGTTATACCACATGGCAATGCCTCGTGTCCAGAGGTGTCATTTCTGTCCATGTAATTAACCCAATCTTTTATGACGACAGCTCCAACCCTGTTAATGTATTCATTCGCATCAACACAGCCAGATAAAACATAGCACTAGCAGCAACGTACTGTAACCTCCGAAGGCAAAAATAATTGGAGATTGCAATCTGCATGTCCCTGTAAAATGCATTGCTTTTGCTTCTGGCCTGAGAGTACGTTTCTTACGTTGTTCCTCATCTTGTGAGTATATATTCTTGATGCCTCCAATGCATGCGTTAGTATAAACCAAATATGATTCCACCAAGGACCAGACATCTATCTTTCTGGTTTGTTAACTTTGCGGGTATTTCATATGTCCTGTTGCTTGCTTTATTGGTAAAGCTCACTGTTCAGCTGTGCATATCTTTAGTATCTAATTCTCATATCTTAGATACTAATGCAACTGATAATCAGGGTAGCGAAGACCTTTAGTCAAGTGCTGAAAGATAAAGCAATCTGAAGAGTATCGGTTAGAGATTGCATTATTGATGCTTAGATAGACCGAAAGATTCCTCTTGACCATCAACAAAATAATAGTACTAGTTTGTTTTCTCGGAAGGTCCATGTCATAGACTCGTAGGTCAGTCATCTCAGTATCAATGAATAAGTTGCATGAATATTATTCGTAATCATCTGTCATGTGAGACGCCATCCGATGTTGATCCGGATCCTGCATCATGTCAGTTTTGGAAATTTATCTTTTTTTGGAAGGGAAGTTTTGTGTTGGAGGTTTAGAACAAGAAGAAATTTCCAAGAAGTCAGCCTCAAGTCCATCGTTTTCTAGATGCAGAATCTGTCGTTCTCGCAGTGGGAACTGGGAACGAAGGAACGCTGTGTTGTTTAGTTTTAACCAAAACACGTCACTGTTGCGTGTGCGCTCTTTCAGTTTGCAGCAGTAGTTGACCAGCTGTTGAGTAGTACATTGTGCTAATCAAACGTCTCCATGTTGTATAAGAAAGAAATACTAGTTCACATCAGTCTGAATTACATGAGGTCATCAGTACACCCAAATGAAGCCCTGTTGAGGAAATCAGTAATAGACAGAAACCATAAAAAGAGCCATCTTTCACATGCTAATGCTTGGTGAGAACTGAAAAAAAAAATCCCAAAGATGAAGATGCTGCTGGCCCATATTCATCATAGGTAGCATTATCTCATCCTCAAAGACAGTAGCACTGAAACAAGTCGTTAACAATGATGGATAGAAAAGATGGTCACCACAACCTCCTAATCTTTCTCTGAAGATTCCAGTACCCCCACACTCTTAGGGCCAAGAGAGTGCCACCTTTGTACTCTCCCGGTTCTTCTACGCCACCAATCGCACGTGCCCTCCAATTTCTATCAGATAGCCACACGAACTGCCATAGACCCTGGATGGAGAAGAAGATCCCTCAAGGCCTAGCCAAAGCATAGCATCCTTCCGTCTTTTTGGTCTGTTTGGCAACAGCTGTGACTTATAGTTTTTAGCTAAATTTTTTAAATTTTAGTTATTTATGGTACAGATTACGGAAAGAGATACTCACTTACGATTTTGGATGGTACAGTGTTGAGTTTTTAATATGTATATCGTTTAATTTGTAAACCCCGTCTTGAGAAAATATTTTGTTTAAAAGTTAGATATTATAATAAAAATAAAAAATCGCTAGTTTGGAAGGAAAAGAACAGCCGCTAGTCGGAGGTAGGAAGGAGTCACAAGAAAAACTTCTTTTGCCCCCAAAGTTTCTTCACTGTCCTAGCTAGCCACCTGGAGAGATATGAGTTCTTCTTGGTTGTCTATCTCATTTTACAGACGGCTCTGCATGAGTGAGCACACCTCTCTGCAGCTCGTGTGTCTGGCTCGCCTAGTCCTTTGAGCAGGTATGAGCAAAGACCCCCTCATGCCTTCGTCTATCCTGATTCTTTCTTGCTCTTGCAGTAGTAGATGGGCGGAGAACCGTGTGGTTCCTGAAGTTTTGAGATGCCTTGAATCCGTAGTGCCTCTGGGAGATTCTTTTTTTTTTTTAAAAAAAACTATGCTTTGGGTGCTCAGTAGATATGCCCAGTCGTTCGTATGTCTTCATCTTTTCCTGGCTGTAGTTCGTTGTCGTGTACCAATGATTGCTGTAGTATAGTGTCTGAAATGTTCATTTTCCGGGTGAGTAAGTTTTCAGCTAGATTAATTCTGCTTGGTGATAGTGAAGCATGCTTCGACTTGAGACGAACTTGTTTTCTCTCAAGCAAGGGGAGGTTCTAGATGCATATGATGCTTGCTGTTCTTTAGTGTTCATAACTCGATGTCCAGTTCCTCTTTGGGGCAGGCATCTCCATTGTTAGTGTGAAATGTTTGCAGTGCATAGTGAAATTGAACAATAGATTCCTTTCCCCTCCACCAAAGTGAGCCATAACAATTTCCCTTAAAGAAATTTGGTATTTGTACTGAAATACCTATCTATATAAATAAAAACAACCAGGGAGATTTAAAACACCTCATTCATTTTAAGGGCCTTAAAATCTCACAATAATCCTAAAAACAAAAAACATCTAGAAATTCTCACATTAATCAAAAGAGAAAGAGAAGAATCTACACCACTTATTTTGTTGCGGCTAGATTATAACGGTACAGATTAATCATATATAGATATTAGAGTTATATAACAAACATAATTGTTTTTTTCGATGAGCCAACAGAACATGGGTAGGATGTTAGTATCTTCGCCGGTAGATACACCGTGCCATGGCTTTGGCTCAGGATCCCAATTGTTCCAGTGCCAACAAAGGTGAAGTGCAACATTGAATGACTCCAGATCATGGATACCCAGCTCCCCACATCGGAGCAGTCTGCAGACTTTTGACCATGCCAGCAAGCAATGACCGCCGCTGATGAAGTTAGACCCCTTCGAAACAAAAGCATGGCACTTACGGTTCAATAGCTTGATCGCCCACTTGAAGACCGTCATGAAGTGAACATGCAGCTCCATCAAGACCGATCTGGTGAGCACGACGCGGCCGCTTGGAGTTAGGAGTTTTGGCAGCTAACTTTTTTGAGAACTTGTTGACGAGTGGCTAAATGTCGCTCTTCTTCTTGAGAGAGTGAATTGAGTGGGAGACCCAGGTACATGATCGGGAAACGAAGCCACCGACACTGAACACAGCCTCCATTTCCTCTCAGTCTCATCGTCGCAGCGAATGGTCATGATGGAGCTCTTAGTCAGGTTGGAGGTGAGACCAGAAGCCCTTCCAAAGATGAACAACAACTCCCTCACCACCTAACAATCTTGGGATGAAGGGCTAATGAAGAGCATAGCATCATCGGTGTAGATGGAGACGCACGGCTCCGTCACCAGGCGGCCGAGTGTACTTAGCAACCCCTGACCTGTGGCCCATCTCGCCACAGCCTGCAGAACGTCCATAGCCAAGATGATTATATTTCAATTATAAGCAGTAGAGTTGTACATCAAAGACACCTGTATTGTAATATCTAGCAGCGCAATTGCATAGGTAATTCTGCTAGTTTTGTGCTAATTTTTAACTTGATTTGATTTACTCTTGAGTTCAGGTAGTTGTCTGAACCAGCCCAATTTATTTTCTGTTCTGATGTATTCAAGTCTGTTAGACAAAATACTAGAATTATTTCTGAATTGCAGAAGCCATCTAGAACTATCTATCTCATTGCATCTTCATAAAGAGTTATAAACTTGCAGGAAGCCACTCTGAGCTGTGCGTAATCCGAGCAACAGCATGGGAGAGGTTGCAGATATGTATACGCAAGATGGGACCGTCGACATCAAAGGGAACCCCGCCGTCAAGAAGAACACCGGGAACTGGCGTGCTTGCCCCTACATTCTCGGTACAGTTCTTCAACTTCCTCACTTGATCATTCTGCTCAATTGCTTTGCTTGCTCTGCCTGTCCACTCATGGCTTCTGATACATGCTTCAGCGAACGAATGCTGCGAGAGGCTCGCGTACTACGGCATGAGCACCAACCTGGTGAACTACATGAAGAGCCGTCTCGGCCAGGAGAACGCCATTGCTGCGAACAATGTCACCAACTGGGCAGGGACATGCTACATTACACCCCTCATTGGAGCATTCCTGGCTGATGCATACATGGGGAGGTACTGGACAATTGCCAGCTTCATGATCATCTACATCTTCGTACGTGGATTTCCGACAACCATCGGTCATTGTTTCTCTCCTCTTTGCCGGAAGATCATTGTACAAAGCGTAATCATCGGTACATGTGTTTTGTTTTCAGGGCTTGGCGCTTCTGACAATGGCGTCGTCGGTGAAAGGCCTGGTGCCGTCCTGCGACAACGGGACATGCCACCCGACGGAGGCGCAGACAGGAGTGGTGTTCTTGGCCCTGTACCTCATCGCTCTGGGCACCGGTGGCATCAAGCCATGCGTGTCGTCTTTCGGCGCGGACCAGTTCGACGAGAACGACGAGGGCGAGAAGCGGAGCAAGAGCTCGTTCTTCAACTGGTTCTACTTCTCCATTAACATCGGCGCGCTGGTGGCGTCGTCGGTGCTGGTGTACGTGCAGACGCACGTCGGCTGGGGCTGGGGCTTTGGCATCCCCGCCGTCGTGATGGCCATCGCCGTCGTGAGCTTCTTCATCGGCACGCCGCTGTACAGGCACCAGAAGGCCGGAGGGAGCCCCCTTACGCGCATCGCGCAGGTGCTCGTCGTGTCGGCGCGCAAGTGGAACGTGGCCGTGCCCGGCGACAAGTCGTTGCTGTATGAGACACTGGACAAGGAGTCCGGCATTGAGGGAAGCCGCAAGCTCGAGCACACCGAGCAGTTCAGGTTTCTTGACAAGGCTGCGGTGGAGACGGCGGAGGAGAAAGCGGCAGGGCGGGCGGTGAGCGCGTGGCGGCTGTGCACGGTGACGCAGGTGGAGGAGCTGAAGAGCGTGGTGCGGCTGCTGCCGATCTGGGCGAGCGGCATTATCTTCGCGACGGTGTACGGGCAGATGAACACCATGTTCGTGCTGCAGGGCAACACCCTGGACGCGCACATGGGGCCAAACTTCACCATCCCCTCGGCGTCGCTCTCCATCTTCGACACCCTCAGCGTCATCGTCTGGGTGCCCGTCTACGACCGCCTCATCGTGCCGGCGGTGCGCTCCGTCACCGGCCGCCCGCGCGGGTTCACGCAGCTGCAGCGCATGGGCATCGGCCTCGTCGTCTCCATCTTCGCCATGCTCGCCGCCGGCGTGCTTGAGGTCGTCAGGCTGCGCACCGTCGCCCGGCACGGCCTCTACGGGGAGAAGGACGTCGTGCCGATATCCATATTCTGGCAGGTACCGCAGTACTTCATCATCGGCGCCGCGGAGATCTTCATCCTCGTGGGGCAGCTCGAGTTCTTCTACGACCAGGCGCCGGACGCCATGAGGAGCATGTGCTCGGCGCTGTCGCTGACGACCAATGCGCTGGGTAACTACCTGAGCACTCTGCTGGTGACGATCGTTACACGCATCTCGACGAGGCACGGCGCCATCGGGTGGATCCCGGACAACCTCAACCGCGGCCACCTCGATTACTTCTTCTGGCTGCTGGCCGTGCTCAGCCTCATCAACTTCGGTGTCTACCTGTTCATCGCGAGCTGGTACACGTACAAGAAGACGGCGGATTACCCGGACAGCAAAGAGGAGAAGAATGGAGAGCACTGATCGCAAGCTGCTGATCAGTGGTCAAGGATGGTGAAGTGATTTCTCTGTGGTTCTTGGCTTTGGGTTGTTAGTTGTGTGAATGTGTGTGTTCGAAAGAAGTTCTTGAAAGAACATGGAAGCAAGAAATGGTAATTCTGATAGGGGAAAGGCAAGGAATTGGTGTCATTTGAGACGTTGAAGAATGTAATGCTGTTAGTTGCAGTGTCTGGGGAAAATTGGGCAAAAATTGTTTACATGTCATGTTTAGCTTGGTGCGCCATGCATTAGCCAAAGTATAAGTATTAAAGAAATTAAGTGCTTGTGTTGTCATGAGAAGTTCAGGTTGCATCCGGATGTCATTGGTTAGCAGTCAGCAAGTTGGCTGTAGCAAAGAAATGCGCGCCTAAAGTTGAATATGTGATTCATAATTTCATATGTTTGTCTACTACATATCACTCTCTGGAATTTAGTCAATGGTACAACTAGAATTACCATCCAAAGCTGATGAGAAATTGCAGCGCATAGTTTTCATATTGGACAAACAGTAATAGCATCAGACTGCTGATTGCAGGTTTCAGATTATTGCTTGACTGCAAGCAGAGTATGCCTTTTTTTTAAAAAAAAAAAACGGGAATAGCATGTCTAATACAGTAATACTCACGAAGCGTTTGTGTTATCGTGAGAAGTTCATCCAAGTTGCAGAGATGTCATTTTGTGAGCAGTCAGAAAGTTTGCTATGGCGCCAGAAGGGGAATATGTAACCCAAATAAGTTATCACGTAAAGATTTCAAATTAGTAGATCGCTCTATAGAATCTGATCAGTGGTGTAACTAGTACCATCCAAAGCTGTTGACAAAGAACGCCTTACAGTTTTCGTATTAGGAACAGTAAGATAGTAGCATACTGTTTTCAGGTTTCAGACAATTTCCTGATTGCAAGCAGAGCATGTTGAATACTCACAAAGGTGGTCTTCTCTCTTGTCCATGTATGTCACAACTAAAAACGTTGCAATTCAGGCAAAGTCTATTGCAAGGATAGCATGCTGAACAAGTAACAGTGTTCTGTGTTCATATCTTCGTTTTAGAAAGACGTGTTCATCATCTTGGAAGGTCCGTGTTTCCAAAGTCCAAACCATGGTACTGCCAGTCTGACACCAGCCTCCGGGCCTGATATGGTAGCTTCTTTATGGCATGACATTCTTGGCAATACATTAAGCAGAGGTTTTGCTCAGCAACAGTATGGATCGACAACCTACAGTACAATAGTTTACATGAAAAGTTATTCTTCGAATTAACAATTAAAAACCACATAATCAACTACAAAACTTTCCACTATTAGCACAGATGTACAATATTACTGATCAACCTGGGGGCAGTAATGCATTATAGCTGAAAATACAGCACCAAGATACAATTTTTATACTACTACAACAATCAAACATACGAATACAAGAGTACTAATAACATTTACTTTTACACATGTCGATCCGTGCCCTTCTTGTCAGCTTCAAAGCATAAACCCTTGTTAGCAACATTGTTAGAATTAATCTAGATAACTTGTGTGTGGTCGGAGTGACCGCAGTCTGTGTGTGGTCGGAGCGACCCTAGTCTGTGTGGTCGTGTACGACTGGTTTGTGTGTGGTCGTTACGATCTATCTGTGTGTGGTCGTGTATGACCAGTCCATGTGGTCGTATACGACCGGTCTGCGTGGTCGTGCCACTGTGGTCGACAATGTGCATAGTCGTGGCACAGTGGTCGATAGTGTGCAAAGTAGTGGCACCGTGGTCGACAATGTGCGTAGTCGTGGCACCGTGGTCGACAGTATGCGCAGTCGTGGCACCGCCGTGGTCGACAGTATGCACGGTCGTGGCAAGTGGTCGACAATGTGCATAGTCGTGGTACCGTGGTCGATAGTGTGCGCGGTCGTGGCGCCGTGGTTGACAGTGTGCGTGGTCGTAGGCGTCGTGGTCCTAGGCGCCATGGTCCTAGGCGTCCTAGTCGTAGGCGCCATAGTCGAAGCAGCAGTGTGTTGTAGCAGACGTGTGCAGCTGGTCATTATAGCGTTCGTGTGCGGTCGGTCACTGTAGCAGTCGTGTGCAGCCAGTCACTGTAGCAGTCGTCAACACGAGAGGTCATGGAATGACGCGGTGCTTTAGTCAGTTAGCGAACTGCTCGGTATGGGCTTGTAGTCGTTGTCAGAGTTAGAATCGTAGTGGGTGAGTGGCCTGTGCAGCTCGGTTGTCTATATATACCATGTAATCTGTTGAGAAGAAGAGTAAGTCGAATAAGAGAAAAGAGGAAAAGAAGAGGAAAAGCGACGCAAGTTGAGTTCCTCGGGAAAAAATTCTCTCCGTGTCTCTGTGTTTGTTAGACTTCCCTGTGTAGTGTGTGTCCATGGGTAACCTGGTGTGTGTGATCCAAGTGACGTGTTCCAACACTTGGTATCAGAGCTGAGCAGTCGTAAATGGGTTACGACTACTGAGATCAGAGTTTGGAGTGCGTAAGTAGTGTCCACGTGCTCGCGTGTATTCAATCCTAGGGGCAAATCCCAACATCTGGTATTAGAGTCTAGGTGATTATCTGGACACAGATCGAGAAGAAAATCAGGGTTTCGGCTTTCTCCGTTCTCTCGGTCTTGGCACGTCCGTAGTAGAGCATGGTGCACGCCCAAACACCCACGGTTCGAGACAATGGCCATCACCACGTAGCAGGCGGCGAAGGAGAGCGGCGGCATGCCCTTCCACTACCCAATGTTGACATCCCCCAACTACACTGCATGGGCGATCAAGATGGAGGCACTGATGAATGCCTAGGGGATCTGGGAGGCCATCGAACCGGCGACCGGAGTGGTCGTAGAGGCAAAGAATGACAAGTCGACGTGGGCTTTCATTTTTCAAGCCATACTCGAAGACATTCTTCTACAGGTGGCCAAGAAGAAAACAACCAAGGAGGTATGGGATTCATTGAAAACCAGATACCTCGGGGCTGATCTGGTGCAAAAGGCGCGTCTACAAACCTTGTAGAACGAGTTTGCGACATTGCGCATGAAGGAGGGAGAGTCCATCGATGACTTTGCCGGGAAGCTGAGCGGGATGGCGAGCAAGTACAGCGTGCTCGGTACAACACTGGGGGATCCAGTTCTTGTGAAAAAGCTCCTTGACTCAGCACCCGATAAATTCCTTCCGATGGTCGTCTCAATCAAGCAGTACTCCGATTTGGAGACGATGCCATTTGAGGAAGCCATAGGGCGGATGAAAACATATGAGGAGTGCATTTGCCGGCACGAGAATGAGGACGAGGAGCATCTGCTTCTCATCAAGGCCGAGTGGGAGACTCGGTCGTCAAAGCGAGAAGGAAAGGGCTCCTCCGACGACTCTAGCAGTGGTGGTGGTCGAAGAAAGTTCGACAAAACCAAGGTGCGCTGCTACAACTACCAAGAGTACAAGTACTTTGCTAAGGAGTGTCGCGAGCCAAAGAAGGAGATGGCTCTTCTTGCTGCAGCAGATATAGAGGACGAGCCAACACTGTTTTAAGGCCAACCTTGAGTCGATTTGTGTATATGGCATAGTAGGAGTGTTGCATGTGGCATTGAGTTGTTTGTGCACGTAGGTATGTAACATACGTGTGCATAGTCATGTCATGGTCGTGCATGTAGATGAGTCAGTACATAATGCATGAGTGTGTAAGTTCTTGTAGTCGTGTCCAAGTTTTCATGTGTGTAATATCTAATGAGAGTCTGTCGCCGTCAAGTTATGTCACAGACGAAATACAATTGGAGTTGAGGAGGTGGTCGAAGATGCTGGCAAGTGGTGTCACCGGTGGCATGGTCAGTAAAAAGAAGGCAAAACTCCTTTGAGATGCGTCAGGAGATCGGACTTCATCTTGTGAGTCAAAATATCAAGATTAAGGAGGAGAATGTTAGAATTAATCTTGATAACTTGTGTGTGGTCGTAACGACCGTAGTCTGTGTGTGGTCGGAGCAGCCACAGTCTGTGTATAGTCGGAGCGACCGAAGTCTATGGGTGGTCGGAGCAACCCCGGTCTGCGTGGTCGTGCCACTGTGGTCAACAGTGTGCATAGTCATGGCACAGTGGTCAACATTGTGCATAGTAGTCGCACCGTAGTTGATAGTGCGCGCAGTCGTGGCACTATGTGAAAGATCAAGCTCCGTTTAAGTTGGTTTTGGTGATAATGGCAAATACTATAATAATATTTTGGTGATAATGACAAATGTATATATGAGATTAATATGTTTGTGTAAGTATACTATAGCTTAGTCTCATTTGGATAGAAATGTGAAATCAAAGAGGTATGCACTCGAAATCACACTTTCTCATATATTAGTGCATTCCTTAGATCCAAAATACAGATTGAACTCCACAAATAGTTTAAAATGAATATGTGCATATGTCTTCATTATGCACACTTATATGCATACATTTAGGGGAAGCTCTCTCTATGTCTTGAAGTTTCATAAGTATTGATCCATGCTTATTTTAATATGTATATTTAGGATCTTTACTTTGAAATACATTCTTGAGTACATATATAGCTTGTGTAGTTTATATATACTCATGTGCAATCGGGTTGTCATCTAACTTCTCCATTATGTGTTAATGGTTAGACGATTAATGACAACCGGATAAGTAAGCTTTGTTTAAAGCTTATCTTAGAGTATACAATTATTGTGTACAAGTTGTATACTCATAAATTAATTTTTATCTTATTGTTTATTGATATTGTTATGAATTACCAAAAGGGAAGATTGTTGAATCTAGTCCCTCCATTATGTGTTAATGGTGAAATTTGGTAATTGATGATAATTGTTTTGTGGACTAATATTTTCCATGAGTTGGATGAATAGGTTAGGTGCCACAAATGAGGATGACTTGGAATGACTTCATGTGTTGAAGATCATCAAGTCTTGATGGAAGATGGCTTTATATGTTAAAGGTCATCAAGAGAAAGATGCATCATGAGTTGATGTATGTCCAAGAGTAGATGATCATGTGTTGATCATCAAGTCAAGTGAAGACCATAATGTGTTTATAGAGTTGAAGAAAAGGATGCATCATGAGTTGATGCATATCAAGACGATGACCTAAGGCAAAGGTATGACGAGCTATGGGTAAAGGTGAGTTTTTAGTCTTTTACCGGTCTTTGTTTGTTTGGAAGAACGGATTGTTAGTATATGTTGTCGTACTATTAAGAGGGTTCATGTCTAGTAGTTTTGGTTTTATCATGTATTGATAGCTCAAATCTCACTTGCTCTAGCTCATCTTGGCATGAAACTTATATTTGCGAATGTGTTTTGTAAATAGTTGAAGCTCATGTGTTGAATCCTTGCAACATGAGACTATGCATTGCAAATATGTTTTGTAAGTGCTTGAAGTACATGTTTCCATTTTTTGTGATATGAGACTTATATTTGCAAATGTATTTTGTAAAATGGTTGAAGCTTATATATAATTCTTGTAGCATGTGACTTAGATTTGCGAATGTGTTTTGCAAATGTGAGAAGTACATGTACCAATTCTTTGTGTCATGATTTCAAAGTTGTGCAAATGTGTTTTGCAACTTGTTGGAAATCATGTTTGGTCCTTGTGTGCATGATACTATAGTTTGCAAATGTGTTTGCAAAATTTGTTGAGATATCCGCACTTATCAGAAAAATTGGAACTGCCGTTGTGTGCGTAGCGGTACTACTAGAGGTCGGAAGTACCAACTCCGCGTGAGCGGTACTACTGGACATCAGAAGTACCGGCATGTATTGCGCGGTACTACCGGATGCGAGTGGTCTGAGCGGCTTTGTGTGAGCGGTTCGTCCGGCCGTCGGAAGTACCGGCTCTGTGTGAGCGGTACTATCGGAAGGCGGAAGTATCAGCATGTGTTGCGCGGTACTACCGGATTTCGGAAGCTACGGATTTTTCTGCGGCATGTTTTTTCCAGAGAGACACCCGAGTGGCGGTCTTCTTCTCCCTGCGAAATCGGTAGTTCCGCATGTGTGTAGCAGTACTTCTGACCAGAGAATGAACGACGGAACTTCCGATTTTGACTGCAACGGCTAGTTTTCTGACCGTTGGGGAGGCGAGCGGAAGTATCGGACTTTGGCCGGGCGTACTTCCGATTTCCCTAATTTTTTAGGGGTTTGGCTCCAACGGCTAGTTTTCTTGTGTAGGGGTATAAATACCCCCTTGTGGCCGGTTGGAGAGAAGGTTGATTGACTCTTTTCTGTTGTTTTGAGCTAGTATGAAGCTCTCCACTTAAGAGTGCATGTGTTGCACTTTGTGAGTAAGAAGAGATGATCTAGATTGCATGTGTTACATCTAGAGGAGGACTTTGTATCCATTTGAGTTTGTGCATTCGTTGCACGTGGTGAGAGTCAAGCAAGAGACTTGACTTGTTACTCTTGGAGTTTGCCGACTCCTAGACGGCGTTGGAGGCGTTGTGCGCGGTGATCTTCTCATGAAGGTTGTGAGAAGACCCGGCAAAGTTGTGAAGGTTGGATCTCACCTACCCGGAGCAGAAAAGAGTTACCACTAGTGGATTTGAGGTGGAAGACTTAATTCGTGAAGCCGGTCCAATTCATTTGGGCTAACCTCAACGTGGACTAGGGGAGACCGGCAAGTCGCCCAACACCACGGTAAAAAGAGACCGTGTCTATTGTGGTTTATTTTTTTGTGCTCAATTTATATTCAAGCAATTTACATAAATAGAATTAATTTGATTGCTTGTCAACCTAGAATTGCAAACATTGACATAGCCTAGTATTATTGGTGCACCTATTTGCGCTAAACCAATTTGATTTAAGCTTCCGCATTATATACTTGTATTTAGCCAAATATCTCAAATAGATTTTAAAAGAGAGAATTTTAGAAACGACTATTCACCCCTCTCTAGTTGGCCTCCTCGATCTCACACCGTGGTCGACAGTGTGCGCAGTCGTGGCACCGTGGTCGACAGTGTTCACGGTCGTGGCACCGCCATGGTCGACAGTGTGCATGGTTGTGGCACCGTAGTCGACAATGTGCATAGTTGTGGCATTGTGGTCAACAGTGTGCGCGGTTGTGGCGCCGTGGTCGACAATGTGCGCGGTCGTGGCACCGTGGTCCTAGGCATCCTGGTCGTAGGCGCCGTGGTCGTAGGCGCCAAGGTCATAGACGTCCTGGTCGTAGGCTCCATGGTCAAAGCACTAGTGTACTATAGCAGACGTGTGCGGCTGGTCACTGTAGTGTTCGTGTGTGGCCGAAGACATTGTACGGCCGGTCACTATAGCAGTTCTGTGTGGCCAGTCACTGTAGCAGTCGTCAGCACGAGAGGTCGTGGAATAACACGGTGCTTCAGTCAGATGGCGAACTGCTCGGTATGGGCCGGTAGCTGTTGTCAGAGTCATAGTCGTAGTGGGTGAGTGGCTTGTGTGGCTCGGTTGTCTATATATACCATGTAATCTATTGAGAAGAAGAGTAAGCCAAATAAGAGAAAAGAGAAAAAGAAGAGGAAAAGCGACGCAAGTTGAGTTCGCGTCAGGAAAAATTTCTCTCTGTGTCTCTGTGTTTGTTCGACTTCCCTGTGTAGTGTGTGTCCACGAGTAACCTGGTGTGTGTGATCCTTGTGCTGTGTTCCAACACTTAGTATCAGAGCTGAGCAGTCGTAAACGGGTTACGACTACTGAGATCAGAGTTTGGAGTGCGTAAGTGGCGTCCACATGCTCATGTGTATTCGATCCTAGGGTCAAATCCCAACAAACATAGACATAAAAGATAAAACCTTAAATGGGAATTTACCCAAATGAATATGATTCACTGCCCAAGCATCGTCATCATGAAATATCCAATTGCATAAAAATGCACAACTTGTACTTCAGAAATTCCTCAAATCGATCAAAGCATATATACCTCGGTACCAATTTTCAATCACGACATTCGGATCAGCTACGTACGTACAAGACTGAGTTTGTAAAGATAATTTTCATTCCATTGTTTGTAGGAAAACTATAGTCTTACCATGCCATGCCACCATTTTTATGCTCCATATATGTGGAAGGACACCAAAGAGTCAAGACCGAGCTTGTGATCACTGATCAGTTGTAAATAGCAAACCTACACCCTACTTCATACTCATACAGAAAATCAACAATATCCAGTAAAACATTGCAAGAAACAAAATCAAAGATGATTATACATGCATTGACATTTAGAACATTAACACCAGGTTCTCAAAGTACAGGGAGTGCTTGAGATGCAACTTCACCATTACATGTCATAACACATACATACATACATACATAAAGTACCATGCATATATAGTTAGTTTGACGCGCACTTATAATATTCTTGAGGTTTCAGAACTAAGAGTTTAGACATTTATTCCTACTAGATCTATATATATCACAAATTAAATAATGTATTCCTGGTATTTTAATCTGAACTGCACTTTTAATGTAAAAAAAACAAACCTATGTGGACAGTGCTCAAATTCCTAGCAGGATTCTTGTACAGACGAACTATACATCTAGCGACAATTAATATAGTCTGAAATAGCGATTCGATAATCCACATATATATATGCTAATTGCAGAAGCTACCACATACTATGTGCTTAATTTCCTCGCTGACTGTATATAGTACAAGTGTACAACCAATGCACGACGTGCATGCTACTTAACCGTATAGTAGTCCATGCAAGCGTCGTCTCCAACTATAGTATAGTAACCGCGCGCATGGCTTCGATCCATCGGCGACTTGCATGAACGACGACGGCAGCTATATAGCTTGTCGTGCGGCGTCGATGGATGTCGGCGACCCTGCAGGCAGCAGGAGGCCAGCTAGCCGCGCTCTTCCTAGGCGGCGGCGCCATTCATATATATCTCGTAGTGATCGATCGATGTGCATGCACATGCATTAATTCCAAGGGATCGAGACTAGATCGGACGAGTCAAAGGGCATGTGACTGCAGTCCAAGCGATCGATAGCATATATAGCAGCATCGATCCGGTATTCTTGTTAACTAAGTATATATATTTGTGTGTATGTGCTGTTTGTTATTCCCATAGGTCATGTGATGTGCATGCACTGGCTGTCTTAATCAAGATCTATATCTTTGCCTCTGCCTTAATTCTTTGCTTAACTAATCTTAAAATAATTGTAGTATTATAGTAGGGTCTACATATGCATCTGATGATTATCAGCCAGTGATATGAGAGTCCTGTGATCAATCATTAGTTTATTTTGATACATATATCTCCGAAGCAATTATTACTTTATTTTGATACATATATCTCTGAAGCAATTATTGTTTTACAGTTGAAGGGGTCCTTGGAAAAGGAATAGAGCTAATTAGGATGATACTACCCAGAATTTACCCGCACAAAAGATAAATTATCAATTTACCATGAATCTAGCCATTGATATTCCTGTTCAAATTCATAAGATCATGAACAGAAGATAAGAATACATTACACCAGATACCTGGCTCCACAGCTTGCTTAATTCGTCGGCATGTAATCACATCTGAAGCTCTCGATCTTGCTTGCATGTTATCAAATTAACAAGCAAGATTTTCTCAAATCAACATCATACTAAGCATTAAGTGCGTACCTTACAACAGAAAGAAGCATGGAAATCATCGGAGATGGAAGATCATAGTTAATTGTTGATAAACATATATATAGGAGACGAAGCCGATGAAGAAAACATGAATATTAAGGTCGAGTAATGGCTAGAGGAAGCCTCCAAAAGGATCGCATGATCCGTCGAGCCGTGCTTGTTGATGACGACCACCATGGAAGGAATGAAGGATCAATGCGATCCCTTTGGATGCTTCCCCAAGACATTGTTGCTATACTCTTCTCTCTCTAAAAGAAGGAAACATGCTGAGAGGTGTTGTGCAAGAAAGCTCCAAGTGAGGTCCTTATATACAGGTACGCAAGCTTCCTTTGCCCATAAGTTTTATTCATGGTTGCTTTTCTCCCAAAATGGATCAATAGCTTATCCTGTTGCAATTTAATTTGCCCATTCTTCTATGGATTTTTCTTTGCAATGTAAACGCACTACATATCTTGGCCTCTGCAATCAATGATTCTCCCCTTTTACTTGCAAGCTTAAACCATGATCTCAAATATTGAGTCTTAATTATATATAATATAATGAAAATAAATAATCTACAATAGTGTGGTATATTATAGACGGTGTTCACTTTTGTGGACATTCAGAAAGCTGTTAGTAGTGGACATCAAATTTATGCATTTCCGGAGGGGGCATATGCGAGATAACATTGTTAATTAGCGTATGCTTATGGTTTGTTTATTCTGTAATCAATTATGGCTGCATCATTAGATGAAGCGTAAACTGGGGCTTCTCCCCGCCGTCCCTGGATGTCGTTCACTTTCCCCTAATTTGTATCTACCTGCTAGCTAGTTTGCAAAATTGGCTTTACAAGCAATACATACGCATGATTTATTATGCAAGCCAGGAAAGTTGGATGACTGTATCAGCACCCGCCAGATCTTTTGGTGATTAGGGGCACAATTTTTTTAGCTATATTAGAGATGCATGTCGCCCTGGGAACAACTAATTGCAGCCATTCAATCATTAAATTCAGCCATTACTGTGATTCCCCCTATCTTCTGCTTATGTGCCACTTACTGCTTTCTAGCTGATATTCTTTCAGCAGTTGGGAGCCCTGAGCATCTTTGCCTCTATCTTAATGACAAGTGCTTACTAGCCTTTTGCACAATACCTAGGCTTGGTTAAAATACTAAAAAGTCCTAGATTGCAAGTAGCATGGCAAATGTCCTCCAGATCTGAGTACCAATCAAGCCCTATATTTTATTGTGTCTAGTACATTCTTCCTTTTGTCATGTTACAGAGGTTGTTACAGTGTTGTAAAATGCTTGAGTAATGCCCCTTCGTCCTTCTGTTGCTTTGCCAGTTCGCTACAGTGCTGTAACATGCATCTAGATTGCACATAATCTAGCAGAAATAGAGACTGTATGCCAAATTTCAGACATATGGGCTATGAAATTGGCATTTTTTTTTTGGTGTTCCTTAGATTGTTGTAACTATATATACACCATAATTCTTCAGTACACATGGTTTTCCAAGCAACTCATTGTGCATGAGAGCTGAAAGCCTGAAACCCAAGTGATGTTCAGTGTAAGTGGCAATTGTTCAGTACGAGAGAGAGACAGAGAGTTGTAAGGATTACCACATTTGGCCCAACAGGTACAGTGGGGTACATCAATCTCACATCTTAGCAGTGATGTAGGCATGGTAGTGGACTTGCTTCTTATCCTTGCTTCCAATCTACAATATCGAGTTGTATTTTAGTCTTCGTCTAATGTATGCACTGCTTTTACTGACGTGCCCCTCAGGCAGACGGCATCCATCATGCATGCACTGAAGCTCTGTGTTTTCAAGTGAAATAAAAATCAGCACTCTTTTAGTTGGATATTTTTTTCTTGAGTGTATCTTAGGCGAATCGTGAAATAGAACAAAATCATCTGAAGAAGACGAATTATGCTTATTCGGAATATATCATATCATGATTGGATCTGTACTTGATGCTGTGAAGACTAAATCTTTTCTTACCTTGACCTTTCAGCTTGTTGGACTGAATGTGGGTTTCGGCCCATTTGGGCCCATGTACACTTGTATTTATACCGTATGTGAGAGAGGAGAAAAAAAATCAAGGAAAATATTCCCCATTCCACCGATTGGCTACATAGTATCGAAGCCATGGGCGATGGGCGAGGCGACCGGTGAAATCCTAGCTGATTTCCGGCGAGACGCCAAAGCTGGCGACGGAGATTGGCGCCAGCGGTGCCGGAGAAGGTTGAGGAGGAGCGCGGGGGGCGATGCATCAACACGAGGACACGGCAGGGCACAACGCCGTCCGGCTAGGTGACTAGGAGGAGCGCGCGGTGAAGGACCGGTGGGATCGGCAGTAGAGGTGCCGGCTTGGTGGAGTTGATGGCGGCGTCGGGAGCGTGTTTGTGAGCGGCGAGGAGACGGCTCTGGTGTAGGATCAAGATAACTGTAGAGGGGTTCAATAGGTGGTTCTAAAAATTTTTTGTTCTTAAGTTCAATAATTTTAATTACAATGAGTAATATGTGAACTTTGCACAAGTCAAGAGCAGATTCACTAAATTTCTATGGCATGACAAAATATGACTACACCAAGTACAATTCTAACTACTTAAGATGACAATTTAATAGCTAGAAAAGTAAATGCAGAATAGTAAGGACAAGAATTAACCGCAATGAAGACAAGCGATATTTTTCTGTGGTATCGAAGATTTGCTGGTTTTTACTAGTCCACGTTGAGGTAAGCCTAAATGAATTAGACCGGCTCTATAAATTAAGCCTAACCAACTCAATCCACTAAGATTGTTCTTCTTCCGCTCCGGAGATGGAAAGCACCACATCACTCATAATTGCCATTGGGTCTCTTCACAAACTTGTTGAAGAGATCATCGCACAAACTCTTTCCAAACCGTTTAGGTTCCGGTAAGCACCAAGAGTAATAGATTACAATATTTGCTTGAGGAGAAACATGTGCCAAAATGATCAACGAATGAATCAATGCACTAAAATGCTCTTCAACTACGCAAAAATAGGAAATATGAGCAAATTGTCAGACCCGGATTTTTCAATCCAGAATCTTCTGTGATTACGACATTATTCCCTGGATCAGTAGATAATGCCCACAGGTACATTGCTGAATCATGTCATACATCGCTTAATCAATAATATTACAAACCATGATTCCAAATTAAGCCACGTCGGGCAATAGTTTACAAAAGGGGGCACTTCGGCCGAATGTCATCATTTCATGTGAACAGCGGAAGAGAAAAACAAAAGTAGGGCCATAACCTCAGGCAAGCGACTGGGGGGTAATGTGTGCAGTATATATTACCTAGGATAGGCAATATACGTGCACACAATGCCTTAGGTCTAACTTGTCTAAGCTCAGAAAAATACGCAAGACGACCTAATTTCCATCGTCCTTCTCTCCTCCCGAGACCGGGCATCTTCATATGCATAATGATCCTGCGTCCCTGCTCTGCTTTTGATAATGCGAGTGTGAGCACACTAACCACCGTGCTCGTGAATCATCACACGTAATGCAGAATAGAATGTTGGTCGATCAAGGAAGGCTCTAGGTTTATTTTATTTTGCCGTAAACCGCCTTTTCAATACAATACTTAGAAATCCCTATGACCTAGCCGTTTATGAAGGACAAAATTTTACTGGAAATAATTGTATTAATAGTGCACAGAGTCCATCCACCGTTACATAGCCTCGCACTTTACAAAGACTTTTAGCATTATAGTCGCTTATCTTACCACCGGGTCGACACCGTGACAAATCCAAACTAGGGCCTTTCCTGCCCTATGTTTTTCCAATTTACCCACAAATTATTTCTAAAACAGAACTATATCTAGTTAAGTGCCCATGTCTGCCCATGACCGTGGGCACGGCTATTCGAATAGCTTTGACTCTGCAGAGTTTGTACACATTCCCCACAAGAGACTGCCAACTCGTTGCCCCACATGATTCCTTAGTCATATGGTTGAGCGCATCGTCACCGTAACCTTTCAAGATATCTAGCCTCTTTCGTCATCTCACCCTATGGGCTTATCCCACTTGCGGTGGGTCCCATACGTTACGGGATGTTTTCCACAGCTACTAACGCAATGGGCTCCACTTCCGCAACGCCTAGAACAGATGGAAAACTTCACCCTTCCCTTGGTGTCCCTTTAGGCCTTCCTTGCCCTTGCAGATCCACGCCTATCCACTACCAGTGAGATGAGTCCGGGGGTTTCGATAAATCTACTTAGTCAGGTTGTAATATACAGACTTGTGGTTGTACTGTTTTACACGGGCTAACATGACAAGATTCAGTCCTTAGGGTTATCTGAGTGGTTCTACCACACCCCACATTTTTTGTGCTTCCCCTGCACCACATACCAGCCCCCACATCATCCACTCAGATACTAAGCAAGTTTGAGGCTTTTGGGAGCATAAAATAACAGTTCCAAATTTTCTCCAATATTCCCACCATGATCGCCCAAATTATCGTCATATTTGCAAATGAAATATTTTGGGATAACTAGCATCCCGCTTATCTAGCAAACTAAGCAAGACGGTATATTATCATCCTTATTTATGAAAACTACATTACGCTAGTTTTGCTAAGGCGACAAGGTTCACATATCTCAAAGGTTTCACAGGTACTATTAACAAGCATAGTAATGGGTCTATATCTAGAATCTAAGGAATTTGAACATACTTTAACACATAAAATAATAGCATGCACTTGGATAGTTTAAAGAAAAGTAATTTGCATAAACAGGGTTCAATATGATCAAGTGATAACTCGCCTTGGTCAAAGTGCTCAGAGGGTTGGGGGTTGGGATCTGCAGCTGCTGCCTCGGCCTCTTCTTCTTGAGCCTCGTAAGCTATTTAATCCAGACGCGAAAATTTGCAATTGAAGAAAAGCAACAAATCAATCCAAATAACACCAGAAATTCAGATAAAATCTAAAAATTATGATTCCAGTGCCATTTGATAGATCTTGAATTTAGATGAATTTAGAAATTTTCCTCACCCGATTTGGAGTTAAAATGGAGAAGTTATGCATTTTCAAAGTTCTCGTTCAAATAAATTGCTAAAATAACAAAAATCGGCTGTGGGGTCCCACAGATTATTTATATTTTTCCTCTCTTTTCTCGTGTCACCGATTGGTGGGACCCGCTTGTCACGGTTCGGGTTCGCCGCGCCGACGGGTGGGGCCCATCTCGTCACAGCCCACTGACCCGCAATGGCCGACAAAGGGACCCACTGTCGTCAGCGGAAAATAAAAGAAAGGCTCAACCGCTGGAGCCGGGGCTCGAACGCACGGAGCCGGGGGAAGGAGAGATCGCTGGTAACCAAGTGGGCGGGGGAGGCTTTGCCTAACCCCTTAGCGCGCTATTACCTCTTAAGGTATGCGGCGCGGGGGGTTGGGCAAAGGTGGCCGAGGCCGAAGGTGGCGACGGTGCCGGCGGCGAGCGAGGGCCGGGGAGGTGTGGGCGATGCGTGAAATACAATCTCGGTGCCGAGGTGGAGCTCTTGGTGGTGGCGGTGAAGGTCGGGAGGCGCCGGAGGGTAGCCGGCGACGAGGGGTGGCGATAGCCGGGAGAGGGCGTCGACGACGGCGAGGTACGGCCGGGGAGAGGTCCGGGGAAGGCCGGGGGCGGGTTCAGGGCGTCCGGGAGGCGGTGTGGGAGGAAGGGGGTGGCTCGGGGTGGACGGAGTCGGCGGCGAGGGCGTCGCCGGAGCTGGGGGAGGGAGTGGAGGCCGGCGGCGGTCTTGGGGCTTTTAGCGCAATTGCTAGGGGAAAGAGGGTCTTTGAAGCGTGGGGAGGGGTTTGGCGTACCCAGAGGGTCTTATAGGCACGCCCAGAGGGCCGGCATCGGCGCCTGCCCGATCTGTCACGTCGGCGAGCGGCGGGGTAGCGGCGTAGGGGCAGGGCTGAGCTCCCTCGAGGGTGCTCGAGCACTTGTGTGGCTCGAGGTGCACCGTGCGTGGCGGGAGACGGATGGGACCGAGCGCGCGCAGCAGGAGGGGAAAGAAAGAGGCGGCGGCATGGTACCGCGCGCCGGACAGAGGGGGCGTGCTCGGACAGGCGGCGGTCCCGGTCGAAGGCGGACCGGTCCGTCCGGAGGGGGTGGCGGGCCGGGCCGCGAGAGGCGGGCGGGGCGCGGGCGCGGGGGCTGAGGCGCGGCCTTGGGAGGGGGGCGAGGAGGAGGCGCGGGGAGGAAGAAAACAAAGTGGTCGGGGGATCGCGGGGTGGGCGGGGTTTTATTTGGGCGGTTAGTTCATGACCCCAAAGGCATTTTTTTTTTCTTTTTCTGATTTTAATTGATTCCTTTCTTTTCATATGCATTTACATATATGCATATATATATTTTTAATCCTACTTTTAGGGGGAGTTTATTTGCATCTGTTTCTTCATTGAAACCCTTTTTCTCATGCAATATTTACTTTTGCATATATATATATATACCTTTTTATTTCTCTCCCTCATTTCTTTAAGTAAGAATGTTTTAAAAGAAATCAATTTCAAATCAAAATAACAGCAATTAATGCAAGAAAATTCTATAATCCAGAATTAACTTTTCAGGATGTTACAAACCTACCCCCCTTAAAGAGAATCTCGACCCCGAGATTCCGTCTAGTTGGTGAATAGTTCGGGGTAGTCTCTCCTCAGTTGGTCTTCGCGTTCCCAGGTGGCCTCCTTCTTGGAGTGGTGACTCCATTGCACTCTGCAGGTACGGATGGTTTGATTCCTGGTCTTCTTCTCCACAGTGTCCAAAATCTTAATTGGACGCTCCTTGTAGGTTAGGTCGCTCTCGAGCTCAACCGCCCATCGGGTTTGATCTTTCGCACCAAGACATTTCTTGAGTTGAGACACATGGAAGACGTTATGCACATCCGATGACTTGCGTGCGACTCAAGTTGATAAGCGACTTCTCCTTCTTAGCTATGATTGGGAATGGCCCAACATAACGAGGGGCAAGTTTGCCTTTGACTTTAAATCGTCTGACTCCTCGTAGGGGTGACACCTTCAAGTAGACGTGGTCTCCAACTTCAAAACTTAACGGCCTTCTCCTTTTGTCTCGCATAACTTTTCTCGCCTAGACGGGCGTACCAATAACCGATCTCTCGATCAGCGAACTTTCTCTTCGCTTGCTTTAGAGTATCTCGCCCAAATATGTACCCTTCCCTACTTCGACCAATGCAGAGGGTGCGGCACTTTCTTCCGTATAATGCCTCAAAAGGGACATCAAGGCTAGTTTGGTAGTCTGTTGTTGTTTAATTTCGCATATGGCGACACTTATCCAGTCCTTGAGAAATCCAGGCACAAGCCCGAGCATATCTTCCAATATTTGATTTACTCTCTCCGTCTCGACCATCCGTCTGGGGTGATAGGCGGTGCTAAAATCCGATGAGTACCAAGGGCTTCATGCAAAGCTAGCCTGTAAATGCGAGGTAAATTGGGACCCTCGATCCGAGACTATCCGCTTTGGCACACCGTAAGCACACGATGCGGGACATATATAGTTTCGCCAATTTGTCTCCCTTGTAAGTGGTTTTGACAGGATAAAGTGAGCAACCTTGGTCGGCCTATCCACCACGACCCAAATGGAGTCGTATCCCGACCTTGTTCGGGAAACCCGTGATAAAATCCATCCCTACTTCTTCCCACTTCCATTGTGGTATCTTCGGGGTTGTAGCATCCCGCCGCCTTTGGTGCTCGGCTTTCACTTTTGACAGACATCACAAGAAAGCGACATGCTCGCAATGTCCCTCTTCATACCGCCACCAAGAATATTGCTTCATATCTTGGTACATTTTGGTACTTCCGGGATGAAGGGAATATGGGGAGCGATGGGCTTCTGAGCATTAGATCCCTAAGGTCCTTGTGAGGTACGAAAACACGGTTCCGACTTTAGAACTCCTTGATGATCCATAGTCATTTTAGGGGCTTTCCCCTCTTCCATTAATTTCTTCCACCTCAAAACAGTTGGGTCTTCTCTTTGTGCACCTCTATCATTTCTTCAATGCTTGTTTGATCTTCCTGTGGTTAGGCCCCTTCTTCACGATCCCCCTGTTGTTCGGTGCTGCCTCTTTATAAAGTTCAGCCGCGCCTCGAGCCATGAGGTTATTGCAGAGGCTTTCCGACTCGAGCATCGGCCACCACATTGGCCTTCCCCGGTGGTAATGGACACTCGTGTCGTAATCCTTGATCAACTCTAACCATCTCCTTTGCCTCAGTTAAGGTGTGACCGAGTGAAGAAATACTTGAGGCTCTTGTGATCCGTATATATATCACAGTGGTTGCCGATCAGGTAATGTCTCCAAAGTTTTAAGGCATGAACCACTGACGCTAATTCCAGATCATGGGTGGGATAGTTAACCTCATGAGGACGGAGTTGCTCGGATGCATATGCCACAACCTTGCCTCCTCGCATCAAGACGCATCCCAATCCTTGATGGGAAGCATCACAAGATACCTCAAAATCCTTGCGACATCGGGAAGGACTAGCACCGGGTGGTAGTCAATCTTTCTTAAGTTCTTGAAAGCTTCCTTCACGTGCTTTGGTCCATTCGAACTTGCTCCTTCTTGAGTAGCCGGGTCATTGGCTCGGCTATTCTTGAGAATCCTCTATGAATCTTCTATAATATCCCGCCAATCCCAGAAGCTTAGACTTCAAAGGACGGAGGAAGGTGGCTTCCATTCCGCCACCGCCGCAATCTTGGCGGGATCAACAGATACTCCTTGCGGACACTATATGCCCCAAGAAGTCGATGTCACTTAGCCAGAATTCACACTTGCTATACTTAGCATATAACTGATGTTCTCTTAGCTTCTCTAGCACTAGGCGTAGGTGCTCTGCATGATCTTCTGCAGTCTTGGAGTAGATGAGGATGTCATCAATGAACACCACTACAAACTTGTCCAAATATTCCATGAATACTTTGTTCATAAGGTTCATAAAGTATGTGGGGCATTTGTTAGACCAAAAGACATGACCGTAAACTCATACGGTCCATACCTAGTGGTAAAAGTCGTCTTGGGTATATCCTCACCCTAATTTTCACTGGTGGTACCGACCTCGATCTATTTTAGAGAAGATGGTGGCTCCACCAAGTTGGTCAAATAGATCGTCGATCCCGGGAGGGGTATTTGTTCTTGATGGTTACCTCATTTAATGCCCGGTAGTCCACACACATTCTGGCTGTGCCATCCTTCTTCTTTACGAATAGTACTGGGGATCCCCAGGGTGAGGAACTGGGTCTAATGAATCCCTTTTCCTGCAGTTCATGGAGTTGGGTCTTTAGCTCTCCTAGCTCTTCCACCGTCATCCTATATGGTCGCTTGGAAATGGGAGCAGCACCTGGCTTCAAATTAATAACGAACTCTAAGTCTCTGTCTGGGGCATGCTGTAGGTCCTCGAAATACGTCCCGATAATCTTGCACCACTATCATTCCTTCTAAGGGTACATCTTCAAGATAATTTATTTCCGCCCAGTGATACGGTCGGTCCACTTTCACTTCTATGGTCATCCCAAGGCATTTAGTCGGGCCATCGTCCCGAGGCACGATCTATAACCCTTTATATCGCTAGCTACCCATTCCTAAGATGATGTCCGTGGTCCGGGAGCTTAGTACTATCGATCCGCTGGAAGTCACACCTTTCCATGACCATTATTACCCTGTGGCACACTAAGGTAGTCATATCATACCACCGGTGACTTAAGTACCATGGCCTCTTTAGAGGATAGGTAGGTAACCCTAGTTTGTCCGCATAACCCTTGGATATGAATGAATGTGAAGCTCCAGAATCAAATAGAGTTTGTGCTGGTATGGACTTGACAGAGAACGTACCCATAAGGACTCCTGCAGCTTCCTCAGCTTCTTCTACCGTGACATGGTTGACTCTTCCACGGTTGTGAGTTGGGGTAATCCTGCTAGCTTGCGAGGTCTGAGGCCCCTTGTCAAGCGTCAAGCTTGGCTACTGACGAGGCATTCTGCTTGTGTGGGCACGGTTGGCGAAATGCCCTTTTCTCCGCAATGTAGCAGATTGAGGTTTGCATGGGTTTATACCGGCATCGACTCCGGTCGTGGAGTTTGGAAAGAACCTCCACTTGATCGGGGTGCTGGAGTTGGAGCCCTGGATTGATTAGGTTTTGAGAATGAGGGGTTGCCAAAGAACTTCTGAATAAATCTCCTTGCGTCACCGAGTGGTTAGCTTATGCTTCCGACCGGCCTCCGATTCTTCCTTTCATTCTCCAGAATTATAGCCTTGTTCACCAGCTGGTGGAAACTGGTGAAGTCCTGCACAATCAGCTGCACCCTTAGTTCCTCATTCATGCCTTCAAGAAACCTATCTATCTTTTCTTCTTCATTAGCTATGTCAGCGGAGGCATAACGAGCAAGTCGGGTAAATCTTGTGAGGTATTCATTAATGGTCGCCTCTTTGCTTAAGATTGCGGAATTCGTTCTTCTTCATTCTTAGAACTCCCGCTGGGACGAAGTTGGCTTTGAAGGCTGTCTTGAACTCCGACCAAGGTATGACCTCCATGTCGTTGTCCGAGGAGGTCTCCTCTTGACTTCGGGCTGCAAGGTAGTTCTCCCACCAATTTGCAGCTGCCCCCTGAAGCTGATGGGCTGCAAATAATACTTTGTCTTCTTCAGCACACTTGGCCAAGCGCAACTTCCTTTCTGTATCCCGAAGCCAATCTTCGGCTTCGAGAGGTTCATCGGCCGAGGAAAAAGTGAGGGGCCGGGTCCTTTGAAAGTCAGCCAGGTCAGCTCTAGACCTGCTGGGGCCACCTTGTTGCCCTAAGAATATAGCCTGCAAGAATTGTTCTTTGCGCCATGACTTGCGCCATGGTGGGATGGGTTGGAGGAGGCGGAAGGTTGGCTTCCTGATCGTGGGTCTGCTCATGCCCCGCTGGCATGACACCGGGTGTGGAGTCCACCACTCCTTGGTTGAGGGTGGCATTAGCCTGAGACCTGGTCATCCTTTGACTGGCCATCTGCAGTCATAGTTTTATGACCTAATATTATTACTAGGCCAAGTAAAAGAATAAAAGAAGGTTACCACTACAGTAAACAAAAGCCAACAAGATAAACGACAAAACAACTTTTAAACACAAGGCCGGTTTCTTTAAGCATAAACTGAAACATCACATAGCCAGCTTCTAGGCTGGACTTACGATTACAACACAATTAATTAAAGTTCAACGGGATAGTTACTACGATACAGAAAGTCTTGGATACAACAACGGGTACTGGCGCTACACCGGCGAGTACGGCGCTACCCTACCTACTCCTCCATATCGCCGACGCCGGGGCTAGAGGGGGTGTAGTCCGGGCACTGAGAGCGGGACTGCGCCGCCGAACTCGAGGGGTCGGTGTCGAGTCCGAGGCGAGCGGCCGCGGCGCTGCTACGGCGTGACCCTCCCGGCGAAGAGCCGACGGGGCTCGAGGTCGCACGCCTGCGTGCGGTCAACGGGTGCGAGCCCACCGCCCCCGGCCGGGCCGGGCGGGAGGGCTGGAGTAGCAGCAGGAGCCGGGACCGCTGGGCCGCACCGGCCGCGGCCGCTCCGCCTTGGCAATGCCAAGGCTTGCTCGCGACCGGGCGAGCCGCCGCGGAGGGTCGCCACCTCGGTGTGTGTGGCGACGAGGTGAACCCGAGGGCGGTGATCTCCTCCAGAGCAGCAGTGTGGGCCGATCCCATGGCCCTGGTCAGGTCAACCTGATGCGTGAGCATCGGGTTGTTCTCGTCACCGCATGTATGTCTCATTGTATCGCGCATTCTCCCTAGCGCGAGGGGTAGTAGCAGAAGGGGTGCGCCAAGGCGGCTTGTAGATGTCGCACATCCGCAAGCGGCAGCAAGGCGGCGGCGTCTCGAAGTGCCACGGCCGGATGGTCCGCCGGTGCTCGTCCGAAGACGGGCTGGTCGTGGCGCAGCCTTGGGTAGATGAACACCTCGATCGCCAAGACTCCTCTCCTCCACTGTGGTCTTGAGACCACGGACACATGTGCGCTCCGGATAGCCTGTAATGGAGGAGCTTATGCATCGCCGGCAAACTCCCTCAGACACCTGTGGGCCGATAGTCCCAGTTACTCTCATCTCCAGCTCCGGCCATCTGTAATTTAAATTTCTAGTGTTAGTAACTTTTCAAAATATCAATGAAGGATAGAATGTAATGTGTCTAAGAAGGATAGAGAAAGAAGTAATACACTATATTTTTGGAAACTCTTTTATAAGTTTGATAAAATTTTAATCCTATCCTTTGGCTAACGTCCATACTAAGGCCTTTACCCTACGATCAGATGCTCGATACCACTGCTGCGGACCGGATTTTTCAATCCGAATCTTCGTGATTACGACATTATTCCTCGGATCGATAGATAATGCCCACGTGTACATTGTCGAATCATGTCATACATCGCTAATCAATAATATTACAAACCATGATTCCAAATTAAGCCACGTCGGGCAATAGTTTACAAAAGGGGGCACTTCGGCCGAATGTCATCATTTCATGTGAACAGCGGAAGAGAAAAACAAAAGTAGGGCCATAACCTCAGGCAAGCGACTGGGGGGTAATGTGTGCAGTATATATTACCTAGGATAGGCAATATACGTGCACACAATGCCTTAGGTCTAACTTGTCTAAGCTCAGAAAAATACGCAAGACGACCTAATTTCCATCGTCCTTCTCTCCTCCGGAGACCGGGGCATCTTCATATGCATAATGATCCTGCGCGTCCCTGCTCTGCTTTTGATAATGCGAGTGTGAGCACACTAACCACCGTGCTCAGCGAATCATCACACAGAATGCAGTAATAGAATGTTGGCTGATCAAGGGAAGGCTCTAGGTTTATTTTATTTTGCCAGAAACTGCCTTTTCAATACAATACTTAGAAATCCCTATGACCTAGCCGTTTATGAAGGACAAAATTTTACTGGAAATAATTGTATTAATAGTGCACAGAGTCCATCCACCGTTACATAGCCTCTGCACTTTACAGCACTTTTTAGCATTATAGCTGCCTATCTTACCACTGGGTCGACACCCAGGACAAATCCAAACTAGGGCCTTTCCTGCCCTATGTTTTTCCAATTTACCCACAAATTATTTCTAAAACAGAACTATATCTAGTTAAGTGCCCATGTTCCGCCCATGACCGTGGGCACGGCTATTCGAATAGCTTTGACTCGCAGAGTTTGTACACATTCCCCACAAGAGACCGCCAACTCGTTGCCCCACATGATTCCTTAGTCATATGGTTGAGCGCATCGTCACCGTAACCTTTCAAGATATCTAGCCTCTTTCGTCATCTCACCCTATGGGCTTATCCCACTGCGGTGGGTCCCATACGTTGCACGGATGTTTTCCACAGATTACTAACGCAGTGGGCTCCACTTCCCGCAACGCCTAGAACGGTGGAAAACTTCACCTCCCTTGGTGTCCCTTTAGGCCTTCCTTGCCCTTGCAGATCCACGCCTATCCACTACCAGTGAGATGAGTCCGGGGGTTTCGATAAATCTACTTAGTCAGGTTGTAATATACAGACTTGTGGTTGTACTGTTTTACACGGGCTAACATGACAAGATTCAGTCCTTAGGGTTATCTCGAGTGGTTCTACCACACCCCACATTTTTGTGCTTCCCCGCACCACATACCACCCCCACATCATCCACTCGGATACTAAGCAAGTTTGAGGCTTTTGGGAGCATAAAATAACAGCTCCAAATTTTCTCCACTATTCCCACCATGATCGCCCAAATTATCGTCATATTTGCAAATGAAATATTTTGGGATAACTAGCATCCCGCTTATCTAGCAAACTAAGCAGTACGGTATATTATCATCCTTATTTATGAAAAACTACATTACGCTAGTTTTGCTAAGGCGACAAGGTTCACATATCTCAAAGGTTTCACAGGTACTATTAACAAGCATAGTAATGGGTCTATATCTAGAATCTAAGGAATTTGAACATACTTTAACACATAAAATAATAGCATGCACTTGGATAGTTTAAAGAAAAGTAATTTGCATAAACAGGGTTCAATATGATCAAGTGATAACTCGCCTTGGTCAAAGTGCTCAGAGGGTTGGGGGTTGGGATCTGCAGCTGCTGCCTCGGCCTCTTCTTCTTGAGCCTCGTAAGCTATTTAATCCGTACGCGAAAATTTGCAATTGGAAGAAAAGCAACAAATCAATCCAAATAACACCAGAAATTCAGATAAAATCTAAAAATTATGATTCCAGTGCCATTTGATAGATCTTGAATTTAGATGAATTTAGAAATTTTCCTCACCCGATTTGGAGTTAAAATGGAGAAGTTATGCATTTTCAAAGTTCTCAGTTCAAATAAATTGCTAAAATAACAAAAATCGGCTGTGGGGTCCACAGATTATTTATATTTTTCCTCTCTTTATCGTGTCATTGACTGGTGGGACCTGCTTGTCACGGTTCGGTTCGCTGCTCACGACGTGGTGGGGCCCATCTGTCGTGAGCCCACTGACCCAGCCGGCCGACAAAGGACCCACCTGTCGCATGAAAATAAAAGAAAGGCTCAACCAGCGGAGCCGGGGCTCGAACGCGCGCCGGGGAGCCGGGGGGGAAGGAGAGATCGCGCTGGTAACCAAGTGGGCGGGGGAGGCTTTGCCTAACCCCTTAGCGCGCTATTACCTCTTAAGGTATGTTGCGGGGTTGGGCAAAGGTGGCCGAGGCCGGAAGGTGGTGACGGTGCGGCGGCGAGCGAGGGCCGGGAGGTGTGGGCGATGCGTGAAATACAATCTCGGTGCCGAGGTGGAGCTCTTGGTGGTGGCGGTGAAGGCCGGAGGCGCCGGAGGGTAGCCGCGACGAGAGGTGGCGATAGCCGGGAGAGGCGCCGACGACGGCGAGGTACGGCCGGGAGAGGTCCGGGAAGGCCGGGCGGGTTCAGGCGTCGGGAGGCGGTGTGGGAGGAAGGGGTGGCTCGGGGTGGGACGGAGTCATGCGGCGGCGTCGCCGAGTTGGGGAGGGAGTGGAGGCCGGCGGCGGTCTTGGGGCTTTAGCGCAATTGCTAGGGGAAAGAGGGTCTTTGAAGCGTGGGGAGGGTTTGGCGTACCGGAGGGTCTTATAGGCACGCCTGAGGGTCGGCATCGGCGCCTGCCCGATCTGTCACGTCGGCGAGCGGCGGGGTAGCGGCGTAAGGCGGCCGAGCTCCTCGAGGTGCTCGAGCACTTGTGTGGCTCGAGGTGCACTGGTGCGTGGCAGGGAGACGGATGGGACCGAGCGGCGCAGCAGCAGGAGGGGGAAAGAAAAAGAGGCGGCGGCATGGCGGCGGCGCTTCGGACAGAGGGGGCGCGTGCTCGGACAGGCGGCGGCGGTCCGGTCGGTCAAGGCGGACCGGTCCGGGAGGGGTGGCGCGGGCCGGGCGCGAGAGGCGGGCGGGCGGGGGCGGGCGCGCGCCGGATGGGGCGAGGAGGAGGCGCGGGAGGAAGAAAACAGTGGCGGGGGATCACGGGGTGGGCGGGGTTGGTGTCGGGCGGTTGTAGTAGTGACCCCAAAGGCATTTTTTTTCTTTTTCGATTTTAATTGATTCCTTTCTTTTCATATGCATTTACATATATGCATATATATATTTTAATCCTACTTTTAGGGGAGTTTATTTGCATCTGTTTCTTCATTGAAACCCTTTTTCTCATGCAATATTTACTTTTGCATATATATATATATACCTTTTTATTTCTCTCCCTCATTTCTTTAAGTAAGAATGTTTTAAAAGAAATCAATTTCAAATCAAAATAACAGCAATTAATGCAAGAAAATTCTATAATCCAGAATTAACTTTTCAGGATGTTACACAAATGAATAGAGAAGAGCGCACACAAGGCTCTTTGCTGGTGAGTGGGTATTTATAATCCCAACCACAAATTCGACCATTTGGAACAAATCTTAGAAAAATTCTGTAAGTGTGGTACTGCCACCATCTGGAATCGGTACTAGCGCATCTACTCTTCAATGGTTAATTTGGTGCATTAAATGCATCTGAACTAGTTGTTGAACAAGTATTGTGGTACTACCGCCATCTAGGATTGGTACTACCGCACTACGGTAGTACCGCACCCTGAGATCGATGCTACCGATTTCCAAAGCTCTGAGAAATGCCCAAAAACATGCTATTTAGAAAAAACATACCACAAGAAAAATCGGTACTAACACCGGCCGGTAGTACCGCTCCATAATGGCGGTATTACCGCCGACCAGTAGTACCACAAGTCTTGGCCAGTACTACCATTTTTTCTGACAGAGCTTTGTAAATTTTTTTTCATATGCATGCATGACTCTTTGTTGATCAAGATGGCATAAAGTAAATTCTCAAGCTACTAGCCATGATCCCCTTTATAGTATAGTGTCTAGCATAGCAATCCGGTCTTTTCTCCAAACTCCATGACTGGCGAAACAAAAAAAGAATCCTAAGCTAAATAATTTTCTCTCACCTTTATCTTAAGTGAAGTAGATCCTTGCTAGTCTTTGCATGCCATTGTTGTGTTATCATCCGTGCTCCGGAACTAAACCTTTTGATACATCTTAGCATACATAAAACTCCCAAACATAATATTGTTATTAATTACCTAAACCAATTTTTATAAGCCGAGATGCTTTCACCTAGAGCAACTAGCGACCACTCGACGGCTTCAGCGGCGTGTGGCCAGGATTGCAGGCACATGTGGCGGCGAGGAGACTGCCCTGGAGCTCTTGGTGAGCTAGACTTCTTGAAGTAAAGCTCAGGTTAGTGAATGTTCTACACACACAATGGGGAAAGTTAAGGTATTGATCAATTGCTTGTGAGGCTGGCTTAATTGCTTACTGCGAAGGCAGGTGAGACTACATTGAGCCAAGCCAGTGTTGCACATGCGGAGCCAATCTAGAAGGTGAAATTGATATCTAATGACATCAAATTGGAGGGTATCAAAAATTATTTGAGTTGGTCTCAGAGGGCATTACTAATCTTGAAGACAAAAGGACTGGAAGGCTTTGTGGAAGGGAAGACAATAGAGCTTGTTGACAAGTCGAGTGTTGAATGGAATATATGGAGCACTGCCAATTCACTGGTAGGGGTTTGGTTGTTGAGCTCTTTGTCTTCAACCATTGCTGCAATGTTAGAGACCATCTCAAGCGCCATTGAGGTATGAAAACTTTATCAAAGGTGTACTCAGGATAGGGCAATATGATGTCGATGGTAGAAATACAGGAGAGAATCAATGATCTAAAATAGGGGGAGTATGTTGCAAAATTACAAAGGTTGTGGGCCAACCTAGATCACTATGATCCTCTTGGGTTGATACATTTAGAATGTGTAACCACTATTAAGAAGTGGATTGAACGTAGGAGGGTGATAGAATTCCTGAAGGGGCTGAACCTAGAATTCGATGAGAGGTAAAATATGATCCAAAGTGGCACAAGGCCATGTTGGAGGAGTTGGCATCTCTTGAGAAAAACAAGACATGTGATGTTGTACCTTTCTCCGTGAGGAAGAAGGTGGTTAGGTGCAACTGGGTGTACACTATGGAGCAAAATACTGATAGGAAGGTAGAGAGGTACAAAGAGAGGCTTGTGGCGAAAGCGTACAACCAAACATGTGGAATTGAGTATGATGAAACATTAGCACCATTGGCAAAGATGAGTACAATGAGGACATTAGTATCTTGTGCAGCTAACTTTGATTGACCATTGCATCAACTAGATGTTAAGAATGTGTCTCTGCATGGAGACCTCCAGGAAGAAGTATATATGGAAATTCCACCTAGGTTTGCTACCTCACAAACTAAGGAAAAAGTATTGAGATTAAAGAAATCTTTGTATGGTTTCAAGTAGTCACCAAGGGCATGGTTTGATTGATTCAAACATGTTATGTGTGGTTTGGGGTATAGACAATATAATAGAGATCATACAATGTTTTATCGCCATTCTGAAAGGTGTATCACTATTCTTGTTGTGTGATTATTACAGGGGATGATGCTCGGGAAATAGCTCAACTGAAGGAAAATCTAAGCAAGGATTTTGAAGTCAAGGAGCTAGGCCAACTCAAATATTTTTTGGGCATTGAGATTGCAAGATCCCTAGGGAATAATTTTTTCACAGAGAAAATATGTATTGGATCTACTTAATGACGCATGTATGCTTGGATGTCACCTAGCTTCAACTCCTATTGAACTGAACCACAAGTTATGTGCGTATATAGGATATCTAGTGCATAAAGAGAGATATCAGAGGCTTGTGGGACGGTTCATTTATTTATGTTACACCAGGCTAGATATAGCCTACGTTGTGAGTGTGATAAGTCGATACATGCATAATCCTAGAAGTGATTATTTGGAAGCTGCACTTAGAATCCTAAGATACTTGAAGGGAAGCCCGGGAAACGGGTTATGGTTCAAGAAGAATGGACACCTAAATGTGGAAGGATACTATGATGCAGACTGGGCTAGTTATCCTAATAACAGGAGATCAACTTCAGGCTATTGTGCGTTTATAGGTGGTAGTTTGGTATCCTGGAGGAGTAAGAAGCAACCAGCGGTTTCTCACTCTACTGCTGAAGCATTCCCAGTTCCACCGACTGACTACACAGTGGTGCATTTTGCTTGAGACTGGTGAGTCTGAAATGCAGCTCTTACATATTTATCCCGAAGGCAGTGAAAGTGCTTAACTGATGATTTGTTTGTCTAGCTATATATGCCTCTTTTGTCGGTGCCGAAAGAAAGAAGAGATATGAATGTATGATCCGCCATGTGTTTTCATACGATTCCTCCTGACAAAGTTCAAACATTCTTTTTGTGTGTGCTCACCAGATGCAATCTTATCCCAGCTAGCTAGCTCAGCAGCTCCTTCTAGGACATTGCTCACATGGTTCAAGAAGAATGGACACAAACTAATAATCAATGTTGCTGTGACGCCGCCTCAACAGCATGTAAGCCACGCGGTCACATGTCAAGATCCACAAGGCATACATGCCCATGTTGCCATGTCTTCCCTTCATGATGTGTGACGGTGAACACCCATGCAGAGAAGAAGAGAAAAATATTGCACAACAGCCGTTCTTCGACGCAACAATAATTGGAGAAATTCAGGTATAATAGTAGATGTGGATGCTCTGGTCCTGAAAGTCTGAAGAACTGCTCATTCTGAATCAAAGGTCCTCTTCCTTCTTATGCAGTACACACTGACACCGATACTCTTAGGCTAAGCAGATTCGACTACTAATATTCCAGTCAAAACAACGCGACTAGGAATCTAGGATTGTGCATGGAGCAAGACCAGTATTCGGAAGAGAAGGATGGAAAAACCCAATAAATACTGTGCACCACCTGACAAAAACCACTTTGGCCACTAAGTTTCTGAAAGGCTGATCAGAGTATTTGATCCTTGACGAAGCAGACCATCATCTGAACTGAAGGAAGTTACCAATTACCACTGCATATACGATATCTATCTCCAGGAAATTAACTGTTAGGAGGATCTTGTTGGCACTTTGAAAAAACAAAGATTTGGTTCACCTAAAAGGGTGGGGCTTTCAGAGACGATGGCAAGGACGGCCGTCCTCGCCTCACATGCTTGAGCTGCACCGGAAAAAATACATATGCCGTTGCCGTTTCCTGAGCACATGCTGTTGGATTGGAGCACGCAGGCAGCGCACATTGCGAGCATTTCTTTCTTCCCCAGTGATTGAAGAGTACACGCCACAACGAGATGGCCGTCCAGATTTGGGTCAGAGATTTCTTTCGTCCTTTCTTTGCTCCATCTCGCCGAACTTTCAAGTCCTTAACCAAACAAAGATGCTCGATCAGTCTCAATTAATTGGGACCTTACCTGATCTGATCTGACTGCTTAGATCGCGGCCCAACCATTTGCGACGATTATGAGCCAGAACCAATCATTAGGGGTTGCCTAATCATATAATATACTCCTATGTGTGTGATCGATTATATATATATATATATATATATATATATATATATATATATATATATATATATATATATATATATATATATATATAGTAGCACACGCTAGCTAGACATTAGTCTATCGATCGGCCGGCGGGCCAACTTTGTGGCCAAGTGGGCAACTGGCCATGTACGGTAGCTTGCTCGTCTCGTTTGATCTGTTTTGTTTGTTTTTTTTTTAGGTTTGGAATGAGGCCAATTAATTAATTAATTATCCAATTCAGGTGCCAAGTTTATGGACATCTGGGAACATGAATGAATCGGCGCACAAGTTGTACATGAACGTTGTGGTAAACAGGTCGATTCATCTTGAATTGCTCCAGAAATCCAACGTTAGAAAATACTGGAAACACTCGTCTTTTTTAACTATTGGGCCTTGATTCTGGGTTGGTTTTGGCCAATCACAAGTTCCAACTCAACCGGGTGATCCAACTAGCCTGAAAGCAAGCCAGGCTTTCTCATGGGCCAAAACCAACTGGGGAAATGTTCAGGCCCACTTGCACCTGTTTATAATTAAGGGTATGTTCTTTTGGGCTGATAGCTTATGTCTTAAATATTTAAATTCTGATTGTTCATGAGAGGTAGTACCCACAGAAAAATAGTTGTATGCGATTTTGGTCGATACAGCTGAACTCAGTACACTTTTTACTACAACCTTCCTGTTGACCCCGTCTTAAAAAATACACCGTTTAAAAGCTAGTTACTGTAGTCCGTACAAGTATAAGTTGGCTGAAAGTGAAAAAAGAACCTAGCCTAATTTGTGTACAGGCATGTTCAGTGTTATTATAAAACATTCACAGTGCTGAAAAGTTATCATCGGTTCTGCATGAAGTTACCATCGATAGCAAGTAAAGTTACTGCCAATACTCACGGTACGTAGCCGATGGTAACTTTCTTCACAGTTGATGTTAAATTTCGTTAAAATCCGTTTTTTATAACATGCTTTGTGTATATAGTCCTTTTATATATGGAAAAGAGTATATACTCCTAAGAGTATAGAAAAGGCTAAGAAAATGATTATATATTGCTGATAGTACGTACTCCTACTTATTGTATACCGCTTAAATGATACTGTTATACCTCTTTATCATTTTGACTATCTTCTAATAATGATTATAAAATACTCTAAAATGAGGTCAACGAAAAAATTCATCAAAATCTACTTTTTTTATAACATAATTTGTATGTGTACTCCTTTTATATATGAAAAACGATATATAGCAAAAATAAAAGAGTTTCATAAATTTTTTTCAATCAAATTATATTAGAATATCTTAGAATTAGTATTTAAATATACCAAAAATATTAAATAAGTATAACACATCCGTTATGCAAGACAAAAGTGATATGAATATTTGTACACACATGGATCACCGGTCCCACTCTCTTTACATGCGTACGTACCACCCTGCCGGCCGTGTTGAAATTCTTAAGGCTGCTTGGCATGGTGCATACTTCGCAGTTGGCACATGGCTTACACTGTAGTTGAGTAATACGAAGTCCTTCTTTTTTTATATTAAAAAAATGAAAGATGGAAAATAGGGCTGCTAGGGCACGAAGAACGGAAGAAGCCGCGGAGTCGATTAACATTAACTAATTAGCGCTTGAGACGATCAAATCATACATAGAAGATTAGGTTGATCCGGGTGGAGAAGCAACTCTACCGTAAAAATCTCGATGCTAGTAGTAACCATTAATCAATCGTACAACTACAGAGGAGATGAATGGATAGGATTCTTATTTGTGGAGACATGCAGGAAGTTATGGCCTCGCTCGTTTTGGCTTCAGTTTCTAGCTTCTGGTTTATTTTTTACTATTCATAATTTCATCTTTTTCTGAATTTTTGTCTTTTTTTTGAGCTTTTTTGCCGGTTCTTTTTTTTGCCGTATTCGTTTGCGTTGTTTGTGATGAGCTAACATATTTTTTATATATTTTTTTATTTTTTTTTAAATTTAATTATGTTAAATAAGTCTCTGTCAGCTACAATGTTTTTTCAGCCAGCTACAGTGCTTTTCAGCCATAAGCCACCAAAAATAAGCCAAAATGATCACCACTATGTCCACTTTTTGTATCTATATGAGCCAGGGCGTAAATTAAATAACAGGAACGAGTTGTGACTTTGAGAGCAAGCCGAACTCTGCAATCTGCATTACGTACAGCCTAAATAAGTGACCTCTGCGATCCAGTGCCTCCTCCAGCGTTCTCGCAGAACTGAAATGAAACAAGTACATTAAGTGGGAAACTTTAATTAATTAGCAACTGAAACTAATTGCTCCACAAGCATGCAGCTAGCTGGCTGGCTCCTCATGCAATAGATAAACTAGAGATCTAGCCAGCATCATTGATCATCTGTTGACTCTTTTCGCTGGAACAAGCTAGCTAGCACAACATACATATCAGATATCACAAATTAAGATACCACTTACCATCAAACTCCCGATGCCTTCTAGGCCTAGACATGCATTATTCATATATGACTATGAACTTGCTGCCCTGGTGTTCATCGCTGGGCATCTACATCTGCATGCTACGCTTCTAGCTATATAGCAAGTAGTGCAGGCCGTGAGATGAGACAGAGCTGAATGTGTCCGCAGTTATATATAGGCAGGGTAGTTGTGGCGCTCCATCTCAGCTACCTCGCCTTAGTTTCTATCAGTGCATCCTTGATGCTTTGTGTGAGCTCTACTGATATTACATATGTATGTTGCATCAGGTGCCAATACAATAGTACGAGGGCCGGCCCCGCTCGGTTGGGCTGAAAAGCTGTGGCTTGTGGCTGAAATTTCACTGTAGCTGAAGGTGACTTATTTGGTGTAATTAAATTTTAAAAAATGAAAATAAAAAAATATGCTAGCTTATCTTGGACAACGCAATCGAATACGGAAAAAAAAAGAACCGACAAAAAAGCTCAAAAAAAAAGTTTAAGTTTAGAAGCTCCTGTGTTTCGATGCCAGTACATGCACGAATCACCTGCCAGAGTCTTTACACGACGACCGGGGAAGAGGAGTAATGCACATCTGACACACATAATGCATGCCACACTGAAGTACTTGTATGTATTCTTCCACGAGCTACTTAATTGAACAGAGAAGAGAGCGCGCGCATCGATCAATCACATGAAAAGAAAAGAGAGCTACTTAATTGAACATGAAAGAACAGATATATACATAGGTTCAGCAATCTTTGTAAGTGCAAAATTGCTTCATAAAAAGTTAGGTACATAATTAACTAGGTGCTTTCATAGTTATCAGATCCGGATCGGCCCGGAGGTTGAATCGAAAATTCTAAATCCAAAAGCTACGCCGGACCGATCACACTCAAAGGATTGGAGATGCAATTGTCTCGGAAAAACCTGGTCGACCCGGCCAGTTTTTCATTGAACCGATTGACTCAACTGGTTTGCATTGACCTAGCTGGATTTTGTTCGTGAGACTAAAAGACAAAATTACACTTAAATTAAAGAACTTTTCAAAAGAAAAATGATGTGGATACTTGTCTTTTGAGGACTACTAGGGTTTTAGTAGTTATTTACCTATGAACTTGTTAGCTAGAACAATATATACAAGATTTTAGGCTGATGTGATTTCAACATATCTCAAACGTGCGACTATAGAGATTCATATATAGGCTAGAGAAGGTTGACGTATGTATCAACTTAGATATATATACAAATTTGTATCATACTTTAACGGAATCAATAGCTATTGTGCCATTGCCGAGGACGAAAAAACAACAACCAACACCGGATGTTTTCTTGATTCTCCCGAGTCTCTCCAGTTGTCATGCCGGAGGTGTTCGATCCACATCGGAGGCTACATGCGCTAGCATTCTTTGCAGGTCATGCATCTCTGACTTTGTCTACATAGCTGAAGCCGGATCATGCCACCAACATGTTGGATTGAATCGCTCAATTCTCTCTATTGGAAACCACGCACTGATTTCTTTTGTTTCTCTAGATAAACATACGTAAAGAAAGACAAATACACACATAGAAGAAACTTCTTAGAATCGAATCACTCAATCTTTATTGCCTCTCTTTTTTCTCTCCCTGTTAACAGGAAATACTAGGTTTAAGTAAGTCTCATGCACATAAGATCACACGATTTGTACTCTAAGCACCCACTAACTGTACTAAGATCTATTCTGATACCACTGTCCAAGATTTGTTGTGCCTACGCTATAACAAAAAGAATGGCCAGATCCAAGTGCTCGAAAAGGTGACCGAAAATTTAGAAAGAAAATAGGTGGTTGATTTTGTTGCTAGAGCCTCCACACACCAACTATAGCTACGTACATCTACTGATCGATTTGTGTACATTGGTTGATCATTTAATTACAGAAGATACAACACTAAACATCTTCTATGAACGAACTTAATCGTAAGATGAACAGGAAGAGTGCTGCAGATGATAACATGCAATGGACGAAGGAAGGCATGAGTGTCCGAGATGGATTAGGCTATGCATTGGCCCTCTCCGATCCGGGCCAAGCAGCGTAGCCATGCGGCCATGGAGCTGCAATTCACGGCCAAATGGGCCCCCGCACGCCCTAACTGCGAAATGGCGTATATGGTCCTCTGGCGCGCTTGGCCCTCTCCGATCCGGGCCCTGCAGCGTAGCCATGCGGCCAATTTGGCTAGTTCGAAAATTACGACGTGCAGTTGGGTTTGGGTTTCCTCTTAAAAAAACAGTTGGATTTGGGCTTCCTCTTAGAAAAAACAATTAGGTTAGGTCTGTTTAGAACGCAAATAAAAGACATGCAAAAGTCGTGCAAATGCAGTGGCAAATATAGAAAATGTAAAAATCATGAATAAACATTTGGATCAAATGAAAACTACAGTGGTAGATTTGTCGTTAAAAGTATTTTTATAATAATACTATAATTTCATTAGTATATATTAATATAAAGTTATAAAAAATAATGGTTACAATCATATCATGGAAACCGTAAAAAAATAAAAATGTTGAGTAAAGAAGAACGGAGGAAGTATGCCATAAGAAAGAGCCAAAACCGTAAAAATGTTGACCGTCCTGTTTTCATCCTGCTGCTACAAATTCCCTTCACGCCTGTGATTCACCACGCTCCATCTCCACGATAGCCGGTGAAAAATTCAAACCAAGAGCATTTCAAATCACATGATCGGTTGGGACAACTCAGAAATTTGGATGCACACATGGACAGAGGAGCCACCCCAGCCTTTTGTGTTTGTTTTGCCTGCGTGCTATTGCCACTGTGCTTGTTTTATTCACAGTGACCTTTCTGCGAAGGCATTCTGAGTTTTAAGTCAGACTTGAGCTGGTTGCTGAGAGATGCTTACTGCACAATCACATCAAACTTGTGAATGGCAGCAGGAGGCAAGAAAAGATCAGATTTTGTTCTTTACCCTGAGAAGCCCCTGCATAAGAGAACAAATGGGGTTGCAGAATAGCAGCAACTAATTAAGGGCAGAAGACAACACTGATAATTGCCTACTTTGTGGTGGAGTTGATTAAGCCTGGAATCTATGCATATAGGGAGTGACTATTGTCAAGGCGACTGAAATTTTTTTATCTCTCAATCATTTGAAGTTGCACTATCAATCAACTAAAATTGCAATTATTTTTTTTAGAGATACTGCAATTTTAATTGATTAAGAGTGCAACTAAATGTAATTTCTCGTGCGGTTCCTAGATCCGCGGGTGGAAACATGAGAACTGCATTTCGTACGACAACACTGCACTCCGCTCCAACAGTCTGTGCCGTTGCTAAGTGGACCATCAGCGGCGGCGGCAGGTCCACTAGAACTTGACAAAAGGCCATAAACATAATTGGACAAATAAAACTGAGCTGGAACAGGACCAAAACTGATCAACCTCACCGCAAACGTATAGGAGCTGTTCCATGTAGCCTCCAAAACGGGGTGCGCTGCCGGGTGCCCACAGCCAGGTCCCTCACATGCGCAGCAGGTGACACACAGAAACTAGCAGCAGCCAAAAACGCTACGCCCACGCGGAGCGAGCCGCGTGGGCGAGGCGTGGCTTCTCCTATTGGATCGCTGGGTCCGAGCCCACTCGTCCCGTCAAACATTTCAAGGACCTGTGTACGTTTCCCGTTGAGCTTAGCAGATTTAACTCCTCGCATTTTTAATCAGTTCGTATAACGCCGCCAATTAATTCCTCATCCGGCCACAGTTCCGCAAAGACCAACCGCGTCGCATCCCCACATTACGCTGACTGGTGGCCCATGAATTTTAATGGGCCACATGTCAGTGAAAGGTAGATTCTGACGGCTTAACCCAGCGGTGCTGCGTAGCGATTGGCCCCGGGGCCCGAGCCGTTGCTGTGCCCTGTGCTCGTCTCTTCTTCCCCAACAGAGAGAGAGGAGAGAGAGAGAGAGAGGAGAGAAGCATAGCAGAAAAGCTGCGGCGCCGGTGCGGTTCCTCTAGGAGAAGCTCGCGCGCGCGCATCGCATCGCATTTGCCGCGGAATATCTCGCCGCGTTCCTCTCCGCCGCATCGCGTTCTGCTTTTCCGGCGAGGAAAACCAGCTCAAATCGGATCGACTTCTTCTCCGCTACCGGCGAGGGCTGGCCATACTTGCCGGCAGTCACCGCCTTCACCAACGTGCCACCCATCCACCTACTGCCAGCCCCCTCGACACCGCCCCAAAACCCTCCACACCCTCCACCCAAAGCCACACCGCTGCTTTCTCTCTCTCTTTCTGCTCCTCCGTCTGCGACCTCGAAGGAGACCATCTCCCCTACTCCTCCGGCGACCAGATCTTCCCCGTGCGTGCACATTTCAAACTCCGGCCTCCCCTGCTCGGCTTTATCTTCGCCGCAAGATCTAGTCGTGGTCGCCTTTTCAGCGACTAATTTATTAGCTAAGGGCATATACACTTTCTGGTAAAGAAAGGCTTTCTGATGCTGCGCCTACAAAGGTATTGAGCTCAGCACTCTACATCTTCTTGGCTTTACGTTTTTTAGCTGCCACCTTGCCTGCTTACAATGTCGTGCTAAAATGCTGTAGTTGGGTGTACTTTGTGGAGTTGATGCCGTTGTTGTCATGTCATAATTTGTTGGTTCTAGTATGGCACTAGTTTGATTGAATTGCTTTAGGCAAGAAGTGCCCCTGTATATGTAGATCTGCTATGCTCAATGTTCTTGGACAGTTTGCTCTGCTCTTCGGTCAGTCCAGCTTGCTTGCTTGCTCTATTATTGGCGAGCAAAGTGCAAACACAGGAAGCAGCATTTTTGCCTTGGTTACATGTTGTGAGGCAACTCGTACCTCGCCTCCATTAGCTGTCGAGATCCTTACAAGGCAGAGTCCTAATGGCTAGTGTAGTGAGCGTAGCAAACCATCTTCACCGGAGCCGCCGCATATGCCTGACATCCACGACGCCTGTGCAACCATGGTGTGCTCGTCACCCACAACGGACATTAGGTCGTCGCAGCCTTGCTGGTGCTGCTCTCTCCTGAACATCAGAACTGTGCTGCTGATGGCCACTGCCTGAGTTCTTGCCATGGTGGTGAAGAGCAATGGACTGCTCTGAGATAGACAAGGATAAAATTTCCTAAATCAGTAACCCAATAATACCAAAGTCTCCAATGTAACCAAGTTTTAGTGGTACTTAACCAGCTTGGATAATTACGCGATATTGTACTGAAATCACAGACTTTTGAGTGACATTGTGTTAATTTTTTTCTCCATCTTATGTGCATTCTTGAGATTTATTCCTAAATATAGAATTATCAGAACTTTACAAATGTTCCATATGCATCTTTAGGCACAAACCACTTCAGTTGAGATGATGTAGCAACATTTCCTCTCAATTGATTCTCTATATATTCACTCTTCAAGATGGAGGAGATTTCAGTGAGTTACTTCCTGCTGTTCATTATATTCCTCTTCAAAGTGAATGGTTTTATATCAGTATCTTGTAATTTAAAGTCAAAATTCAAGCACTGAGAAATATGCTTCCTTTTTTTGTTTTGAATAAATTTTATAGCTTGGGCATCAGTATAAGGAGTGCAGGCCACGACGAAGTAGCAGCTGTCCAACCAAAGCACTTGTTGGGAAGGATCTATTGAAAGAATTAGAGCAAAAGCGATCATCACCCAATGTGATTGCAAAACTGATGGGAATTGATGTATTGCCACCTGCTTATATAGCCAATAATCGGCACCAAGAATTCAAGGATGTCTTTGAAGTGTCGGAGGAGCCACCAGACGCTGTCATAAAAGAGAGGTCTCGTCATTTCCCTAAAGGGTTGCCAGGCTTGAAGCGAAGCGCACTGAAATTAAAAAAGCTTATGCCATTAAAGTCTCCCTATGGCAATGAAACATTTTATAACAATGTGGAATACAAAAATGTCTTGGATCGCTTAAACTCACTAGAAATAAACAATCCTTTGTTTGAGAAGCGCCCCCACGATGTTAGTTGTTCCCTAAATCACCAATATGAGAAAGATACTGCAAGTACTTTCAGGAAGTACCCCGTGGGTTTAGCTAATTCTTCACTCAGACATATCAGAAATTCAGGAAAGTATGGAGATTTCAACAGCATTGTTGTTTTGGAGCCCGGCCTGCGAAAAGGCTATGATGCAGAGAACTCTTTATCCATGCCGTACCACTCTCATGTCGATAAGAATTGCAGGAGAGATAGGAAACAGAAGCAGGCTGAGTTTGCTGTGCTGGACAAAGAAAGGGTCTCTCAACATCTTCTAGATACTGAAGATGTTAATGTGTCTAGAATAAAAAGAGAAATATACTTGACTAGCAATGCCATTGATCCACTGTTAAAGGGACAGGAATCATCATTTGATCAATTCAACATGCTAGACATGAATATTACCGGATCACCTCAGAGGTATGCCAGCGGTCATGTTAACTCCAGGCAAAGCAACAAGTCATCATCAAATAGCTCGCCCTGGAAAATCTGCCGGAAGTACGAGGAAGCTGATGCTGGTTCGAAAACTCTTGCAGAGATGTTTGCTTTATCTGATTCAGAGAGGCTAAAGAGAAATTCGGACTCACATGTCCAAATTCGACACAATAAACTTGACCGGGGCAATGGTCACAGCAAGGAAGGATGCTTCATAGTTTTACCGAAGCATGCACCTCCATTGCCTCCTCATAGCTCATTGGACAGGAGTTCTTCCTGCGAAGGGTCCGCTCACAGTGAAAATTTTCCAAATACATCCATTAGTTACAACAGTGGTAAGTTTCACTTCGATTCTTTCCGGGAAAAACCAATACTGAAGCAAATTGCCAGTGTCAGCCAAGATAAGTTGAGGAATGCTTCTAGTGTCAGACATCTCACCTTGGAGCGGCGGAGACCTGCTTCTCCTTCTCATGATGATTCCAGAAGTCATTCATGGCGTCTGGCTGACAACTTTTCAACTTCTGACTGCATAAATGAGAAAGTATTGTTCACAACAGATGAGGACTTAGTGCAAAAGCCTGCTGAAACTGTACCTTCCACATTTCGCTTGCAATTATCTGGGGAACAAAAGGTCTGCAAGTCCTTACATCCATGAATTTAGTAAACCAAAAAGAAACAGAGTGAATACTTTGCTTGCATGTGGCATACTGTTTTATTATTCTCCTGTGGTTTCAATGAATTAAGCATTTTTCTGAAATGACAAAAAAAAACTTTGCTACGACCTTAAGGAGGTTTCATTCCTAACTTACCCCCAACCTGTTTAGGACAAAAGTTTTTGTTATTGCCGTTGACAAAAAAGCTTTGATATGAACTTAGAAACATGAGCATTGCTTCTTCTTCTTTTGCAATAATAAGGGTTCAATTACTGCTCCTGAATCATATTCTCATTCCATGAATTTTTATGTTTAACATTAGAACGTGTTATTCTTCTGTTTTTCAAAGTATTAAGCATTTTCTGAAATGACAAAAAAAAAAAACTACCATGAAGTCAGAAACATAAACATTGTTCTTTTTCTTTTTGTTGCAATAAGAAGGTTTCGATTACTGCTCCTGAATCGTATTCTCATTTCATGATTTTTTTTGTCTTTTAACATCAGTAGTTTGGTCTTTTCTTGCATGCATATGTGTACTTTTCCAGTATAGTAGTGTACTTGGTGTTGTCATTCTAGTATAGCAGAGTGATGTATTTGACCTTCATTTTGCCAAATATCATGCACTGGGCTCTAATGCAATTTTCATCTGTTGACAACTTTGAGCCTTAAAACGATCCATTATGTCATGCAGAGAAGTCAGTTTGTGGTGCATCACTCATCCAATTGTTTCCCTGTTTTTTTTAGGTGTCAGCATTGCCTTTTCATTGTCGTGACAATAAATGCATAACTCGTTCTAATCATACTGATGCGGCAAAGTCTCGTAAAGGCTTTAAAGAGATTGAGCAACCGAGCCCAGTGTCCATTCTCGAGCCTCCAACTGACGAAGACAGCTGTTGTTCCGGATACTTCAAGTATGACCTGCAAGACATGGCTAGTAAGTGAGACAAACTAACTTTTCCCAGTAAAAAAAGGAAAAGGCTGCACTGCAGCCACATGCACTTTTCACTTTTGAGTTTGTGTAGATTGTCAGTTATACTAAAAATGTGGAAGTTAATGCAAATAATTTGTAAAACAAGCTAAACAAGTACAACATAGCACCTGACTGAAGCATCATGGGTAATTAACATACTTTAGATAGTATTGCTCAAAAAAATTTAGAAAGCAGTGTTAAATTGAGCATTTTAAAGCACATTTCTGGATCTTCCAAAACTGAGTAGTACAGTTGTTTATGACAAAATTACTCAAACAAATATGTTTAAGCAATTTCTTGCATCATGTCTTAATTAACTGAAGTTTCTTTTTTGACCACAGATGTCGAGAAACAAATAGACGACTGTCAACTCCGAGATGAACCCGAAGTCTCCATGTCTAGTGATGATGACAATGATAATTCTTACCAATTTTTGGAAGCATTTCAGGTTGAGGAGGACAGGGACTTCTCGTATCTCCTTGACATACTTATAAGCTCTGGTATGATAGTCACTGACTGGCAACTCTTGTGCAAGTCATGGCACTTGCCTGGTTGCCCTGTTGGCCCTCATATCTTTGACAGGCTTGAGAGGAAGTACAACAAGATTACCACATGGGCAAAGCCAGAGAGGAGGCTTTTGTTTGATTTTGCGAATTCTGTTCTTTCCGAGGTCCTTGCACCATGGATCGATGTGCACCCATGGGTGAATTCTAGAAGGCAGTGCAGGCCTATTTGGGGCCCTGAAGGGCCTGTTGAGAAGGTTTGGCAGATGATGGTCAGGCAGGAAGAAGAGCTTGCCATAGGACATCCTGATGACAAGGTTCTCGATCCAAACTGGCTGGAAGTTGGTGATGACATCAATATGGTGGTAAAACAGATAGCCAGGATGTTATATGGTGACTTCTTGGAAGAAGTCATATTGGAATTCCTCTCAGGATTGGTTGTTTCATGAAAGATCAAATTAAGAACTTCCAAGGTGTCAAAGTATAATGGCAAGTTGGTGATTTGCCAGCAGAAACTTCAAGCACAATGTGCTGTAAGCCTGTAACAGCCTTTCAAGTGCAGATATGAAGCAATTTTTCTGGTCTATGATAGGGGCTATGCTTAATATGTCATGTCACTGGAGAGCATGAATGCATGATACACATGCCAAATAAATGCCCATGCAGGTTTGTGTGCAGTAACAGAAGATGTATGTCCAATACTTTGACGTGTGTATAAATGTTGAGCTTCCAAAAAGTCTTTGATTGTTATCTGGATTTCCAAATGTTATAAATTCTTTAGGATTCAGTAGCCGCAAATATGCAGCACATATTAGAGGATGCTAACATCTAAAGGCTTTTGCAACATTGAGCATGTAATCTCCAATTCCAGATAAATATTTTAATTTTAAACAGGAGAAGAGGTGAGGATCTGAAAATGTTTTTTCTTTCCTTTACGTTTCTCATTTCTAGGGCTCACTGAAGCACGTTTTTATCTCATGATTGATGGGCAACAAACATAATTGAAAAGATGGTATGTGAAAGTAACAGCAAAGCATCAACTTGCCAATGGTAATTATTTTTTAGCCATGTCAAAGCTAGATCATTCCTAGCATACATGTGTTAGATATGTATTATATAGTTATGTATTTACCATGTTGTGTGAGGATTTCCTGTATATATGCTATACCTGTACGTGTATATATATTGACTCATTGATCTCAAGATGAATAAAAGCGCTATTCATGAGAAAAACATGGTATCAGAGCCTTACTTAGGGTTAGGGTTTTTGTTGCCGTCCCTGTTTTTGGCCGCTGGTTCATCCTCTAGTCGCCACCACCGACGGTTTTGTCCGCTGTCACTGTTGCTTCTCTGCTACTACTCTTTATTCATTCTACTACTAATTTTTTTAGTCAGTATTTAGTTATTTTTCGTGGGTCTTTCGTTGCGTCCATCCAATCCCGTACCTGGGTATTCTGTTCCAGATGGCCATGTCTGTCGTCTTCGTCGTGCTCTTTATGATCTAAAACAGGCCCATCGTGTCTGGTTTGTGCGTTTTACCTTAGTGATCATCGCTGTCGGTTTCATTGTCAATGCCCATGATCCTGCTATATTTATCCATGTCTCACCTCGAGGTAGGACACTGCTTCTTTTATATGTGGATGATATGCTCATTGCTAGTGACGATCCGTCATTCATCGCATATGTGAAGAAGCATCTCAGTGAACAGTTTTTGATGACTAATCTTGGCTTGCTTACATACTTTCTTGGGATTGAGGTTTCTTTTAAGGCTGAGGGTTACTACCTCTCCCAGCAGAAGTATGTCTAGGATCTTCTTAATCGGTCTGGTCTGACTGATACTCGCACTGCTGAGACTCCTATGGAGCTCTCTTTTCAGCTTCATGCTACGGATTGTGATCTTCTTGAGGATCCTACTCGGTATCGTCATCTTGTTGGGAGTTTGGTATATCTTGTTGGATTTGTAGGCAATATTTTAATTCCAAGTTTTAGTAGGAGACAAATACAATACACTAGTGATGCAAAACTCACAACTAACAAAGAAACTACTCAACATACTTGATTATACTCAATAAAACACAAGAACTAAATCGAACATGCGCACGAACGACTTACTTGTTAGCCCGAGGTAAAGCAGAAGCCGCAGCAGCTGTGTGATGCGAACGTAGATGACGCAGAGGCACGAGCGGTCAGCAGATCTGCCGCCAGAAACCTTATTGCCGCCCGTGCGGTACTCTCTGCAACGGTTCGGAGATAGCCGCTCCCCTCCTTCCGTGTGCAGCAGGAAGAAAGGTCGGCGTGGTTCGAGCGACGCAGTATCACAGCACAAAATTGCAGGGAGAAAGGAAAAAGGATGTGCAGAATTCTATCTCATCTCCTGGACGTCTCCAGGCCCTTTTAAGGGCGCTGCAGTTATTCACTAGTAACTGCTGCGTTTAAATGCAATTATGCCTCGTAAGCGATGAATTAAGCGATGTAAATTCCCTTGTAATCGCCTTATTCAAACGTTTGAATCTCATTCAAAGCAGAGTAATGCATGGTTCAAGAAAATAGAGATGAACTTGGTCGCCAAGTGGCGCGCCACGTCACACGCATCGCGCGTCGCAAGTCACAAGTCACAAGTCACGCGATTTTCACGCGAAAATCTGGCGTATCTGCAGCAGCGTGCGTGCTGGCGTGTGTGACTACACAGAACCCTTCACATACCATCTCTATCCATATTCAAGGAGTGGAGAGGACTCCACCTTATAAATTGGTTTTCCTCTCTTTTCCTTAGCAATATGGTACTAAACAAAGCATGCTTTGGAATTAAGGAAATGGGCCATTAAATGGGCCACTTCCTAACAATCCCCCACCAATTCCAAAGCAAGAAGTAAGCAGATGATAAAGATATTGTTTGCGAGATCGTTAATATACTAGTCTTTTAGTGTAAGTCCCGTGCAGGTTGAACTTACACCTAAAATGACAAGATTCATCTTCTCACGGTGATGAATGGACTATGCCTTGAATTCACGACTTTTCGTGATCGATTTCACTTGAAATTTCAACTAGTACTAGGTCGTCAAGAACCACGCCTAAACGGAGCGTTATATGGTCATGCTCCTTATCGCTCATGAGCTTTCTAGAGAATGCCACGCTCTCGTGAACTGCGACCACAGTTAAGCTCAAGTAGGTGTATTCTTTCTAGGTATCCTGCAGGCTAATACCTTTTCCTCATTTGGACAACAGAATACATTAAGGCTTTATGCCAACCTTCCTAACGATGAAAGTACATTGTTTATTAGGACATGGATAAAATAAATATGTACTCTCTTGTTACAACATCAATTTGTTTTCCCATTGCCTACGCCACGGGATCTCCGATCAAGAAGGTATGGGTTACCATTGTGATGTAACTTAAATGGGCCTCATACCCATGTCCATAGATGCAACAGAATCGCTTTCGTGCTAACCCCTTTGTAAAAGGGTCGCAGATTTTTCTCGGTGTGAATATAATTCACGGCAATCACTCCGGAGTTTCTCGGTTTCGACGATTTAAGCCTACGCTTCACATGTCTAGAGGACTTCATATTATCTTTTGTACTTGTGACTTTGGCCAACACTGTTTGATTATCACAGTACATCAGGATTGCGGTATTGGTTTCTCAACCAATGGCAAGTCCAATAAACTCTCTCACCATTCACCTCAAGCGTGGTCGTGTCAAGTGCTACAAGTTCGCTTCCATGGTTGACCTCGTCAATATGGTGCATTTGCAAGACCTCCATGAAGCTGCAGCACCGACTAAAGTGAATACATAACCACTTGTAGCTTTGATCTCATCCGCATCGAGATCCAATTAGAGTCACTATATCCTTCTAATACGAAGGATGTCCAAGATAATGTATTCCAAAAGATGTTGTGCCTCTCAAGTAGCGCAACACTCTTTCAAGTGCCTCCAGTGATCATCACCGGTTAGAAGTAAACCGACTTAATTTGCTCACAACAAATGAAATGTCGTCTTGTGGCACCGACTAAATACATTAGTGACCCAATAATTTGTGAATATCTTAATTGATCTTTTCCTAACCCATGGTTCTTTCAAGCTTAATGCTCGCATCATAGGGTGTTGGAGAAACTTTACAATTTTCAAAGCCGAACCGGCTCAATATTTTCTCAAAGATAATGGGATTGATTCAAAGTGATCCCATCCTTGCTTTTGATCAATTTAATATTCAGAATAACATCGCCTCTCCCAAGTCTTTCATATCAAAACACCGAGATAAGAAAGATTTGACCTCGTCAATTACGGCAGTGTTTGTTCCAAATATAAGTATGTCATCTACATACAGACATAAGATAACTCCTTGACCTCCACCATAACGATAATACACGCATTTATCAGCTTCATTCACAACAAAGCCAGCGGATGTTAAAGTTTTGTCAAACTTCTCGTGCCATTGTTTAGGTGCTTGTTTTAGGCCATACAAAGATTTCAATAATCTACATACCTTATTTTCCGTCCGAAATCACAAAACCATCGGTGATCCATATAGATCTCTTCCTCCAACTCTCCATTAAGAAAAGTGTCTTGACATCCATTTGATGAACATGTAGACCATAGGAAGATGCTAACGCAAGGAGCACTCGATGGTAGTTAGTCTAGCGACAGGAGAATAGGTATCAAAGAAATCTTCTCCTCTTTCGGGTGTAACCCTTGGCCACAAGTCTTGCCTTGTATTTCTCAATAGTTCCATCAGCCTTAATTTCTTTTAAAGACCCATTTACATCCTCTGAGGTTTACACCGATAGGACGATCGTGATCTCCCAAGTCCCATTAGCCATGATAGAGTCCATCTCGCTACTGACCGCCTCTTTCCAATACTCAAGATCGGAGATGCATAAGCATCTGAAAGAGTCTTTGGCACATCATCCACGAGGTATACAATAAAGTTGTCACCAAAGGTTTTCTCAACCCTTTGTCTCTTGCTCTGCGAGGAGCTTCTGACTATATTGTTATCCTCCTCAGGAATATCACATATTGGTTCAGAAATGGTGGGAAGTTCAGAAGTTTGATTATTGTCACTTTCAATATTATCAGAATGAACATTCTCTGTCGTGAAGTAATCTTTTCTTTGTTCTCATAGGAAAGATATTCTCAAAGAATGAAGCATCTCTAGACTCCATTATTGTATTAGCAATAATCTCAGGAGTTTCTGATTTAACTACTAAAAATCTATAGGCCGTGCTATTTTGAGCATATCCTAGAAAAATGCAATCATTGCTTTTTGGTCCCGTTTTCTCTTTTCGCAATGGTATATTGACTTTTGCCAAACACCCCCAAGTTCGCAGAAAATTAACATTAGGTTTTCTCCCCTTCCATCCCTCATACGGAGTAATCTCACTCTTTTTAGTGATTACTCTGTTTAGGACGAAAGTTACTGTTAGAATAGCTTCCCCCCACCACGCCTTAGGCATACCGGCACTCTCTAACATGGCATTAACCAAATCTGTTAGTGTCCGGTTTTTCCTCTCAGCTACCCCGTTTGATTGGGGCGAATAAGGTGGTGTAAATTCGTGAACTATTCCATGCTCAGAACAGAATTGGGAGAATTCATGAGAGACATACTCTCCTCCACGATCAGACCTCAATCTTTTTATTTTCTTTTCTAGTTGGTTCTCAACCTCGGCCTTATAAGTTTTAAAGTAATTTAAAGCTTCATCCTTAGTTTTCAGCAAATACACATAGCAGTAGCGTGTTGCATCATCAATAAAAGTTAGAAAATATCTTTTGCCTCCTTTTGTCAATAATCCATTCATTTCACACAAATCTGAATGAATAAGGTCTAAAGGTGCCAAGTTCTTTTCATCCTCTAATCTCTTAAAGGGTTTTCGAGGTTGCTTTGCTTGCACACAAGACTGGCACTTTGACCCTTTGACAATTTCACATTTTGGAATTAAATCTAATTTGGACATTCTAGCAATACTATCAAAACCAATATGACAGAAACGAGAATGCCAAATATTTGCCTCACATTTATTTAAACCAGTTGCAATATTCAGATTATAGCAAGACTCTAAAATACTTAGGCGGAACAAGCATCCGCTCTCATAGCCTTACCAACAAACTTTCCGAACTTAGACATTACAATTTTATTTGACTCAAAACTAGCTTATAGTCATCCCTACATAGGAGAGAACCACTAGCAAGGTTCTTCTTTATTGTGGGAACATCTTGCACGTTCTTCAAGTGGGCGGTCTTCCACAAGTAAACTTGGATCCACCGTGCCAACACCAAGAACAGAAGCATGCGACCCGTTTCCCATTAGGATGGAGGAAGCCCTGCTGCCTGATAAGAAGAAAACAAGGAAATATCGAACATACGTGAACATTAGCACCGTATCAATCCACCACTCGGTAGATTGACATGCTAAAAGACAACGGTGGATTACCATACCCTCCGAAGTCGAGGCCTCGCTTATGATCACGTTAACGACCTTCTTCTTTGGTGTTCACCATCTCGATTTTGCAAGCGGCGGTCCTTTGCCATATGACCGTCTTTTCCGCACACAAAGCGGTGATGTCCTTCAAATCCTTTTCTCGGTTTTCTTCTTAAAGCTAGTTGTCTTGTTCGGTTTGTTGGATTTGTATTCTTAGCAAGTCCTTTTACGTATGATGTTTGCATTGTTCGGGTAGATGTGCTAGGTGCATCTTTTGCTCTTGCTTTTCTTCCACATCGAGGGCGCAATGAGATCCTCAGAAATCTCTTCCTCTTATGTTTTAAGCTAGTAGCAAAATCCCGCCAAGAGCGGGGAGTTTAGCAACGATGCCCGCACCACAAACTTTGGAGGCAACGCACGACCTAAGTGCGCAATCTCACCGACTAGTAGTCGGAGATCATGAGCTTGTCCAACTACGGACTTACCCTCATCCATGCTAAAGTCAAAAATTGCTCACATATGTAGAGCCGGCGACCGCCTCGCCTCTGCATATTTGTTCTCTAGTGCATCCCACAACTCGTGGCGGATTTGAAGTCCATGTACACATCATAGAGCGATCCGCGAGCAGTCGAGAATGCGACCAAGGCGATTGTTCGCATTATCAAACCGCATGGTGCGCTCAATCGTAAATGGATCTGCGGTGGATAACCCACCACAGCCCCAAAGACATGAGCCAAAACTTGGCTCTAGTCTGCCATCTACGAAAGTTCTGACCAGAAAACCTCTCAGGTTTCATCGCATCAGAAGCATTAGCCATTTCTGTATTGCAACAAAATTCACAATAAGGTTTCTGGATTGTTGGATTTGTAGGCAATATTTTAATTCCAAGTTTTAGTAGGAGACAAATACAATACACTAGTGATGCAAAACTCACAACTAACAAAGAGCTACTCAACATACTTGATTATACTCAATAAAACACAAGAACTAAATCGAACATGCGCACGAACGACTTACTTGTTAGCCCGAGGTAAAGCAGAAGCCGCGCAGCTTGACGCAGGTGTAACGTAGATGACGCAGATGCAATGCGGCGGTCGCGCAGATGCTGTTGCCAGAAACCTTATTGCCGCCCGTGCGGTACTCTGCGGCAGCGGTTCGGAGATAGCCGCTCCCCTCCTTCCAGTGCACGGAAGAAAGGTCGGCGTGGTTCGACGGCGCGAGTATCACAAAGACAAAATTGCAGGGAGAAAGGAAAAAGGATGTGCAGAATTCTATCTCATCTCCTGGACGTCTCCAGGCCCTTTTAAGGCGCTGCGATTATTCACTAGTAGCTTCTGCGTTTAAAAGCAATTATGCACCTGTAAGCGATGAATTAGCGGTGTAAATTCCTTGTAATCGCCTTATTCAAACGTTTGAATCTCATTCAAGCAGAGTAATGCATGGTTCAAGAAAATAGAGATGAACTTGGTGCGCCAAGTGGCGCGCCACGTCACGGCGCGTCGGCGCGTCGCAAGTCACAAGTCACGCGATTTTCACGCGAAAATCTGGCGTATCTGGCAGCGGCGTGCGCGCGTGTGTGACTACACAGAACCCTTCACATACCATCTCTATCCATATTCAAGGAGTGGAGAGGACTCCACCTTATAAATTGGTTTTCCTCTCTTTTCCTTAGCAATATGGTACTAAACAAAGCATGCTTTGGAATTAAGGAAATGGGCCATTAAATGGGCCACTTCCTAACATATCTTGTGAGCACTTGTCCTGATATTGCTCATATTGTCCATATCTTGAGTCAGTTCATGAGTTGTCCTACTCATCTTCACTATAGTCATCTTCTTCGTGTTCTTCGCTACTTGCGTAGGACCATTTCTCGTCGTTTGTTTTTCCCTAGCTCCACCTCACTCCAGCTTCAGGCGTAATCTGATGCGACCTGGGCTAGTGATCCTTCTAATCGTCGTTCTCTTTCTGCTTACTGTGTTTTTCTTGGTTCCTCCCTGATTGCCTGGAAGACAAAGAAGTAGACTGCAGTTTCCGTTCGAGTGCAGAGGCTGGGTTGAGAGCTATGACAGTTGTGACAATAGAGATTATTTGGTTGAGATGGCTACTTGCAGATTTTGGTGTACCTGTGAGGAGACCTACAACTCTTATGACTGACAGTACAGGAGCTATCAGTATTGCCTGTGATCCAGTGAAGCATGAGCTCACCAAACACATTGGTGTGGATGCTTCATACACTCGCTCCCAAGTGCAAGAGGGAGTATTTGCTCTACAGTTTGTGCCATCAGAGTTACAGCTTGCTGACTTCTTCACGAAGCCATAGATTAGGACACAATATTTGTATTTTCTCTCCAAACTCAGTGTGTGTGATCCACCATGAGTTTGAGGGGGTGTTAAGGATAGAATATGACTGTTATTTGTTTCCTTATATACCTTGATTTTCTTATCTGTATATAACATATTTCTCTGTATATCCTCTTGTACTCCTTATATATATTACCCTTTAGGTCTCATGAATATAAGCACAATATTCATAATTCTTCGATCTGTTGTTTGTGTTGTTGTTTAGTCTAATTGATGTGAGTTGCATTATGCCGAGTGCAGCTTTGTTTTGATGTGGATATTGGAATCAATCTTCAGTTCTGATGTGGCAGATGATTCTGAGTACATAACTGCCGCTGTGTTTCGGTCTACAGAGTCCTGCTCCTGCGTAGCGATGGCCGGCATGAGCCCTTCCCCGCTATCGGCAAGTAAGTTGGGGTTGATCCTCTCCTAGAAAAGAGGCTGTGCTGGGCCTGTTTGGAACAGGGATTGATCAAGTGATAAGAAAAAAATATGTGAAAGTAGTAGGGATGCAATGGTAAAATACAAGAATATAAAACACATGAATGAGTGTTTGGATCAAATGCAGGAAAAACGTAGGAGACTTTAACATGTGTGTACGTGTGAGAGAGAAAGGGATCAAGTGGAAGAGGGATTGCCTTGAATATTCAAAGGAAAATTACCCGTGAGGATCGTACCTATTTTTTCTCTCTTTGGATAGTAAAAGCATGTGATGTTTCATTTCTAGTCTATTTGAACTTATTTGTAACAAAATGTTTTGTTGTTGTTGTTGTCGTTGGATAGTAAAAGCATAGGAAGGAGAGCTCGGAAAGGAGTTTGAGGATAACTCCTGAAGGAGTGGAATGTGCCAATTGGCCCAATTCCCCCTTCCAAACTGGCGTTTACCAGAAGAGTTGTGCCGCCATGAACACAAGTGCAGAACTGAAATCAAACAAAGTTTTGATTAGTTTGCAGTTTGGCACTGGAATTGCGTGTTGCAACCAATAAACACCATCGGAAATTTTCATTTCTTTTTTTGCAATAGTAAGAGCCGCAACCTTCAAAGTCTCGATGTCTCTCATGCCTATGTAGTATGTATTAAGTTGCATACATCAATCAGTTCATCTAAAAGCTTAAACTGATGAGGAAAGATGAGCAATTCACTTATACTTCAACATTTCCCCTCACGTGTAGATTCCCTTAGGTCTAATACGTGGAATAGAAGTGGATTGGTCTTGAACTCGGGACCTCTTGGCTCTGATACCATATTGAGTTGCATGCATCAACCAAGTCACCCAAAAGCTTAAACTGATGAGGATAGATGGATAATTCACTTATACTGCAACAGTATATTCACGGACAAACGATTGCTATGCATGACTTGTCTGTCGCGGAAGAGTTGGGACACCCTGGTTGGAATATATGCAGGTTGCTATCTCTAAGAATAACTTTAGATTATTATCGGAAAGGGTACACTAAGAAAATACCAATAACCAACCTATCATAGCCATCACAGTCCGTTACGTTTAGCATGGTGCTATTTTCTGTATGCCATCAAACATGCATTTTGCATAGCTTGCAGCATAATCTCAATTAACCTCCATGTGAATTGTTCAGTTCAAAGGATAATGAGAGTTAAAAGTTCTAACTATTCCAGGCTGATCTAAAATCTTCCTTATTTTGATTATTTTCAGCTGATGACATCAATGTGATAGTGTGTAGGTTAACCACTTGTATTTTTGTGATAGCCTGTATGTTAACCACTTGTATTTTTGTTGTAGAGTGCCACATAGATTAGAAGAATTTGTGCAGAGTCTATCAGTTTTTCAAGAGTGATAAAGTTACCAAATCATATGTTGTGTCACCACTCACAAGTGCAGGTATAACTGGATAAACAAAATGTTTCCACCCTGACATCTCCAATTTTTTTAAAAGAAAATCCTGGAATTTATAGTTCTATAGTTTAGTTATTTCATTCATAGCTAATGGTTGCAGTCTGAGCTCATTTTATTAACTGAAATACTGAATTACACTTTTCTTTCAATCATTCAACTAGGAAAACCTCAGTGGCTCAGGATACTCAGCCTATTTCATCCTCGGTTCCTCATCATCAAGCTAAAAAGATAAGCAGCACCACAATCTGAGTGCATTTCCTAAGAACCCTACAACTTTCTGTACTATTGTGTTAGATCACTATACTTCCTTTGAGTGATCCACGTGATGCAATTGTTTGTTATATTTACTATTTGTTGCTCATGGCTTTACCCAAATTTTAGTTTAGTTTTTGATCCCATCCTCGATTTTCGTCCTGGCTTCGCCACTGCCCTGGTATATATATGCATGAGCTGTGTTAGAGTCCTATAAACTCGTCCGGATACTGACGTAGGAAATCAAAATCAAAATATTGTTACCATCGTACTCCAAAAAACAAACATCTACGTGCTGGTACTCCCATGAGGCCATGAAAACCTGAACGTCTGCTGGATCAAAATCAAAAGATTGTTATGAGCATACTCCAAAAAACAAATACGGACTTGCTAATTAATACTCCCACAAGGCAACTAACGACCTGCACGTCTGCCGGAGTATTCACGCAACTGAGAACCTGCTAATACTAAGCGGTTCTGCATGCACGGCGAATCATCGGAGTATTCACGCAACTAATGGGTATCCACCGCTACTACGGAAAACCATATTACAGAAGGTTCAAAAACATAATTACAGATGGTTTTTTGAACCGTCTGAATTTATGGATCAGTGATAATCGAATGTTATCACAGACGGTTTTCAAACCGTCTGTGGTGTAAATATCACAGACGGTTTGTAACTAAAAACCGTCTGTGATAGCTGATAATCACAGACGGTTTTTAACTAAAACCGACTGTGATAGATGATAATCACAGACGGTTTTTAGTTAAAAACCGTCTGTGATAGCTGATAATCACAGACGGTGGGCAGCGGCGGCTCAGGCCGTCAGGCGCTGTGCTCGGCGAGCGATGGATCTCCAGCCTTGTCGCTCCGGCTACCGATGTAGAGATGGGGAATTTTGGGGATTGATTAGATTGGGGATTGGTTCTTGGTTGGGAAATTGTTGCTTGCTTCCAACCAAATTGGTTCAATTGTGGGCTTCGGTATTTGGTGGGCTTTGCTGGGTATGTTGCATGGTTGGCCCAGTATGAATAATGCTTCTTTTACATATAGACTCTTGTTCACACTTTCTTCTGCATCTTTCTTGACCAAGACTATCGACGGCCGACTGCCCCCAATGGCATAGTGGTGGCGCCCCCGCCGGACCTAGGGGGCTACAGGGGGTACCCACTCTTCGATTGAAGGTAGAGGGCGCCAGCCCCCCTTGCCCCCCGTTCGGTCCGCCACTGGACAAGGCCCAACTGTGCCTTCATATCTACCCCACGACCCGCCCTACCCCACGTTCCCCAATCCCCACCCAGTAGGCGGCGGCTGGCCAATCAATCGAACATGAGAAGAGACGAGACCGAGAGAGGAGAGTGCACCTGACCTAAGGGTTGAAAGAAACCCTATGGGCTACGCCGCTAGGCTGGCGACCAACAACGGCGCTATGCGATGAGGAGGATGGGATGCGTCATCGAGCGGAGAAGGTGCCAAGGCAAGGGCCTGGCTGGGGCGGCAGTGCAAGGAGCCGAGGAGGCGAGGCCATGGCCAGTGGTAGCAACATGGCAAGCTAGGGTGGAGGGAGCCGGGGAGGAAACGATGGAGGAGCCGAGGAGTGCCACGTGTGGGCGCTAGGTGGGCTACGCAGTTGTGTCGCTGCCTGTGTGGTCTCTTTCCTGTTTGATATGTAGCTTGGACTTGGAGGTATGAGCTGTATTGCAAACTTCAGCCATTGTCAATCTAATTTGATTGCCCTCTGCATTTCAAGATCAATTTGGAACAATTATCTTGATTAGTTGATTTCTTTCATTCTTTACTCTTTAGCAATTAGCATATAGCTATACACTCTTCTATATATTCTGATCATAAATTTGAATTGCACATAGTATATTTCCTACGTTTATCTTAATTTACCATAGTCTTTTATGCCCATCCTATCTATTTTTACCCTAGGTTCGCTACTGCCGATAGTTTGACAGAGACGACCTGCAGAGGAATCCTTGTCGTAGCCTGGTAGGACATATCCTAAAACTGACAGGTGGGGTTCTTATGGATTTATCCGATAGTAACGGCACGGCAATACTGAGGCAGTAGTAAGACTGAAACTGTCCAGTAATGTATCCATTTTTGCAAACTTGATGCTACTTTACTTGAACATTATACATGATGCAAATGTATTTTCCTTCATTTTGGACTCTGCCGCATGTAAACTTCGAGCTGAATGCCTGAATGTGTCTGTTTGGAGCCTCTCAGTTCATCCGTCAGCCAAAAAGAAGGGAAAAATAGAGGAAAGGATCGGGCATTTACATTTTCTATTACTGTACAGGGGTGTTCGGCAGGGCATAAGCCGGTCGGCTTTTGACAACCGCTACAGTACCTAACTTTTAAATGGAGTATTTTCTCAAGACGAGACCTACAAGTTAAACGTAGTACACGTTAAAAGCTTAACATCTGTACCAGCCAAAATCGCAAGTGAGTATCGATCTCTCCGTAATCTGTACCGTAAAGCTATAAGTCATAAGCCGCAATAAAAAAGAACAGGCCCTGAGCAACCACACAGGCATGCATATCGCTCAGGTCAGGACTCCTTAAGTGCACTCATGTTCATAGCCATCATCAAACTCATTTATGCACCCCCTCTTCTATTTCGGCCTATATAAACTCTGCATGACTCGCTGCTAGTCTGCTGAATATGTTCACAATCTCATGTATCCTGCTCTACGCTCATTTCCTGACCTCTTTTATCTACATGGATATATATATATATATATATATATATATATATATATATATATATATATATATATATATATATATATATATATATATATATATATATGTATAGGCCTTTGGGTATGTCTCTTGTATTTATCCGTCGAATTTATTTCTTATGTATACATATTATAGTAGGATTAGGAGGTGCCGGGAATGTAGGATCGGGCCATCTGTGGGGAGGACGTGCAAGTACCACAGCATGGTTTGATAGTGCAAAATAGGATGGAGCACTGTGGCACTGCCAGCCATGATGGACTGCCCGAATTAGATAGGTGTATCTTAAAGAAAGTTCAAAAGATTATGTTACGTTGTAACTCGCAAATGACCATCAAAGTACATTAGGACTGGAATGGACGACCGTGAGTTGAAGACTGAGGCTAGAGTTTGAGTTAGACAACAAGAATAAGAGACAAGATCTACTGCTGATTAAGTACAAACTTTAAAGAATCAAAAGGCAAGAGAGATTCAGAAGATATCACTTTATTGCACTTACAAAATTCCTCCTTGTATATGTTGTTAATGTTGATCGAGAAAGAGGACATGATATGATCTTTTACGTGTCATAAAACACACACTTCGAAATAGCAATCATCCCTTCAACCTCTTGGGGGTTAATCTTTAGACAGAAATTTAGTGACTGCTTTAGCTTCTACGTTAAGAGGAGAGCTAATCATCAGCCTAGGGAAGCTTATTGTGCTTTTATTTTTTGTTTCAATTGAATGACTGAGGTGCATAGTTTGTTTTTCATTTAAGGAGTTGGATTGTCCATTGGTTTATATTCTAAATTAGGAAGACAGCTATATATTTGAGGAATAAAGAGAAATATATATGAAGTAAAGTTTAAACAATATTGTGCGGGAGACTGAACTAGTTACTATCGAGTACAAGCTTTTGGTTCTCTTGGGACGCACATGGCCTTTAAAGAGCGCCACATGTGTGCTGATCGAGCCGATCAGGTCAGGCAGGAATCCTTGAAAAGTGCAGTCATGTCCATAGCCATCATCAAACTCGTTTGTGCACTATATATCACAGTCTCATTGCTTCTGCTCTAAGCTCATTTCCTCGTCCCTTTAATTTTACATGGATATACGTATAGCCCTTTGAGCATGTCTCATGTATTTGTCTGTCAGATTTCTTTTTTAGAATGTACATAGCATAGTTGCAGGCTTAGTAGGTATCGGGAATACATGATCGAAAACAATGCGTATCACCTTTGCACAGCTGCAGCCACATTTGCTGCCACGAAAAATAATAAAATCCGACAATATAAATATAGGTGGTGTCTAGAGAGAACTTAAGTGTTTATTTGTTAAATAGCACTTAAATTTTGAGCTTTTAAATCTAGATCTAATGAGTGAAATCACTTTGCCTTCTCCCTTCCTATTTGAGTATTATTTTGTTAAGGGGTATTTAGTTTTTTAGATGTTAAATGCATATCTACGTCCATCCATTAGTTTGCTCATTAATTATTAGTATGTGATGTAATATATTAAGAAATATTCTAATACATATTATTCTTTTTTATGGTATTCTTACATCAATTATATACTAGTTTCATATAAATTAAACTATGTAAAAAAATAATATGACAATTTGTAAAAAAGAGGAACAAAAACAGCTATACGGAACACAACAAAAAACTATACAAAACCCTACTTTGTCATTTATGTTGTGGCCCCCGATGATACTAAGCAAAATGATTACTCCCTTATCACATTGTTGACACAGAAAAAAAATCATAAAGCACAAACAAACCAACTAAAAGCAAGAGGGAGGAGGAAGAGCTTAGCTGTAGGCGCTAGGAGGAGAAGGCACAAGCGACAGGGAACAGCATGCCCTAGGAGGAGGCGGTCACAATCTTCCCCAAGCAAGAACCTGCACTACCGACAGGGGAAAGCAACCACCCCAGCCACCTCTCCAATCTCTTCCCAAAACCAAGCATACGGCCATCTGACCGAGGTGAGCCACACAAACATTTCTCCAACCATTTTGTTGCCTTCCAAGACCACACAGATAGCACATGTATTCACTAAGCACCCATAACATAGCATGAACTCAAGTAAATCGAGAGAGGACGGGGTAGGAGAAGAAAATAGGAGTAAAGGGGGAGGATGAGGAGGCGGATCGGAGCTGGTGGGTAATAGCCCCGACATAGGGCCAACATAGGGTTACTAGAAGAAGGGCAGAGAGCTCGAGCGGCGAGGAGCCGGAGTCGGTAAGGGCCGAAGAAGTCGATGTAGAGGGGAGGGAGCTAGAGCCGAGGGTGCTGGAGGGCGGAAGCCGCGCAAACAGCCGGCAGTGGTGGCCGAGCTAGAGGCGCAGCAGGCAGAATGGACCGTTAGGGAAGCCGGAAGGCGACGACGGCCGGGGTAGGGCACCGGCGGCGGACACCATGAGGCGACACGAGATGCGGCGGAGCAGAGCTGAGGGGAGGTGGCACTGGAGGCAGAGGCACCGTGGCTGAGGAGGGGCCAAGGCGGCGCGGCGCCGAGGGCAGGAAGCACCGGCAACGGTGAAGCCGAGATCCAGATTGGTGTGAGGAGAGGTAGATGCAGGAGAGAGAGAGAGAGAAGAGATGAGGAGTGAGGGGAGCCGATCGGGTAAGAAAAGAAAGAGGGAGGAAAAGAAAAAGGAAAAAAGAAAATAAAAGAAGAGGAGGAGAGAAAAGGAAAATAAAAGGGGAGAAAAAGAAAGAAAAGAAGAGAAAAAGGTTAAAGCGCGTACGAATAAGATTTATTCGCAAGTTTAGATGACGTGATTCCTTAAATTATGGCCATTTGGGTAGCAGGGCATCGAAAAGGTGTCTAGAGAGAGGTTATTGGTATCAGGTTTGCGCGTAGGAACGTTGTTGGTTGTCTATACACGTAGAACCAATGTTGTCCGCATACTTGTGTGAATTGCAATGTTGAGTTGAGAGTTCAAGTGATGCTTACAGGTGGAGGTCTCGGTTTGGCGTCCTTCATGCATCGTCCCTGAGAATAAACAGGCAAGTACATGGTAGAGCTGTAAATAATAGTTATTGTGAAATATGTAATGTTTACAGTATTTGCTGCTGCATGATTGGCGATGATACTTGTGATACATAATAAACTATTCGAGTATAGCATTCATAACATGAAATATGCATTACAAGTCCAGGATGGTGAGAAAGTCAATAGCTATAAGTATTCATAACATGAAATATGCATTACAAGCCCAGGATGGTGAGAAAGTCAATAGTTATGAGTAAAGCTATTGACTAGTCTGACGTGCTTTTGAAAAAGACCTACTTGGGTAAACACCTCCACGGAATGGAGGAAAAGTACTACTTTGATAGGCACCTCCATGGGATGGAGGTGACATCGACGGGTGTGTTCTTCGCTTTACCGGTATAAGCTACTGGAGGAGAAAGAGATTTATCATTGCATTGTATTGTATTAAGTGTGATTTGAGGTGAGATATTGAGAATTATGGAGAACGATTGTGTTATAACATGTTTATTGAAACATGTGAGAACAACACGGTGAGGTTGTTGTCTGTACTTATGATAGTGTTTATTGGTCTATTATGTGCTTGCTGAGTGTTCGTACTCATGCTTGCTTTGTTGTTGTTTTTAGGTGACTGTTGAAGGCATCATGCATAGGCAGGAGTAGCACAATTATTTCACGTGCAGCAGTAATTCACACATCATGTTTAGTTGACATATTTGGAATTTGATGGTATGACAGGTAGTTAGTGTTAAAAATATGTCATAACAAGAAATTTTTAATCTTGTATAGCATGACTTCCTTTTAGGTAATTGGTAAATTTATGCTTTTGCTTCTGTGCTTAGCGTCAAGTCTATGACTTTTGCCGTTTGGTTGATACTTAAATAGAGGAGTCGCTGCATAAGACCAACGGTAAAAGTTGAAATTGGTAGCACCATATGGTAGATGGTAGCACTTTATGCCCAGAGGAGGAGCCGGGGTGTTACAATAAAATACACAAAATCATTGACCTTATCTTCTTGCAAGGGTCATTACATTTCAGGACACGAAATCACAGCATAACGGTCAGATGAAAACAGAGGATGGAGTACTCATTTGCCCTTGTTAACCTATGGTACAGCATAAGACCCACGGTTTATTTGTACACATCTCAGGTAAATTTTATCCTGCCTACACCTACAGAACTGCCTGTATGTAATCACCCTGATATATACACTGATGTTTGACCGGTTTGTAAGATGGAAAACTCTAGTTCTCATCATCCGTGTCAATGCTGGAGAGCAAGCTCTTCAATGTCTGATTACTGCATGTAATCACCAGGCTTCCAGCTGAATGCCTGAATGTGTTTGTTTTTTAAGTCTCTTCAGTTCATTCGTTAGCCAAAAACAGAGAGAAGAATCGGGCATTTACTTTTTCCAGCACTGTACACCAACCACACAGGCATCATATCGATTGCAGCCATGTTCATAGCAATCAAACCCATTGGTGTACTGCCTCCTCTATTTCGGCCTATGTAAGGTCTGCATGACTGCTAGTCTGCCCCCAATGTTCAGAGTCTTTTATTTGCATGACTGTTTGTTTATGTCTCTGAGGATGTCTCTTGTATTTGTCTGCCAGATTTCTTTCTGAGATGTACATAATATATTAGGCATAGAGGTATCGAGGAGGTAGGATTGTGCTTCTCAGGTTATTATGGCAAGCCGCTGTGGAACCAGGTCTCGGATTACCTGGACAGTAGTCCGAGGTCTGATAATCAAAGTCCATGTAAAATTTATGAAAATTTATAAAAGAAACAGAGTTAATTCAAGAATCGACCGAAAAGTAGCTGGTACAATCTTAGGCTTAGACTTAAACTCGTTCCACCCCTGACTGACAAGGCAACGCTCGATGCCACCGGAGTAGACGGAGGCTGCAGTGCCCGTATCTTCACCCTAGCGCCAAGTCCCACATGGCGCCATGTTATACGCCAGGCGCAGCACGGCGGCGACCGCCGTCGTGACGGGAACGGAGGTTACACTGGAAACTTTGTTAGAAATCCCTTCTTTTCAATATTTTATAAACGCCCCGGATTGTGGACAACTACTTCCCCGGTAAACGTCCGATGTAACATTAACGGTCCAGATTGAGAATAAGAACTGGCAGGTAACTTTTTCGAAAAACACCTTGTGATTACAGATCTGAACTAATAGCCCCACGAACTAGATCAAATAAAATCCGCTATCCAAATTGGTTCGCTAGTTACCGTTAGATCGAGCTTAGACGAATAGGATGCATACACTTTTACTAAAAGGGTCCTTAAACTATACTGGATTTACACTCCTCTTCGCCACGCCCCCTGACCAGTGTCCCAGGTCAAAGCCACCTCCTTACCAGACGGCTCCGCCTCCGCCTCCGGCGCCCCGCCTACACCGACGGTTCTCTCGTATACGCCATCGGCGCGTTCGACCGCGCCGGCGACGCAAACCTCGCACGCGCGCCGCCGTCGGTCTGGGTGTACAACCTGCAGGACGCCGCCGTCGGTCTGGGTGTACAACCTGCAGGACGCCGCCGTCGGTGCTGTGAACCTCCAGGCTCCAGCTGAGATTCAGTTGCTGTTGGTCTCCATCCCTTGCCTTTGATCAGTCAGCTGGGCGAATTATGAATTCGATCACTAATCCAACTGATGGGCATTACTTATTTAGGATTATTGGTAAACTCGATGTTACTTTACTCAATCATTATACAGGTCGCAAATGTATTTTCTTTGTAGTTTGGACTCTGCCGCATGCATGCAAACCTCCGGTTTGAATCGCTGAATGTGTTTGTTTTAGGACTATTCAGTCTATTCTCAGTCACAAAAGGGAAAAAGACTCAGACATTGAGTTTTTTTCTCCAGTACTGTACTGTACACCAACCACGCATACATGCATATCGCTTCCGTATATGTTCAGGTCAGGACTCCTTCAAGTGCAGCCGTGTTCATAGCCATCACCAAACTCTTGTCCACTCCTTCTATTTCGGCCTATATAAGGTCTGCATCAGCATGACTTCGCTAGTCTGCTCCCAATAGTTCAGTCTCATTATTCCTGCTCTAATCTCATTTCCTCATCTTTTTTTTTTGTACTTGCAATGGGTGCACGTATAAGCCTTTGAGCATGTCTCCTACATTTGTCCGTCAGATTTTTTTTTCCTTTGATGCATATAGTATAGGTAGGCTTAGGAGGTATCAGGAATGGATGACTGAGTAGCTTCGACCGATTATGTAGAGGAATGTTTCATAAGTGCACATTGAGGCAACCTCAGATTTCCGGCTAGGATCTTAAGAGTGCATGCGAGGATGCAAGTGGAACACAGCATGCATGTTCCTTGTCTATGAAGACTGAGACTTGCCATTAGCCATAGCTACTGAGACTGGCATTAATTCTTCTGCGGGAATTTGATGATGCTTAACTTAATAATTCGATGTTACTTAAGAATTATACATGACGCAAATGTATTTTCAGTTAGTTGGACTCTGCCAAATGTAAAGTCCAGCTGAATCGCCGAATGTGTTTGTTTTAGGGCTTAAGTAATTGAGTTCATTCATCAGTCACAAGAGAGAAAAAGTCTCGGACCTCTTAAGTCTTCAGTTCATCATCAACCACAGAAGAGGAAAGACTCGGGCATTGATTTTGTTCAGTACTGCGCGCACACCAAAATATTTCGGACAGGCGTGGTTTAAAGGAGCTAGCGTCACATGCATGCTGAGCCGATCATGTCAGGGTTTGAAGAATTACTGCTTGTTCAAAGGAAATAGATTAAGAGTAGCACCAAAGGAGACGAACAAGGTTTAATTGTTTGCTTGTTTGTTTTGCCACAGCAGAGTAGTCGACAAATTAAAATACCTTCAGTTGAGGCAAAAAAAAATCAGGCTTATGCCCATCGATTACAATTTAAGACAAGATGGATATTTACACTTGACAGGCCACAGCACAAGGAGCATAGCATAGAATCTGGATTATTTGCATAGAATCTGAATTCCTCCTCACTATTCCTGCTACTCCAAGTTCATTTCCTGTTTTGTATTATTAAGGCCACAGCACAAGGAGCATAGCATAGAATCTGAATTCCTCCTCACTATTCCTGCTACTCCAAGTTCATTTCCTGTTTTGTATTATTTGCATAGGATACACATTTGTAACCATTTGAGTGTGTCTCTTGGATTTGTCTCTGCCAGCTTTCTCCTCCTCTTCAGCGTACATGATATAGTAGGCTTAGGAGGTATCAGGAATGTAGGATTAACCTTATTCAACTTGGCAGCATCAGATTGTTCGACACGTGCGACTAAGTGAGCTAGCAGGTGTTTGAGCATGTACAGAATATGTTTATTGGCTATGTAAGTATTTATCAACGATCTAAACTTCGTACTAAAAATTTCTTGTACAAGAACCGAGAATTAATAATTTGTTAGACCTGCCTTGCTCATTAGAGCTTCTATTTCTGACTTCTAGCTTCTTACTTGTCTTTTTTCTGATGATATGGTTTTTTAGAGTTTTTTACTTTTCTTTTTTTTTATTTCTTTTCATTATCCGTAATAATATAACATTTTAATTTTTTAAATTTTAATTATACTAGAAAAACTATCAGCAACTACAATATATTTTTAATCGCTACAGTGCAAAAAAGACATAAGATAGGGCTTTTAAGCTTAAATAAACACCACGGAATTCATTTGGAGATGTAGCGACTATCAACTCCCGTAAAAGAGAATATTGTTTGGGTTTTGCTTAAGAAATCAATACACTCCCCGTGATATGTTTTTTTCAGGGAAATGAATGGCTAATGCAATTTCTGAACAAAGACATGCGTCTCCTGAAAGTTGACTGTAAATTGTTGAGGGTACGGTTGCATATATGAATATAGAACAGATGCCATACTTCTCCCAGACGGAAAACAAATCACGTTTGCACAATTGCAGCCACATAAAACTAGAATCGGACAATACAAAATATGCAAAATCATTGAAGCTTCAGACTCATCTGATCTTCTCCTTTGGTAGATTACGTTTAACGACACAAAAATCAGGACATAATTCTCAATGGAAAACAAAGATGGATCTACTCTTGCATTTACGTAAGCATTATACATGATGACGCATGTAAACATCCAGCTGAATGCCTGTGTGTTTGTTTCAAGCATCTTCAGTTTTCTAGTTCATTCACAAGCCACCAAAGAGAAACAGAGAGAGAAGACTCGAGCACTAATTTGTTACAGCGCTTCGCACAAGCAATGCACATGGTTTTAAGGAGTTCAGATTTCTGTTCACTTGAGAGTTGAGACGCGTGGTTTTAAGGACATGTTCTTTACCTCACAAGCCAGCAGCTTTTAGCTTTTGTTACAGTACCTAACTTTCAAACAGAGTATTTTCTTAAGACGGGGTCTAGAAGTTAAATGATCTATACGTTAAAAACTCAATATTTATACCAACCAAAATTGTAAGTATCTGTCTCTCCGTAATCTGTACCGTAAACAGTCAGAATTCAAAAATTTCAACCAAAAGCTAAAAACTGCAGCTAAAAAAAATAGGCCCTAAAGAGCGCCACATGCATGCTGAGCTGGCCGGGACTCAGGACTCCTTCAAGTGCAATCAATTTCATAGCCATCATCAACTCATTTGTCTATTCCCCCTATTGTGGCCTATATAAAGCCTTCATGACTCTGCTGTTCTTCTAATGTTCACAATTTCGTCAGTCCATTTCCCGGTTTCTTTTATTTAGATGGATGCATATACATATGACCTTGAGCATACCGGATTTCTTTTTAAATGAACATGCTATGGTACTATGGTAGGCTTGGGAGGTATTGGGAATGTAGGATTGACCAGCTAAATATCATCCTGGATCATATTTTGTACACATGTGCAACCAGACTACCAGGCCTTTTAATGGGAAGACAATGCATATCACTTTTTGCACAGCCGCAGCCACATTTTCTGCCATCGTAAAGTAGAATCTGACAATACAGATTATACAAAATCATTGACCTTGAGACTTTTCTCCTTGCATGGGGCATTACATTTCACGACACAAAATCAGAGCATAATGGGCAGAGGAAAACAAAGATGAAGCACTCATTTGCTCAACCTATGGTACAACATAAGAGTTTATTTGTACACTTCTCCGGTAAAGCTTTGTCCTACCAACACCTACAGAACTGTCTGGCATGTAATCACTCTGATACACTTTGTCTCACAGTAACCTAAGGCCAAAAAACTCACAGAAATTTAACCGGTTTGTAAGATGGAAAACCTTAGTTCTCATCATCTGTGTCGATGCTGGAGAGCAAGCTCTTCAATGTCTCATAGGTCATGAAGGCAATTCCAACACCAGGAACAACCTTTAGGTACTCGGGGATGATGCCTCTATAGAAGCCACGAAGACCTTCCTTCTGAAAGATTTGGCAGATGGTTCCAGTTATGCTTGATTTGTAGACAGACGCTGTCCCAGCTGCCCCATGTAGTTGCATCCGCCGCTTTACAAGATCAAGAGGAAATGTGGCTGCAATATTGAATGTAACATTAACCATTGGAAATGTCAAAATTCAGTTCTTTATATGATTTCAAAAATCAATTTAGCAATGCAAATACATGGGTTATAACTTTATAATTAGAAATTTTTTGCTGCCTAGAAGCACAACAAATGAAATCATAGAAGATTTTTCTTATTATGTAAGTGATTACCAATTATTTCAAATTTCAATGCATGTCATGGTTTTGTTTATTCAGTCAGGTAAAATCAACAATGAAGGTCATTAAGAGTCAAAGATCACTTACCTGTCGACGATGCAATACCAGATAGACTCCCAGAAAACAAGCTAACAACAGCAGTTGAATCATTGGGCCTGATGCAAAGATGTTTATAGCCGTAAGTTGGGATTGGGGATATGGAAGGGACTTAAGAGTGATAATATTCAACATACAGAAATAACAATGGTCACCTTTCCATTTGCCAATGAGACCTCAGTGATTCGTATACGGAAAAGCTGATTGCTATACTAGGTCCAACTCCCTGTAACTCCTAAAAATTACTGGCAGCCCAACTTAAAAACAACATATGAACATATCTCATAAAAAGGTGCACGGCCTACCAATAATGTGGCTCCAAGACCTTTGTACAATCCTTTGACACCCTCATCTCTACAAATTGTAGACAACGCATGAAAAATGCCCTTGTAATACCTAGTTGTTTTCTGTAGAAATTTAGACACAAAAGAGCAACTTTATTATCATCAATTATCTTCTTGTCCAATATTTTAAGGAAAACAAATTGCACACAATTATAGACCTTTGGTTTGTAAAGCTGCATCATGCAAAAGTTAAGTATAAGGAAGATCTACTTGGACGTTAAATTGGTCAATTGATTAGTTTTATTCTGGAACAGAAGAAAAGCATTACCTGTGTTGCCAAACGAGTGCGGACAACATCCAACGGATAAGTTACAGATGCAGCTGTCACTCCCGACAAACCACCAGCGAGCAAACGTGCAACACCAACATAATTTGAGTCTCTATCCAGGCCAGGAACCATTTGGAAAAACTGCAATGATTATTTCAAATCATTTCACTACAACAATATTGAAATTGCAGAGGTTCACTAGGCAATTTTACATGTTTAACATACTGAAACTTCGCGCTGACCTTTTTGTAGCGCTCATACGAATAGAAGCTGATGGCAGAATAAGGTAAGCGATGTACAATTGTCACTAGATTGCCTTTCCAAAATGCCCCAAACCCTTCTTCTCGAACAATACGTGAAGCCTCATGCCATATGCTATACTTCCTTAGAGCTGCAACATCTGAATGCATACCGGCCACCTGTCGAATCAGTATGTCGCAAGTTCGGATTACAAGTCTTATTATAAAAAAGGTGTTGAATGTTTCTTATGAATTCATCTAAGATATGTGCAGAATATTCTATATTAACAGCAATAATAGTTCATTATTGTCAAGCAGGGATCAAGAGTGAGACATTCAGTTAATCATTGCAATGCATAATTGTAGTAACAAAGGGTGGAAATTGCAAATGGTACAATTCATTGCTCTTGATATATGATGGGGTAATACCGTGTCATCTATACAAAGTGAGTTGAGAATCCATATATCATATACAGAAGTAAATTGAGTACAGATAAGTAAGTAGAACATAAATATCCAACTAAACCCTAATTGACACCATCCTAATAAACATGAAGTATTTAGATGCGCTAAAAAGCACTGTTTTCTAACAAGGTTGCTTTCATGATATGTCATGGTACATCCCAATCCTGACTAATAGGATGAAATAACTAAACTCACTGGCCACCAATAAAAGGGAAACCTATTTTTCCTATTAGCTGAACATTAATGAGAGACTGAAATTACTTAAGAAACACAAGGAAAACTTGCCTTCTGTTCCTGTTACATTTCAGTCCCTGCTAACCAGAAACCTACAGTGACAGAAAAAAGATTGTTCCGAACTGCCGTTAGCCTTATACATGCACAAATGGAGGCATATATATTATTAGATCCCTACAAGCATGCAATTTCCCAAAAGCATTTGTAGGATCGATTACTACAATCAGATGGAGGTTTGAGTGATTGCCTCCGCTTTTTGGAATCTCTTAGTGCTCGATGAAGATTTCGAACTGCTCGTCGCTCAACCGCTCAGCGTAGTCGAAGCCTCTGAGTTGTCGTGCTCTGATCAACCCTACCTATCGATGATGTTGGCAACGATCTAGTAATCGACTCCGCACGCGATCGAGGAAGATGAGGTCGATAGAGGGACATTATCTTGCCACGACCAGTTTGGAACGAGAATGAGTCAAAGACGACGCCCAGAAAACAACGCCACCGGCGCCGATTAACTTTTCAGGAATAGATCTGATCTTTTATTTGTAAAACATGTTCTGTAGCTACAAAGTGCCCTCACGGTACCCCTCAAACTCTAACACAAAAGCTTTCTCTCTAAAGTCGTCTCAAGTCCTTGGTTAACACTTAACCTCTCCCTCCTTTTATATGTTAGAGCCCCAACCCGTGTCCTCATCAACACGGACACGTAATCCTAACCGATTCTGAAAATCAAGGGACCCCAAACCCTTCCAAACACGGGTTTTCCAAAATCTCTAAACCTTCCAATTATGGACACGTTCCATAACTCCTTCTAACTCATCACGTATCGAAGTCTCCAGGACCGCACCTCTCGTAGTATCTCCATGCATCATCCACATTTGATCTTCATGTGCTCCAGCGTCAGCCCGACCACCTCGTGACATCCTCCTCGACTGCCTGGACCTCAGATTTCCCCTCCTAATCCCGATTTTCCTCGTCACCGACCATGACCATCTCCACGCCCAACCTACATATGTAAAGATCAAAAAACTTTTTCACCGCATAAGTTCTTCCCAACTTTACCAATATTAGTCCACACACGCAAAACACGCCCTTAACCATCAATAACCACGAACCAAATCATCCACGACCTCAGTATCCACGCTTTCCAAAAATCAAGCTCTGACCACTCAGAAAGACCGGTCTGTCAGACCGGTCAGACCGCTGGCCCAACAGACGAGTAATCAAAGATCACACGAATTGTAGCACTCAAAGCGAACGACTACCGATCATAAAGTCTACGACAACTGATTGCAAAGCCAACGACAACCGATCATGTACTGTAGCTACCGCCCACCGACCAGATACTGTAGCTACCGACCACCGACCAGATACTGTAGCTACCGACCAGCGAGTACCGACCAAGTACTGTAGCACCAACCAACGAGTACCGACCAAGTCATTGTAGCATCGACTCACCGATCGACATCTTGTAGCACCGACTCACCCACTGTGCATCGTAGCTATCGACCAGTTATTGTACCTCCGACCGATTCACTGTAGCTCCAACTATCCCAGTCAACCCTGTCATTGTCGTTCTGCCGTGGTCGACCTATCGATCAGACCGCCAACACAAGGCCGATTGGACCACCGACTACCGACCGTGGTCGAAGCCTGCCGATCGCCAACCGTGGTTAACCGAAACTTTCACAAACACAAATTTCAATGCAACCCAAAAGTCAATTATCCATCATCACTGTATTCACGACCTCCATATGGTCTAACAACATTCCAACTCAATTAAGAGATGATAATTTCTTCTACACAATAATGTTTTGTATAAATCCATAGAAATACAAATTACCGTCAAACAATTGAACTCACAATTAACATCGATTTACAAAAGCCGCCTTGCCCATTTTAGCTTCCGGTCCCTACTTACAGCGAAATGCTGCAGTATCTTATTATCAGCATCCAATTCCTTTCAAGAGCCTTCGAGTCAGGCAAGAAGGAATAATTGAGGATGCCCAAAACGGAAGAAACGCTTCCTTCAGGCTCACATAGTGACATTAATTACTTGTCCAACCCTTTTCAGTGAACCAAAAACAAAATACTTCTTTTCCCTATGCTTCCTTAGTTCCCAATTCCTTGCTAGGGCACACAGAATCCCAAACAACACATGGTATTGCTTTTACCGACCCAAACAGAACTTCTAATCCGTTTAAGGGGGGATTCCTTTCTGGTCAAAAGCACTTCCTAAACACCTACGAAAGCAACATAGAATCACCTAAAATCAAGCAAGATGCCTCCTTGTGGAGGCTCGTGCCCTCCAATCCATACCTCAGAAGGGAAAAAAAAACTGTTCCTTCCCTAAATAATTCCCTATGATAAAAAAAAACGCAAGTACGAAAACAAAAGACTGCTCTTTTCTTCTCCCTTGAGCTCCCAATCCCCTCCTCGCCGCTCGTAGATTGCAGTCCGTACAACGAAACTTGAGAGGAAAAAAATGGTTTTTTAAAAAAAGAAAAGGTTGAAAACATTTACCTGGAAGAGAATAGTAAGTCGGGCGAGGGGGGCGGTGCAGGTCTTGCTGACGGCGCCGGCGAATCCACCGGCGGCGAGGTGCGCGACCGTGCCGATGTGGCTCTGCTCCTGGCGGCGGGCCATGGCGGCGCGGCCGTCGACGACGACGCCAACCCGCGCCTCGGTCTGCATCGGCTGGCGCTAGGGATGGATACGGCTAGGGTTCGTGCTGTGAATGCTCCTCGGGTTGCAGCCTCCCTGGAGACGAGGTGAGGAATTCGAAGCGTGGCGAGTGCGTGGGGAGGGGGGTATTTAACTATTTTTAATTTACCTTTTTTTTGGGTAATTGTTGGTTTTTCCGTTGGTTCTTTTGTGCTTTGTTTTATGGTTTTTGATTTATGATATAGTAATATCTTTTAAATTATGTATCTTTTTAAGATAAAATATATATATATTAATTATAATAAATATTGATCAAATTCATCTATGTAGTCCAAAATTACACACGATCGTCTCTCTGTACTGTCTCCAACGAACAGTTAGAATTCAAAATTTTTAATTAAAAATTATGAGCCACAGTCTAAAAAGAATAAACCCTCTTTGTTGACCATGCATAGATGTGACCAATAACGAAAACTTGCCAAATTAAACTGGAACATATAAATGCCAGAGGAATTTTGGCGACCCTAATTTCTACATGCGTTGCACAAGGTCATTTGTGTAAAAAAATAACTTTATTTCTATAAAAAAATTAAAATAGTTTATTTTTAAAAAAAATCAAGTGGCATTGAGACAGACATTTTATTTGTGACGATGATCAGCTGCTTGGTAGCAGCGACGAGTGGGTGGTGATTAGTAATGATATGCAACGATATTACTCTTGTGGATCACATGAGATTGTGACCTTCGTTGGGTGGCCAGACTAACCGGACAAACCAAGGGCCTTCATGGTCAAATACTCAAATGTTTCGCTAGTTGCTACGCAAGCCGCATGAGCTGGAAAACCCTCCTCTCACTGACTTTTTTGTCTTCCTTCTAAGAGAGCAAATGGATAAGCCATATGATACAGTGTCTCGCGAAGCAAATTGGGCTTGTGTTTCTAGTTGCTACTTTTGACAAGCTAAGATGCCTGTTTTTTAGTTGGAGTTTATGATTTTTTGCTGTGGCTTATAACTTTTAAACTGTTTGTATAAGAGATTATAGAGTAACAGAAACTTACGTGCGATTTTTGCTGATATAAATGAAGTCGATACAATATATACTATAATTACGTGCGATTTATATAAATACTTATAGTAGAATTAAAAATTATTAGCTACAGATGAAAAGAGCAAGGTCTACATGTAGGAGATGTTCTTTTGCCGCGATGCAAAAGTAATAGCGCTCAGATCACCGGGTGGCTAATTGGCAAGAAACGGACCATGCCTGGCTATTGAGTATTGACTGACCAGCATCCAATGAACATACTACGTTCGAGATTGATTAATTTTTCCAGGTTGCCATGTCATGGTACCATGTGATAGCAAAAGGTCGTTTCCGCAGGCAGTAGTACGAAGATAACAGGACAACACAGCGACACGAAACCCTGGAACAGCGTAACCGGCCCCTAGTTTCCTCACAAAACCAGAGTTCTTCCCAAAGCAACCCTGGAACAAAGCGACAGAGATGCTGACGGATTAGCAGTATAATTATGCGACAGCACGATTAGTATTCAGCTTTGGATCCACCATATTTGAAGTATGGTTTAGGTATATTATGGTTTGTTTATATTAGCTATGGCCGATAAATTTTGATTAAAAATAAGTAGTAGCATCTAAGAAAATAGTTTTTATTAATGTTCATATGTTCAGCCAAAGCTTAGCACGCGTTCTAACTCTTGACAGAGTGACAGTTAAGAGACTAAGGGTCTTTTTTCTTTTTTTTGCTATGGCTTATGGTATTTTATTAATGTTTTTAGGATGATAGCAGATAGTAGAGATGTCGTCGCCCGGTTCTAGGTTTAAAAAACTATTCAGAAAATCCACTTTAAAAAAACTATTATATTTATTTTGACTCTCGGAAAACCAAAAGTCAAAATAACAGGAAGACAACCTAAGAGAACGACCACGCAGCAGATAAGCTTCGCGATCCACTCTGGGGTTAGAGCCCATGCGGCCCAGCTCGAGCGTTCCGCAGCCAAGTCGCCACTGATTTCGCACGGCGACCCTTTTGTTGGGCCGCCTCAGCTGGGCCGCGAAGGAGCTTCCAGGCTGGTTTGCGGAAGCCGTCCGACCAATCTCTATTCACGGCCCAGCTCAGATAATTGTTCGGCACAAGGAACCGTAGGAGCCTAGGAGGTTTTGCATGTCTGCAATCGGATGCCCAAAAGGCTAAACTGCTGTATATGCTGCACATTGAAGTTACAAACAGATCATGTTCTTTTCAACTTCTAAAAACTACTTTTTAACTTTTTTATAGTAACTAGCTTTTAAACGAAATATTTTTTTAAGATAAGATCTATCAGGTAATTGTAGTACATACTATAACGATTTCATTTATATCGGCAAAAATCACACGTTAGTTTCTGTTACTCTGTAATCTCTCGCACGAATAGCTCAAAAGCCACAAGCCGCAGCCAAAAAGTTACAAACATATACTAGCATAAACCAATTAATGTGATTTTGATAACACGGCACTATATAATGAACATTTAACACTGAACCATAACAGAAGGAACCTGCTCCACTTCGCTATCTCTTAACAGACTAAGGTCCAGATAAGCATTTCTAGCAATACGTACAAGGTAAGACAGGTCTTAATCCACATAATATTTACATAAGAAAAGAAAGGCAGAATAAAAGAAGAGGTGCTTGATCTGAAAACCATGTATGAGATGAAGAGCTGACACGTTTGGAGAAAGCAGTCATTCTGCATCAGTTTGCTCAGGTTCATTACCAGTCTTCAGCTCGGTCTCTCCCGTGGTCGTCATATTCTCCTGACATCAACGGGCAAAAACCAATTTGATCAGCACGCTAGCTAGAGCCTGTCTAGAGTTCAGTCCACCTTCAGAAAATCAGATAAAACTTTCTACGCGTCGCTTACGTGTGTCAAAATCTCAGGATCTAGGGTGGTAAATCTGTTGTTATTCTACTCATAAGAGTAACAAATGATTAAATTTTCCCAGGATCTACCTCCAAAGGCATCCACAAAGCCAGGACCAGCAGATAGCCTTTTTAAGCTTATCAATTTTGTCTGCAATGTGTAATATTTGTATTGACTCTAAGATGGATCCAGCAAACTAGAAAAAATCTCTCTTCCCGTGATCCAAACCCTCAGACAAGTGGTCATTCAAATATTTTAGTCTAAGGAGGCTGCCTTCAGACGATGCCAGCCTCTAGTTCTTAGAGGCCAAAGCTTTGTAATGTATAAAAACAGCCTCTACGGCTTCCTCTCTTCTCTTAGAGGCTATTTTGTCTCAACACTGTAGGTGCTCTAAGATGTGAACTGCGGCTGCGGAACGCGGAAGAGCCATCTTCCTTTGACAGAAGACCACCTCCTGCTGCTGCCATCAGAATTGGACCATTGGGATGCGGTTGTGCTAAGTCACCGTCATCCAAGACCCACTTCACCATGAGTCTCCCGTTCGTGATGCCAACTAGGAAGGCGTGGCTTGAACCAAGAACACCTGAAACAGTGGTAAACCTAGGATTTTTAGAATGAGTGTTTAAAGTTTAGAGCTAGATTGTTGTGATACATCGATATCAATACGCTGATACCACGGCACATCATTTCTTCCAAAACACTGATACAATGATACACGTATATAGATATAATAATAATACAATATTAATGATTTTTTACGAGAAAATAGGCAACATAAGACGAGTATGAGTTTGTTCTTTCTGGCTGAAATTTATAGTTTTTGGTTGCATCTTGTGGTTTTTAGGTTGTTCGTGCGAGAGATTACAGAGTAACAGAAACTCACGTGCAGTTTTTGCCAATATAAATAAAGTCGGTACAGTATGTACTACAATTAGCTAGTAGATCCTATTTTAAAAAGATATTCCGTTTAAAAGCTAATTACTGTAGAAAAACCGAAAAACCGTTTTTTGAAGCTGAAAAGAACATACCCTATAATGGCATAAATCAAACCAAATTACAATATTATCAGAAACACTGTTGCTTTCTGAAAGGAGCGACATATTAAGACAAATAACACAAACAAAGTTTGCATGGTACAGAAACTTGACAAACTACTCTTAACATATACCAAGCCGATCCAAGAAATTGCAATCTAAAAGGCATTACCACAGCTACTAGCCCTGATCAAATAGAAAACTTAATAGAAAAGCAAGAAAAAACAACCAACCTCAAGAACTTGCATCATATAATCGTTAAAACTCCTTAAGTTGTTCTTTTGTGCTTCTTGGATGGATGACACAATTGCAATTTCATAAAGCTAAAAACACATAATTCATGATACACTCAATGAAATTCAGGAGACAATACACTAATAGATATATGGACCTGTTCTTTTTAACTTTTAAAAACTGTTTTTTTTTTTACTTTTCTACAGTAACTAGCTCCACCGTCGGCCTTACACTCGTCTTCCCGCACCTGGACGGGCAGCGCGGCCTACGTGCTCGGCCTCCTCCTCTACACGGTCGACAAGGCGCGCGACGTCGGAAAGCACTACATCAGCCAGGTCGAGACCGAGCCGACAGCCGGCGCGCGCGAGACCAAGAGGACCAACCGGGAGTGCAGGCGGTGCAGGAGGCTCGCCGCAGATGCGGTCCGGGAGGCGACGTGGAAGAAGATGGTCGGGCCGGGTGCTGGCGCTGCCGGAGGACGGCCACCGGTGCACTAGCACCGGCTGCGGTTTGACGGAAGGGTGGTGGGATTACGACGCCTTCTGCAGCGACGGCTGTAGGTTAGGCATTAGTACGCCAAGTTCTTTGCACAGGTGAACGACTAGCCTTTGTTTGCCAAGATAAAAATCACAGAATCTTGACTCCGATTTGATTTCAATGAAAGATGTAAATTGTAAAGCCGGAATGATGATTATAGAACAATAAAGCAAAACATTGCACTTAACGAGATATTCTCGAGGAATATATCATGCATATGCTTCAAGCAAATTACTTTGATAGCAGACAGGAAACAGGAGGAAAACACCAAAATGAACACTAGACGAGTAAACCAGCAATAAGCAAAGCAACAGCATAGTTTTTAAAGCCCTAAAGTGGTTCCAACTTCAGGATCCAATGGTCGTTATCATACCGCCAAAACATAGTAACGAAAACGATCTAAAACGCCCAGATAAGCATGCATCCATGTATACTTCTCTAGAACAGGAGCAGCTCAAAGACTCAGAGCTCTCAAAACGGAATGTGCAGAGAACATCGACTAATCTTATGCCCGGGAATTGAAGTGATGGCGCTAATCTTTACTGCTTAACAAAATCCTTCAGCTTCCTCAGCCAGAAGAGATACTCCCGGCTGTCCTTGTTGATCATGTACTCGTGCAAGAAGTTTGTGGTCATGGGCGTGATCCCACGCAGCTCCAGGTACTTGTGGAATGCACTTTGCAGGTTCGCATCGAGGTCACTGCAGCAGACAAAGAGCAAGCGTTGAATATCAGCAACCAGTGATTAATTGAAGCGCTCAACTATTCAGGAAATTAAAATGACTTAGCAAGGCTTTGTTTTCTTACTTGAAATCAGGACCCTCATATGCAATCAACTCCTCTTCCTCATCCCTTGACAGCTGCCTCACGGACAAGGTATCGATGATGATCTCATCAGGATAGGCTGTGCAGGTGAATTCAAGGCTTGGGCCATCACCCTTGGAGACGGTGACCGTGAGGGGAATGCTAGATTTTGGGGGATTCTCACCTTCCGCTTCCTGACCCTCATCTCTCTCCCCGTCATCCTCATTTTGGTCATGGTCAGGCTCATCTCCAGTGACTAGGCTGGGCATGGAAACCAAAACTTCAATCTGCTCACCCTGATAAGTTCTTGTAAGGGTAATTTCATTCGTCCCCTTGTCATCGCTGATTTTGAAAGGGAAGTTATCCGGAATCTCCTCAACCTGTTTTAAGATGGAAAAAACATGCAGGCCTCAACAACAACTAAACACTCCTAATATGAACATGAAACTTGTTCACAGTAAATTCAAGTCAAAAACAGTGTTCTCTGCAAGAAAAATGGGACAGGCAACTTAATTCTTTTCCAACCCTCATGTATACAAGAAAAATGAGGGCCTCTTGAATTGTATGTTTAGCATTTCACACTAAATCATGCCAAATTTATAGATTCAATGCAAGACCAAACTAATTGTTTGATGTCCAACAACAGAAGGCATTGCAAGCTACACCTGTTGAGAAGGTCTTGAAGATTTCATTGCTCAACGGCAAAAACTCTACATGACCAAACAAAACCATTGCATTTCACACCCCCTCTCTCTTCTGTGCTACCGCATCAAACCATCCCAACTCAAGTTCTTAAACAGGATTACAGGAACAAGTAAAGCTTAAGCCTTGCAGGTCTTGAATTGGTATGATGGCCACTACTTCATCTCTTTTGGGTTTCTATGTCCTTCTGACCAGCTAGAAATACTCAAGCATGACAAGCATGGATAGGCTGGAACCTTAAGCACATGGCCAGGAAAAGTCACTAGAGCACCAATTTTTCACCCCATATACTCAACACTAAGTTGGCAAAAACTTTAAAGCATTAAAGCCATTATATGATACACACACACGCACACGCGTACACGCACACACACACATGCACACACACAAACAATTGCGCTAATCAACGCATCCGTGCATGCTACGCGGGGGTCGTTGACTACGCGCACGAGCTTCCTGGTACGGTTCATGTATGATGATAACTTTATATGCATGAGATAACAACTTTGCCATCTATAAGTCAATCGATGATAACTTTATATTCAGTAGATAGTAATTTGATGAATTATCAATAATAACTTTATCTTCACGAGATAGTAACTTGACTTGCATGCATACAGCAGGTTAGAGAAGAGAATAAATACACTTAACTTGTGATTTTTTATCTTGTTTACAAGCTAAAAATACAATAATTCTTTTACCAAAAGTCCAATATACAGTAACTCTACATGTGTTTGATAGTAACTTCATTCACACACGACAGTAACTTTCCGTATAAGTTATTTGCTATTGACATGCATATCTCTCTCCTCTCAATGCATGCATGTTGATGGTAACTTTACTCATACACGGTAGTAACTTCATGAATTACGGACGATAACTGTAAGTAATTTCATGAATTACAAATGATAACTTGATGTACATACGCTAGTAATTTTACTATAATTAACAAACGCTAGCAACTGTCTATGGGTGGAATGGTGGAGCGGTTGGCTGGTTGGGTCGGTTAGGGCACGTGCTTATTCTACGCGTAGCCACTGATTAGTAATTCTGTGCATGCGTGTGCGTGCAGAATAAAATCTAAATTGACATGAGAAATGGAACTATAGTTCAGGAAAGCAACACTACCCTGCATCAGCGCAAAAAAAAATAGAAGAAGGTTTAACAATCAACCATTTTAAACATCAGAACATTGGCGGTTCGATAAGCATGTAGAGTCACAAGATCAAAACACCCCTTTTTAATTGGAAAAAAAATCAGTTACACCAAACATATCAGACTAGTCATACCGACATACAACAATGCTAAGCAGCAGCAAAATATGCAACAGCTACACCGCCATGATTAGAACCACACTACAGCAGCAAAATTACAGTAATAAAGAACAAAATGCACAAGAACAAAAGGTATGGAGTTCTAGCGATAGAGAAGGCACAAGCAAATCCTTCCATTAGAATTAAGCACAACAAACTAACAGAAAATCCAAATTCGGTGAGGAAAACCTTCAAATCGTACTACCAAAGACTACTTCGAAACAGAACAATGGCCAGTTCCGGGTATCCAGTAAACAGCATTACACTACCAATTGCAATAGGAAGATATAGGCAGGAAGAACCTAAACTGCCTAAAAAATCCTCCATTTGTGGAGGAAAATATCAGATCCCTATTCCCACCGCTGCAATATAACACGAATCAGCAGATGAAATTCCTCACAGCGACAAATTGCTAGCTTGATTCCGCGCTAATATAACTAAAATTACACCAATAAGGGATTCGGACTGCATAACGATGGTGCATTTACGACAGAGCAACATAGCAACACTAGAGATTCGTGAACTTGGGGGCACGCACCCGCTCGTGGTCGTCGCTCTCCTCGGCGCACTTGATCTCAGAGTCGATGATGCAGAGGAGCTCACCGTCTGAGCTCGGCTTCGTCGCAGGCGCCGACGAGAACGGCATCGCGCGAGGCGACGGGCGCACCGCGGCGGCGGCCAGGGGGGCGGCACGCGAGGCGGCGGCACGGAGGAGGGGGAGGGAGGAGGAGGCGGCGCGGCGGGCCGCGGCGAAGAGGGCCATGGCGAGGAGGCGGCGGCGGCGTGTGAAGGTTAGGGTTTTGCGGGTTTAGGACTTGAGGTTGAGGTGGGAGGCGGAGAGGGGGTTTAGGTCGCATAGGCGGAAAATGGGACCCACCTGTCAGCTAAACTTAGTCTGCTTGCTTCTTCTACCGTTCTGTGCTTTTTCTGTTTATCTAATATAGCTGATCATTTGCTCCTCACTATTCAAAATAAAATATATTATTCACCGGGTTCAGGAGTGGAGTAGGTCGCAAGGAGAGTGACATGTGGGCCTAGTGCTGACGAGGCTTTATTTGATAGCAAGAATCCAACGTGGTGTACGAGTTAGCCTAAAACCGGAGTAGAGTGGGTCGCCAAGGGTGAAATGAAAGGTTTTAATATTTGAAAGTTATGTTCCACTCGGTTTCATAATTCAATGTTGAAAATCGAATCAAGACTGAGTTCAATATTGAAAAGTGATCTTTTTCCTCCTTGTTACATACATCGTTGGTCGGCCAGCGACAGTTAACACAAGAGAATTCACTGTGGCTCCTGATACAGATACAGTACATATATTTGCAGAGGGTTTATTCGGCAAGTCAAAAGCTGATCAACTTTTGATTTTTGCTATAGTATCTAGTTTTCAAACGGAGTATTTTCTTAAAATAGGGTCTACAAGTTAAACGTAGTACACGTTAAGAGCTCAACATCTATACCAGTCAAAATCGTAAGTGAGTATCGATCTCTCCGAAATCTGTACCGTAAACAGTCAAAATTCAAAAATTTCAACCAAAAGCCATAAACCGCAGTCAAAAATTTCAGTCAAAAGCCATAAACCGCAGCCAAAATTAGAATGATTCAGCAATTTGACATCAGCTGAATGGTCGCAGCTGCTCAGAGAAATAGCAGTCCAAATATTCAGACTTCTTTGAGCATATTACTATAAGAAGCAACATGAAACTGAGCTAAACCAAAATAAATATGCAACGATGATTGCAGACTTTGCATGCAAAGAAGCACTGGCGTGCTTGATTTGATTATATATGTGCGTGCGGTGAAAGACAACACAAGCAAATGTACCTAAGATACAGTTTGTTACATTAGATTTTTCTCCAGACATTCAGGTCAATATTCGAAGTTTTTTTTAAGAAAGACATGAATCAGGAGGATCCAAAGGAACAGTGAATAGTTGATGCAAGGAATTATTCCAAACAGCTCTTTCAATGCCGATTCAAATGGCAAATTTCCGAGACAGCTCTTTCAATGCCGATTCAAATGACAAATTTCCGAGACACTATCTCTTGTAGAATACAGATACCTCAACTACTAATTTAGATATCAGGCTGCATACAAGAAATTGATATGCCAGTAAGATAAAGAACTGGTCGAACTTATCTGTTATCGACATGTCGTGATGCCGTGCGAGCTTCGTAAGATTTTCTGACCCACAGATAAGACGAATACAATTTCACTTATCTATGCAGATACTGTAATTCGCAAGGAACTACATAATTCTGTTTCTTTTTTCCCCCCAAGGTCTTGATCCTTCGAGGTCTGGGTGCGGCAAACTTGCAGGCATGGAAGAGAGGAAAGCAAAGAGCATGTCACGAAGGATCACAAGCAGCCACGAGAGTCATCGCCGAGAGAGAGAGAGAAAACATGCACAAGTCGACGAGGACAGCACAAAGCCTTCGCTTGATCTTAGATACATAAACATATGCAGTACTAGTATCATGTCTGCTGTTTTCTGACTGAGTGCCTGCAATTTAGCAGGCATCAGTCATCGAACTCCTGTATATACAACGGCAGAGCCTCAGGCCCACGGATTCATTCGTGCCTTTATTCCAAGAAGAAAAGAAAAGGGGAGAAGAAATGGGAAAGAAAAGACTCAGAAACACAATTAGACGCATCGATCACTGATTCACTGGCTCACAAAAACTCCTCTTCACGATTGCCTCGTAGCACGAGGAAGAACGATCACGATCACTCACAGGAGCAGCGCGTCGCGGCTGGCCGGCGAGGGGAAGACCGGCACCTCGGCGAACCGAAGCCGGCCGGAGTCGGCGCCGCCGGCGAGGCGGACGTAGTACGGCGAGCGAGGCGAGGCCGACGGCGACTCGCTGAGGAAGGGGTTGCCGATGGGCGCCTGGCCGCCGTTGGCGTAGTGGAGGATGGCCCTGTACAGGAACGGCAGCAGGCCCTCCATGACTTCCTTTCTTGCTTCTTTTCTTACCAAACAGAAGCAAAGCAGAGCGACAAGCAACAGACAAGTACTACTCTTTCTGTTTGGTGCAACAGCGAAGGATAAAAGATGCAGAGCTGTATGGGCTTATAAAGGCTCAACTGGCATAAGATGTGCTTTGAGTTTTGGCTAATCAAATATTAGTGGATATCAACTGGATTAGCTGAGCCAAAGGAAATGGTCAATGAAAGCCACATCCATTGGAGGTGAGGATATGTTGTGCCTGAACTGGATGATGATGGATTGCATGCCTGCGGAGGAAATGGATATTTATTCCAAGGAAAGATGATGTTTACACGTCCAGGGAACACAAGATACAATAGTTTATGCAACAGCTATGGAGTATGGGTACAAGAACAAATCAAATCAAGGGGCAATGAGCCAATGAGGTATATGATTCTGGTCTGGGGATTGGGAGGAAGACCGATATAAAGAAGATTGTTCAATGGCCCTGTGCTAGAAGAAAAGGAGGGCCACACAAAAAATATATAATTGAAGAGAAGGGACATCTTACCTGACCTCATGACATATATTCTACTGCTGTTTGTTATGCTTTCCTCTTATTTTTCTATGTTTGTTAGCGAAGCTTGCAATTGAGACTCCAACTAAACCCATCATTGGAAACATAAATAGAGGTTAAGTCGGGTAGACCATCGTTCTCAAGGATCTGAACAGAAGGAATTGGGTCGAATTTAAGCATCACCCAACTTCTGAAAATGACATCCTGCTAGGTCAGAGAAGCAGACTAAGGCTAGAGAGGTCTGCCTCTCTTGGGTGAGTTTACACTTGAAACTGCTCAGAGAAAACCAAATAATGTATCAGAGTACAACAGTGTATAGTTCTTACATATATAATATCGTCAGGGCTTCGGTTTGCGGTTCTTAATAACACGTAATTTAATTTCCTGAAAGAACTTCTAGCAACAAGTGGTAAAGCCTCTCTACATAAGCTACCTATGGCAGAAGGCTGGCTGAAAATTCCTCCGCATAAAAGACAAGCACGTCAACGGGGGATGAGCAAAGATATTGCTTACAAAACAGGTGAGGCAATGATCCAAGGTGTCATGGATAGACATTACCCAGTCAGTACAAGCCTACGAACTAAGGTGGAAGATTTGACAGTCTGGTTTATATTTGCTCTTAGAAACAGCCTGCTCAAACTTCTTCAGCGGCCCTTCATTTTCGGTCAAGCCAGTCTGGATAAAGTAGCGCGTCCACCATGAAGAACTACGCAACTTTGCCTGTGAACAAACACAATAAGTTTTCTCAGTGAAGGGCTCTATGTTGCTAGACACGACAAAGCATCAACAGAATTTCACAGCCTTTATACAGTACAAAATCTTCTATTATGTTCTGGAACATGTGAATACTAGCACAACATCAACTACACAGCCAAATCAACAGTTCATTCCATGCCTCTCTTAACAAGTAAGACCATCAATAGCATTAATGGAAAGCCTAACAAATTTGGCAATAGGCCATAGTATCTCAACTTACTTTATAACATATAAGATGCAACTAATTTCACGATGTGATATATCCATAGAAAAAAAAATGTCACATAAACAAGATTACTAGAGAAGCAAAAAAGAAAAAAAAATAATAAGCATGAATCTCTGGGCCATCAGTAATCTATACTGTAAAGTTAGAATTCTACAATGTTTATATGATGCATTTTTGGATCATGAACATGAAATGTGTCAGATCAATTTTTTGAGCTTGTCTTCAGTAAAGTGGACATCATGTACTTTAAGTCATATCGGAAACATTTTTTAAAGCCAGCAATTAGAGGTCATCAGTACGTACTGGTCTTCCAAATTTTGACAGTTCGGAAACCTTAGCTTTCTGCTGACCTGGATTGCCTGGAATAAGAGTAACAGAAATATATATTAGCTCAGATATTTTATAGGAACCACCATAGCAAATCATATGCATTACATCACAGAATCAGTGTTTACTAAATAATACTTTAAGAAATCCAAAAGTCAAACCCTAGTACCCTACTACTATTACAGTACTATCAGAAATGAATTCGGGGACCTAGGTGCCATTTGCAATGGAGCCATCCTGAAACAACTTATGCCACAAAAGGAATGAGAGTAGAGCTGTTTGAGGTAGCACTGTTTCAGTTCTAGTACTCACCCGAAGAATCGAAACATGGTACCTACTCTAGAGACCTATCGCTATTACTGATGCCACAAGGGCATCGAGCCTTAAAATGTGGTACTATTTCGACCCCCAACTCCCCAAGAGGGTAGTGTCATCTACCATTGCACTAACCCCACATAGAAATCCTCTTGAGCGTTAGCTTATATTGAAAATACTTTTCTTTCCTTATTTAGTATGTTCATTTAGTACAGAAACTCTCATGAGTAGTCCAATATATAGTTTTATGGTACATACAGTTACATTTTTAAAGAAAGATACTTGGAAGAACATTAGCAGGATTGAAGATTATTGACACGTAAATGCCAAGTAAAGGATGCCTCTCTATAAATGTAAGAAATACCTAAGAAAAAAATAGCTACTGTTATCACTTATTGTTAATTGTAGGTCTTACAAAACTAACATATGATCACTTTTTTAAAAAAAAATAATCTTTTACCATGATCACCTACGAATATAGTTATATTGTCAAAGAAAGGTCCTTCCAAAGAAAAGAAAGTAATTGTCTCGAGTAAGTTAAAAAAAGACATACCAGCAAAAATAACAAGACCATTTGTGGAAATCTTTGCTAAATCTGGAAGTGTCTTGTTCAGATACCTTGGGGTCAGATAATCTAAAGCATCTGACACAACAACCAGGTTAAAAGAATCTGGGCGGTATGGAAGAGGGAACTTAATGTCAGCCATACGGACAAAGCCCTTGCGCACAAGACTTTTGCAGCTACTATCAGCATCCTCCAAATCATAAGGCTCCACTCCCCATGCTTCAACCTTCCCTTCTTTCAACAAGTTAGAAACTACTGTACAGCTATCAGGGCCTACATGGAGAACCTTTTGCATCTCGTTGCCATATGCCTTTTTAAGATAAGGAAGTGTCTGGATGACTTCTGACGTGCAAGAACCTGGACGCAAATGCAAAAGAAAAGGAGGTAAAGAGGAGCAGAAAACTTCTCTCATTAATACTTTGGGAAAGAAGAATATAAAGAAGATACCTAATGCAATCAGAGAATCAAAACATTAATGTACACTGCGAACTTGGCCAGTTTATAGTATCTGTTTTGTCTTGTATCAACTGGATAATTATCCATTTCTTGAGACATTTTATCATGATTTAGAGGATTATCTATCCTGAAGCTTATGAAAACACAGTAACCAAAGAAAAAACAACTTTGCTGTCTCACCATCAATCAGGCAACAAATTACGTTGGTATGCTACAGTTTCAATGTTCAGTGGGGGAAAATCCTATTTATCACATGGTCCATAATTGGTCATCAGTTCATAGCACTTGAATTCGCTATTCACTATTGCATGGCATAGTGAAGAATAGCACCAAAGCATTAACAAACAAAATAGGACGCCACAGCAATCTGAATGCAGCATCTACCTAGGACACTGCTATGAACAAATCAACACACCAAATGTGGCAGTGAGCCTTTGTGGGTTATCATGCCACTGAAGAATGATAAGGCAAAAGTATCATAATATCCTCAATGCATATTATGAGATTTGTTGCAAAAAAAGGTCTGAACTCCGAACCACCGAACTGCACATTATATAATAGCAAGTGCAACCTTGAAATCAGAAAGAACAAGAATAATTTCAAGGTGCAATGTAACATATCAGAACAGCAAAGTTTTTGCATCAGGAAACTCTAAAAATGATAGTAGGAAGTGATTTAACACCCAAGAAACAGAGATACAAAAGAATTATATACCTTCAGACCTGCTTAAAGCTTCTCTGGTTGTAACAGTCACACCTGGCCATTGGAGAGAGTCAAAAAGAAGGACGAGGCCACAATATTTTATTTTCCTCTTTGGGATCAGAACACAGTTCAATATCTTCAAATCACAAAACATATCCACAGAGTAGAGTCCCAGTACCGTTTGAATATGTCATGTTAGTTTGTTTTCAACAAAATGTGATACTATCTATGCATGATTAAACCAGGAACACAGGTACAGTACAATGCTATTGTACATTAATTATCCCAATAACAATCAATGATGGCGCACGGCGCCTGCATCCCTACCTACAAATTCAGTATTGAATTGCTACATTTTTTAATTGACTTGCTACATGTTACTAGCCATGTTTTGTGGCCAATTTGCAATCTATGCTAATCAGGGTCAAATACATTAATTAAACAGATAGAGAACGGATTCTGGCTGAGAGTTTTAGACCTACCTGAGCCGCTGTTGAAGTAGGCAATAAGAACAATGAAACCCTGAAACAAACATCAACACCAACGCCATCAGCATCAGCCAAACACATGGGAAATCCTAAACAGCAGTAGCAGAGGCAGCAGACGGGTTAGGAAAATTACCAGGACCACGAGGGCAATGGTGAGCACGGGCGGCGAGCGTGACTTTGGGTGGAGCAGGCCGCCGACGGTCGGCAGGCCCCCGTCAGCCACCCGCCGGCTCGGATTCACCGACCTCCTCGGCATCCTCCCCTCCCCGTAATCCAACCAACCAAGCTCTCCCCTCTCGATCACCTGCACACACGAACAATCCTTCGCATCAGATCGAGCAAATCGGAAGAAAAAAAATGACAAAAATCCCATAATGCCGCGGCAATCCGACGCACGTGGATGCATCCCCAGCGGCGCAAGCCACATGCCCGCGTCGGCCCGACCAACGCGCCCCGCGAACTCGAACCGCGTAGTAGATCCCATCCCATCCCACGACACGCCGGAATCCCTAAGATCGCGAGGAGGCGGAGCAACGGTACCTCTAATGGCGGGGGCGGCGGCGACGAATCCGACGTTAGGGTTGCGGGGGAGTTGGGTTCGGATCCGAGAATGGAAGCGGAGGCGAGGGAGGGAGGGGCGCGCGCAGCAGCGGGTGGGTGGGTGGCGATCCGACGCGATAGGCACGGGGAACGAGATTACTTTGGCGATTAGCTGATGGAAAGAGCGTCGTCTTATATAGTGTGCCGCACCAGGATGCGGATTAGTACGCCATTAGCGAGCGTATTAGGATTAGTGGAGGTCGACCCGAATTCCGAGAACGAAAGGGCATTTTGGCTTGGGGATGTCGGTCGTCGTGGCCGGCATCTGCGTGAGACTGACTGGTGGGGCCCTTGGTCTTTTTTTTTTGTCTTGGTTCGCCTCGCTGGCCCGCCTGTCCCGGGTGAGTTCCGCCCCAACCCATCGTGCTCGCCGTCGGTCCGACTACCAGTCAACGCTCATCACATGAAATCAATCTAGAATTTAGTGTACCTAACACTAGCAACAGCGGCGAATCCAGATCTAGAACTGACAGGACTTCAGCCGTGAATCTAAGATTAAAAAATTATTATTAAATTTAAAAATATCTTACATGTAATAAATGTCACATATAATGAACTATCTAATTTAGGACGTTGCTTCAACCTAGCTCCGCCCCAAACTAGCAATGCTGTGCGCGCGCGTGTCTACATCGACTAGACGCCAGCCTCGCTGTCACTACCTCAAAGGGTAGAGGACCGAGCACGCGCGGCTACCTCGACTAGGCGCCAGCTCCATTGCCACCACCTCGAAGGGTAGAGGACCGAGCGCGCACGCGTCTACCTCCACTAGACGCCAGCTCCGCCGCCACCACCGTAGGGGACGGAGCGCGCACGCGCGTCTGCTGCCACTAAGGGTAGGAGACGGAGCGTGCGCGTCTATCTCGACTAGGCGCCAGCTCCGCCGCCACCATCGTAGAGGACGGAGCGCGCGCGTCTACCTTGACTAGGCGCAGCTCCGCGGCCACCACCTCGAAGGGTAGGGGACGGAGCGAGCGCGCGTCTACCTCGACTAGGCGCCAGCTCCGCCGCCACCACCTCGAAGGGTAGGGGACGGAGCGAGCGCGCGTCTACCTTGACTAGGCGCCAGCTCCGCCGCCACCACCTCGAAGGGTAGGGGATGGACCGAGCGCGCGTCTACCTCGACTAGGCGCCAGCTCCGCCGCCACCACCTCAAAAGGTAGGGGATGGACCGAGCGCGCGTCTACCTCGACTAGACGTCAGCTCCGCCGCCACCACCTTGAAGGGTAAGGGATGGAGCGCGCGTGTGTCTACCTCGACCAGACGCCAGCTCCATCGCCACCACCTCGAAGGGTAGGAGACGGAACGCGCGCGCGTCTATCTCGACCAGACGCTAGCTCCGCGGTCACCACCTCGAATGGTAAGGAACGAAGCGTACGCACGTCTACTTTGTCTAGGCACTAGTAGCATTGACTGTTCTGGGTCGACCACTGGATTGATGTTTAATCAGTACAATCCATCGCTCCAACACTCTGGAATGAGAAATTTTACTGTCCTTGTCCTTGGGGAGGTACCATCAGGTACTAGTACTCTGGAATATCATAAATCCGAGAGAGTTCGGAACCGTGGCCCAAGGTCCTAATGGGAATGCATGGGTTGAGGATATCCAAGAAGTCTGTCAATTCAAGCACTCTCTGCATTATCTTCTCCTCTGGAATGCGGTTACTTATGTGCAACTTCAGGCTGGGAGATGCTGGGCTGCTGATCGCATGCAGCGGCACGACCTACAGAACCATGGCAATTGCAAGCTATGTAATCTCGAAGCAGAAACCGTTATGGTGCAATCGATTGAAATGTCGAAGCTATGTCTACTGGTTGGAACCTTCAGAAGAGCAAGCAAACGCACTACCTGTCAGGTCTGCATCAAAGAAACTCGCGCCAAGCAGCTTCGCGCCTTTGCCCTGTTTGGAACACACGAGTCTCACCAAAATTTCGTGAAAAACCTTAGCGAGAATCTACGCTTAATCTTCTCTAAGATCTCTACAGAAGTTCACGCGCTAAATAATAGCCTAACTCGTATGCCTTACATGTCAGTTAATACTCTTTTTAAAATTTCAATAATCTCAGTTAAAAATTTAATATGACATTCGGAGCAGTAGAATGCTTGGAACCCAAAAATACTTACGAGTTACGAGCATGTATTTGGAAATTAAAAAAAATGTTTATGAGGGTGTTTTTGTAATATTCTCTTAATAAAACTGTCCCAACCCTCCAGACACAAACAACGCACCAAAGCGCAACTCTTCTAGAAATATCCGGTCAACCTCGTCATCGCCGGGGACCTCGACTGCCGCCGCTGCAGAGGATGCCGGTGAGGGTGGTCGACACTGCTACCCCTTCCTCCCAGCCCTCCTCAGGTTCCGCCACCCCCTCCTCCGCTCTCCCTTCCCTCTCATCTCTCTGCTAGGCGCGCCCGTTTGGTTTGTCCTGTAAATGTAATCCCAGCTTTAGATCTGATCGGAGTCTAATCCAGTACTTGCGTGGGCTTGATCGCGTGATGCGGTTTGGTGGTTTTTTTCCCTAATCCAGATTGATCTAATATTCTAATTTAACTGCAGTTTGTATGGCTGTAATTTGGTAGTGATTTGGGATTTGATCCTTTTGACTGCGTAAGTAGGTTGCTATAATTTTGGCCACTCGCGCAATGCATGCTTGTGCTTTGGAGAATTCATATGGTGTTGTAAACTTGTAACTAAAGTGCCAGCTGAGAAGAGTAGTGGGCAGGATGGCTTTGAACCTTCGAAATGTTTGTGATTTGGTAAGTGCTTGAGGAGGCCTCCTAGATATTCAAGTGTTGCTAATGTTTGCCTGCTTTTGATCATTCATGAGTCATGACTATGTGTTAGGGTGTTGAAGTTTGATCCTAATTCGCACTGTAGGAAAGACGTAGCATGACTGATGCAAGGGGAGCCTCATTGTAAATATCTCCTCATACAGTGATTTCGTTTTCGTGTGTCCGCGGTTTTCCCGCAAGGGTTTTCCACATCTAATCTGTGTCTCCTGTTCTTCCGATCTTCTACTCCTGTCGTGAGTTTTATAACAAGTGCTATTAGAGCTCTGGTTTTAAAACCCTAGCCGTTGGCACCGGGAGGAGGCAACTCCCGGGTACGGCTGTCGCACGGTGCCAATACCTTTCATCCGAGGCGGCATCCACACGACATCAGTGCGGCACTTGCACGGCATCCAAAAGTGTTTTTTTTGTTGGTTCGGCGACTCGTTTTCATTTGCAGACGTCCAGTCCGAAGCGCTGGTTTTTTCGTCGAGACGAAACTTGCGTGTTCAAATCCGAAGCGAGCCAGGCTTCCTCATTTGTATAGGACACGAAGCCTCTACTCGTTCCGTGAACAGGCCAAAGCAGCACGATCGAGGAAGCTAGCGTCACGTCGCAACAGAAAAGAAAAGAAACAGTGCAGTGTCGCGGCTCGACGGGAAAAAAAAGGAAAGAAGAAAAAACAAAGAGATTCCAAAGCATCGGTCAAATCAGATTAGGCCGTCGGCTAAGTTTTTTTTTGTTTTCCGGCGACTTTTGCTAAGTGAACCCGAGAGGCTACCAGCAAGCTCCGACATCTTTTGCTGTGAGTAAAGTGTACCAAGGATTTCGTAAGCCCTTGCTAGGTACACAACAATTGTACAAGGAGTTTTCAGCAGCCTCAACTCGGTGCTTGGACTCGCCTCGACTCTATTCCACGACTCGACTCCATACTGAGTGTCGACCCGCGCTCTATTTCAGCCATTATTCCAGTGCCAGGTTCGCCAACATCATCGCCCACGTCGCCTGGTGTCATGCCCTGGTGTCGTACCACGCCATCTCTGTTGACGATCTTCTATCGTAGTCGATCGTCATCTTATATGAAGAAGATGTGTCGTCAACCCTCCATGTTTTTGTTGGGGGTGGTGTTCATTGTAATTCAGACCATTGTGTCTATTATTAGCGGCATTCATGCGGGATTAATCATTAGCGATTTCTTCGACGATCCGTCATCTTCTATGGGTTACTGCGGTAAGATTTGCAGATGAGGAGTCTAAGGTGGAGTTGCAGGCTTTTAGCACAACATTGTTGTTGAGTTAATTGGGCTACGCTTGATCAGGGAGATTTTGAGAAAAAATGAATGTCAGTTATGGGGACAACTGAATTTGGTGTTTCAATCACCGTTTGGATATGTTACAATTTGGATTGCTTACGCAACCATTTTGGAGGCTTTGATAGCATTCAATTTTAGAAGTTTGATGACACGCTGATGGTAGCTAGCATGATGCTCTTCGGAGTTTTGCTATTTGAAAGTGAAGATTTTGCTTTAATTTCAGTTTGAGATGAAATATTTAAGTGCAAGGAGTTTGTTTTTTGCGTGGATACTACAATATTTGTCCAGTTGTCACATTTCGATATGAGGGGTCTACTGCAATTTATACTCTATTGACGACATAAGAGTTCTTTTCATCCGGATAGTTTTACAGAAGCAGTTTCAACCATGCCATGGAATTCAGTTACCGTAGAAGTCGGCGGTTTGGTGTATATGATGGCCACACTTGCAAGTCGCTCTTTCAACAAGCGTTGTGTGCCGAGTTTTTCTGTTCCAGGTGGATCATGTCGAATTCCATGATATGAGTTCTTTACTATCTATCCAGCACCACAGGTGATGTTTTGGTTTATGCTATTCGACGATTGAACATTTGTTTCAGGGGGTCAGTTGCACAGACTCAGACTTTTGCTAGGGTTATGAGTTGTTGAGGATCCAGATTTGTTCGTCTGCTTTGTTGAAAGCTTTGTATTTAGATCCGCTATGGTTTGCTCAATTTTGCTTCGTGAGAAGCGTTTGGCTAAGATTGTTCTAATCTTTCTTGTTGAAGATTAGTCATATGGACTTTCGGCGTATAAGGTGCCCATCCTGATTTAATTGGAGGAGTTTATTGCATTTTTCGACTACTGGAGGGAATTCGGCTTAAGGTGGAGATTATTGAAGTTTGATCTGAATTCGCATCATGTCTATGTAAGATATTGCATCGCCTCATGCCAAACGTGGCATGATTGGTACTAGGGCCATGTGCAGGTTGTATCAGACGTGGTATCAACCTGTAGCAACCAATTATGATTCGGTTTTTTCTCCGTATAGGACTCGTTTCCCTCGACCTATATATGTACACTAGTAGTCTATAGAAAGAAAATGAGCCTCATTGTAAACATCTCCTCATTCAGTGATTTCGCCATTATGTCTATGGTTTTTCCCACAAGGGTTTTCCATGTTAAATACGTGTCTCCTGTTCTTCCGATCTTCTATTTCTGTCGTGCGTTTTATAGCATATGGGTCCTGAATTTATAGAGAATGTGAAAAATTGTGCTCAATACTGTTCCAGATTGCTGGCTGTCAGAAAAATCAACCGAGAACTTATTCGTAGAAGACCCAGTTAATTGGATCCAAAAATCTGGTCAATGTTTTTGCCGTTGGTTCTAAAATCAAATTTGCAAAATTAACATGGCTCTTGCTTTTGCTTTGCAGCCTTAACTGTCTTTATGATGCCTTTTTGGTTCAATGGTTTATCATGCCATACTGATTAAAGTACTTTTTGCAGGTCAAGATGCAAATGCTGGGCACCCGTCTCCTCCTAGCTGTTCCCTCTTAAGTGCTGGAAGAGTAAGTTTTGTGTGCCTTTGTTTGAAACTTTGACTAATTATGAAATTTGAAGTTTGAATTATTTTTTCTTCAAATCAGCAGCTATGATGCAGGGTCACTCACTCACTACTTTGTGTTATTCCTAGTGTATTGGTTCATTGGTTGTGACCCTCTTGTCATGAGCGTAGGCTAGGCCCTGGGCCCCAGCTGGCATTTCAGGAGATGCGGTGCAGCAAGCATCTATTTAATTAGAGTTTGAGTCGATCACAATCTATTAGAGATTTGAGTTAGATTCCTTATAGAGGACCAAGTAAGTCATCCCTATAAAAGGGACGTCATGTATCCATTATCTATCAAGCAATTAACAATGAAAAAGTATTTTCCAAGTCCCTAAGTCCGGCTCTAGTCTCACCCTAGGCAGGCTATTCTAGATCCATCTCTCCCCAACTGGTGCCATCCTTCTCTTAGCACCGTTCTACCTCAAGTCGTTACTGTCCGACCTCTCTCCGACGGTGTTTGTCCCCTGTCACGAAAGGATCGTGACACCCTCCACCATGTGTCCATGTCCTCTTAGAAAGCAAAATATGAAATCTTCCTTTTGACTCCATCACTACTAATGTTAATTACCAAAGCTCTCATTTCCTTTGCTGATTCATTTTCAGTTCAATGGAATTCACAGCTCTGTTGTTGCTTATCCTTCTTTTTTTTTAAAAAAAACTTATGCTTATATTTCTGGGGCAAGGAAAACAGGCCATGAGTTGTGTATGCTGTCAAATAGTTTGAGTGCTGTTTACAGCTTTCTCTTTGATATCCTGGAATATATGTTGTGGTATTCATGTTAGAGTCGATTGTGCCACTGACCAAATGTACTTGTATCTTTCTTACAGTGTTTTGCTGGAACTCAGAATGTTTCAAGTCTACAAAAAGATGAAGCATGGAAAGTTAATGTACGGATCCATGGTTGTGATCTTGAACAGGGTTATTTATGTGGAACGATGGAAGCACTTAATGTTCCCTTAGCAGATACACCTGTGAGCAACTTGTTTCTTTTTCCACTTTTGACTGTCTGAACTTTATATGCTACAACTTTTCCTTATGAAAACGTTTTCATACAGCTCTATAGCAGTTTGCTCTATAGAATTACAAAATCCACCATAGACATTCTTAAATGAACTAGAGAAAAAAATGTGCTGCTGCAGAGGAAGATTGGATTTTTCGAAATGTTCTAGACAAAATTGCACAACAGGCAGGAAATCAAGTGTTGTTTAAGTTAATTATCAGAATTTGTTAGGTTTATAGTTGATACATTCTTCTTTATTGTCTGTTGTTATTTGTGAACTTTGATGGCTCTCTATCCATAGGTGGTGACATTCTGGGAAGGGGAGATAGTAGATGCTAAAAACTATACATTTTTCACTGGCAAGTGGGAGGCATCGTGAGTATTTGTGTTTTATGCCAATTCTATCAGTTACATAACTTACATTTGTTCCTATATATGTCCAGTTGCAAGATAATGCTCCAAATTTACTCGCGAAAACAAAATTCTTGCTTCTGTTTTGCAGACCAGAGGATGATATAAGACACTGGTCTAGATTCCCATCGTTTACACCCCTTCTGGTATTGATTACCTAACTTGGTGTTGTCAATCATGATGAATTTGGGGGGTATATTCTCATTTATGTTCCTCTCCTGCAGAGTCAGATTGAGACAGATGGTGGCAAGTCTTTGGACCTTAGCAACTATCCTTATATCTTTATGGTATGCCACCACCTGACCTGTTCATGTATACGCATCATGTCTTAAAATGCGGAGCTGTTACATTATTACTTGGTGTTGTTCTGTTGCTGCGTGCAGAGATGGAAAGAGCAGTACTTTGTCAATGTTGGAGTGGACTGCGGGTTAACCATTGCAGGTTTCTACTACGTCTGCTTTTCTTGTAGCGATGGCTCCGTTAGTGGCTTTTACTATGACCCAAACAGCAGGTAATAAATGTTTTGCTGCCACTTATTTATTGCAATATTACAATGGAATTCCTTAATGGAGAAGTTGGACTGGTGTAAACATTTTCTTTTCTATTTATGTGCAGTCCATTTCAGAAGCTTGAACTGAAGTGTACCAATGAGAAACATTCTGGATTTACCTTTTCTTCCTATGAGCTGCAGTGATAGGCATGATGCCATTATATAGGCGAACTGTCTGCGTGTGCCAATATTAACATATACAGCATGTGTACTGAGCTCATAGTTCATAATGTTGTACTGTTAAAAGAGTTGAGATGGCATGTGTACCAGTGATTTGTAGTAAGAATAAGCAACTGTAAATTGTCCCTTCGTAATGAGAAGAGAAGCTAGCATTTTTTCTTGTCTAAAACCTACTTGTGTGTATCCTTTGTGTTAGTATGCCATGGCTGTATCTGCAATCTATGTGACCAGAATGCGAGGACCTTTGCTGATTCAAATAGATTTTTTATGCTTATTCCCATGGTAAACGATGTTATGCATTTCAGGATTTCGATTTCAATACTTGTATGCTTCCTACATTGCGGTTCCTAATTGAGACAGGTTGTGAGTATATTCTCTGATACAACCATGATGCTGAGCTTTATCTGACGAAAAGCTTGATTAAGATTGCAATCATTTACTTTAGTTTCTGGTACAAAGCTGCAGAAACCTCCTTATGGTTTCACTTGCAGCCACTGTAAGATGTTTTAACTGTAATGTAATTCTATGAACAAAGTATATTGGGGGCACACTCTTTGTCTTCGCCTCCAGCGTCCAGACATTGTAAGGTAAACAACTCTCTACTGATGTTGTTTCACGGTGTCTTGATCTCGTGCTTTAAGAAGGAGTTAATTATCTAAGGAATAAAATTCTTCTGCATCTGCATTACATAAGTCTCCAGTTATTGGTAATACCCAATAATAATGTTTTGCAGATAGGACTGTCTTTGCACGCTTGGTGAAGCTTACCTTCATACGCACAAGGATGTGTGGACAGTGGAACAGGAGGTGATTCTTCTTTCCCTTCCTGCAGAAACCAAGAAAATATTTCCTTTGCTCTCTGCACCAAAGGCCTCTCGACATTCTCACTCCAGGTGTCTAACATATTGAGGACAGACTCAGTAATGACTTCTGAGAGTATTTTATCATCTTGTCCAGGCTCCAGCTTCAACATTACGTATCTATTGACTGATATTACCTTCTCTAACATGCGCCTTCTGTCAATTTTATATGCTAACATTATGTCTTTGGTTCTAGAAACCATCTTGAGGGCAGCCTCATAGACTGCAGCATATGCATTTCTGAATATCTCCGTTGCTGCTTCAGACAGGTCCCTGCTGCTCCAAGCATTCTTTTCATTTTCTAATCCGTGTTCTATGATTGGCGCAAATGTTACAGTTTTCTGCTTGCCTGTGTTGACGCGGAGCTGCTTTGATTCCCTCAGCATTTCATTGGCTTCCTTCATTTCTGACTCGAACCTGCTGCTGACCATGAAGTATGGCTGTTCCTTGCATGCAGTGGGGCTCGGGACCGGCGAGTTCTGCCTTGGTGATGCTTCCATAAATACCTCAGGTGCCCACTCTGATTCACCCGCTACAATTCACATGGAAAAAACATTTATCACACTTCATCATAATGAAACTAATAACTATACTAGATGTCTTGACTGAATTGAACTGGAGATCGGCATTGACATTTCGTTTCAATTTAACAACTGACACGATGCCATATGATATTCTGACAGGCATACAGGAAAGCGGATGTTGAGCTGTGCTGGGGGTTCCATGGTATTCGGAAGCTCGGTCTTCCTCCCTGCAATTGCTGCCGTCTGCGCTGGGTCCTGCCCTGGGCGTCCACATCACCTCCTCTTGTGCGGGCTTCTTCTTGTGATGCAGCAGGTGCATCCATTTCTTAGCCTTGCTCTTCACCTTGCCCAGCACCGGCTTCCTCTGGCTCCCGCTTGGGGTCCGCGGCGACCCCATGGGGCTCACTGGTGGCGCCCGCGGGGAAGGCCAGTATCGTTGTTGCTCCTCCGATTCATCAAATGGATTTTGGCCTGCAACAATTAAGCTATCAGAGATGCTGAGGCGAATGAGAGAACGAGAGAGATGATCATTTTCACTTCTCAGCAGGTGAGTACTGAAACATCCTTGCAGAAGTGCTTTCAGAAGAGATTGAAAACCACATCGATCAAGCGTCATGCTCAAAATGCCATGAAAACATGCAAAGAATTGAGACAGAAAGAATTGAAATGAATGAATACCATTTTGGACGAGGTGGTCTCCTCGTTTGGTACTGATCCCGCGCTTTAGTTTTCTGAATTCATTCATGCTTGTGCAGGAAAGAGTGGAACCAAATCCAAATGCTTTGGGAGGAGCTGTTCAGGGTTGTGCTGGTAAGGCAAGAAATGGATTTGCTCGGCCTATCTTTTAAGTTGGTAAACTTGAGGGAGCCATTTCTGAGTTATAGCGGCGACAAGGGTGCCAAATCTGGGGGAGTGGATACGTTTTTGCCGTCCAATTTTTAGGGGGTGTTTGGTGGTCGGCGGGAGACGAGGCCTTTTGTACCGCATCCTTCGGAGCCCCCCAACGTAGGGACGAGATCGCAAAACGAGATTCATGTATTCGCTAAGATAACTTGCTTTGCGCCGTGCTTATGGCTTTTACTAGTCTTGGAGGCGATATTTGTACGATCATATAGCATCTTGCCATCTTCGTTAGCTGACAAGTCGTGACCAAAATCTTCCAAGACTGTCATGGAAAGTGTCACAACTCACAAACAATTTTGAAATTCCTGGACGCACGCCTAAACGATAAGAAGTAGGCTATGCACAAATGTCACTGAAAATCTGAGGGCTGCTCCAAAGGGTCATGATGTTGTTTGTTCACTACCTGGAGACGTCACAGTGAGAAAACAATGTTGTACCGATGGAAAAAGTTCTCGCCATGCTCTAAATCTGCTGGAAGCCGCAGAGGCAGCAGCGCCCCTCCACGCGTCCAGAATGGGGTCAGCTGCTCTGACGAGCTTCAGCGCCGCGAGGTAGGGCCGGAACTGCCGGGTCCCAGATTCCAGCCGTGGGATCATGCCTGGGAACAGCGAGCTCCCGCCGGTGACGAGAATGGACTGGCAGAGGCGCTCGTTGACAGATTCGTCCTCCATTAGTCTCCTGAGTGAGATGCTGACCATCTCGTCGACGCCGGCCTGGTCGATTCCTATCATACCAGGCTGGAACAGAACTTCAGGGCAGCGGAACAGCTTCAGATTTGTTCAGAAATCTGAAGCTGTTCTGAAATCCTCGGCGGTAAGAGGCCGGACTTCAGGAGTCGGCTGAACAGCTTCAGATTTGCTCACAAATGTAGGAAGCCAGTGGATACTGAGCCTCTTCCTCTCATCTCTGGGCTGCTCTTGGTGACAGCAACAAACGGTTTTTCTACGCCTCCATTCATGCTAGGAGAGCCCATCATACTATCCGCTGTCTTAGAGACGGGGGATACCACACATCATCTTTTTTATATGAAAAACATCACGGAGACATTCTTCTTTCGGTTGGGGACTGACCCTGAGACCAATTCCTCATCTTCACCTTTTTTCTTCAAGAAAATACTGACTCCCGAGGCCAGCTCTTGGCTCACTAGAAAGGTATCTTTTAGGAACGCAGCTTTCCTATTTCCTTTTCCTGTTTTCGTTCCTGTATCCTCATACGTGTCAGCAGCTTATTCGTTCTACTTTACTTTTTGTGGGGTCTGTAACAGCACCCACCTCTCTTAGACTGCTGCAACGTGTGAGGAAACACAGAAAAGGGAACATGAAAGCTTGATTCTCTTTTAGAAGGTGGAGAGCATTGTGAAAGAAGCTATGATATAATTTTTAGAAGGCCCCGGGCCAGATAGATTCCCCGCTGCCTTCTTCCAGACCTGTTGGGATGTCATTTAGTTTGATGTGTGGGCCGCCATCCGAAACTTCTTTCGATCAGGAAGACTGATTAAGGAGGATCATCATACATCATAAAGCTACATCACAATCATATTGTGTGTGATCTCTCCACAATGCTGCCCAACACACTGAACAACGTCCTGTACTCAAATAGTCAAATCAAAATTATCATGTCCCAGAGATTTACCCACAGTAATCTCCTGTTCACAGCAAGCTGCAAACAAAGTTGGATATAGGTGTGCCGGTGTACAGTCACAAACATCTATCATCCCAGAAAAATATATCCAAACATTTTGAGTCCAGGCTTCCCACCCATATTTTACGACAACCTATGAAGTATGAACCAGGGAGATTTTTATCAGACTAAAAATTTTATTGGAGGTCAGCGATATGGCGGTAACCGGTGGTTACCGGAAATTTCGGAAATTTTTGGCACAAAATTTTGAATTTTTTGATGAATTTTGTTAAATCCAAATTGTTTTGCCCTGTATAAAATTTTACTGGTCACTGCCGATAAGACCAATTACCGGTGGTTATCGGCGAAATTTCGCCGATACAAATTTCACTGGTCTGAACCGACTAACTCAACATCTGGCCTTAGAGTAACTGTCCTAACTTATCCAATAAATCCTAATAAATGACCATGATGAAATACTCTTCCTTACCCTGCGGCACTCGCTTGAAGGAAAGCTAACTCAGTTCCAAATTGTTCCTGAAGCGCTAACTATTTCAATCTTCCTTCAGTCCTCAAGAGAGTACTTCTGCCCGGCAAACCGCTTGACCTCCTTCGTGTCGTCGTCCTTCATGCTACTGGCAGCCACCGAGGGGCCAAACCGAAGCACTCTCTTCGTGCTACTAGCCGAAGAACAGGCATTTGCTGCCGGGGACGGCCTCGGCGGAGGTGGCTGCTGCTCCACCGGCTTGCCGTCCATCCGCATCGCCAAGCCGGTGAACCGTACCGGCGGCTGCGGCTCGCCCCCTGACGAATTAATCGTTGCAAACGGTAAGCAAGATTTCTATCTGAAACAAAGCCTTCAAGATGCAAAAACCAAAACCGTAAAGACAGCATTAATCGTGACTGAATTATCGTGTTCTTAGTTCTTACCTTATCTGATGATCCCCGCCACGGGCTCCTTGTGGTCGAGAGCCTGCGCGAACTCCGCCTCGCAGTCCGTTTCAAGCGTGCTGATGGCATCAACTGGCCTCGCCTCGATGACGTTCAGGTGGTACTTCTTCTCGCCTTCCGTCACGGTGATGGTCTCGCCGGTCGTCAGGCACGGGTACTTGCCGAAGTTGTACTCCAATCTGCACGTATATATTCAGGAATTACCAAATGTTAACTGAATCACAATTTAACATGCTTCTGAATCAAGAGAGATTAGAATGTTGTGTCGTCAGAACTCAGAAACGAGTGTGTGCTCACAGGTCTGTCGGGTGTGGGACGTTGTGGAAGCCCATCGTGTGAGGCTAAAGTCTGACGAACGTGCCCTTGGGAAGGGATGTGTTTTTCATCAACACGAGATCGTTTTCTTGGAGACCTAGATGGGCCATCATCTGAAGCAGAAAATGCAGGGATTAACACAAGAAACATCAGTTTGTATTCTGATGGCTGATTTTAATCTATGAACTGCATATGTAAGGGGGTTCTTTTCTGAACAGTCCTAACCCAGCTTGGAATATAGATGCAACCTTCCTCCGCGACGAACCCAAGAACGCAGCAGTGAGAAATCTGATGAGTGCTAGGGTTCTGAATCTGGTGATGCATAACTTCATATTAGGAATAGATATATGTATATCTTTATATTTTACGGATAATCTAGTTTTTATTTAAAATAATATAAATATATCCGCATCTCGCTCTCTGCACTGCGGAGAGTTGGAGATGGTCTTATTGAGCAACCCGTAACTAAACCTGGAACAAATTGAATGAAAGAGAGTGAGTTCCTTTAGACAAACAAGTTGAAAAGTATCGGGAGCGCAAGAAGTAAAATTAAACCGACGACCGCTAACTAACTTACGTTGCATCATATTAGATCAGAATGATGAGGGCGACCACGACGGCCACCAAGCTGATGCAGATAATCCACGAATTTATTGTACGGATAATCTAGTTTTTATTTAAAATAATATAAATATATCCGCATCTCGCTCTCGACTGCGGAGAGTTGGAGATGGTCTTATTGAGCAACCCGTAACTAAACACGGAACAAATTGAATGAAAGAGAGTGAGTTCCTTTAGACAAACAAGTTGAAAAGTATCGGGAGCGCAAGAAGTAAAATTAAACCGACGACCGCTAACTAACTTACGTTGCATCATATTAGATCAGAATGATGAGGCGACCACGACGGCCACCAAGTCGATGCGAGATAATCCACGAATTTATTGTACGGATAATCTAGTTTTATTTAAAATAATATAAATATATCCGCATCTCGCTCTCTCGACCGCGGAGAGTTGGAGATGGTCTTATTGAGCAACCCGTAACTAAACCTGGAACAAATTGAATGAAAGAGAGTGAGTTCCTTTAGACAAACAAGTTGAAAAGTATCAGGAGCGCAAGAAGTAAAATTAAACCGACGACCGCTAACTAACTTACGTTGCATCATATTAGATCAGAATGATGAGGGCGACCACGACGGCCACCAAGTCGATGCGAGATAATCCACGAATTTATTGTACGGATAATCTAGTTTTTATTTAAAATAATATAAATATATCCGCATCTCGCCTCTCTGACCGCGGAGAGTTGGAGATGGTCTTATTGAGCAACCCGTAACTAAACCTGGAACAAATTGAATGAAAGAGAGTGAGTTCCTTTAGACAAACAAGTTGAAAAGTATCAGGAGCGCAAGAAGTAAAATTAAACCGACGACCTGCTAACTAACTTACGTTGCATCATATTAGATCTGTAATGATGAGGGCGACCACGACGGCCACCAAGCTGATGCAGATAATCCACGAATTTATTGTACGGATAATCTAGTTTTTATTTAAAATAATATAAATATATCCGCATCTCGCTCTCTGCACTGCGGAGAGTTGGAGATGATCTTATTGAGCAACCCGTAACTAAACCTGGAACAAATTGAATGAAAGAGAGTGAGTTCCTTTAGACAAACAAGTTGAAAAGTATCGGAGCGCAAGAAGTAAAATTAAACCGACGACCGCTAACTAACTTACGTTGCATCATATTAGATCAGAATGATGAGGGCGACCACGACGGCCACCAAGTCGATGCGAGATAATCCACGAATTTATTGTACGGATAATCTAGTTTTATTTAAAATAATATAAATATATCCGCATCTCGCTCTCTCGACCTGCGGAGAGTTGGAGATGGTCTTATTGAGCAACCCGTAACTAAACACGGAACAAATTGAATGAAAGAGAGTGAGTTCCTTTAGACAAACAAGTTGAAAAGTATCAGGAGCGCAAGAAGTAAAATTAAACCGACGACCTGCTAACTAACTTACGTTGCATCATATTAGATCAGAATGATGAGGGCGACCACGACGGCCACCAAGTCGATGCAGATAATCCACGAATTTATTGTACGGATAATCTAGTTTTTATTTAAAATAATATAAATATATCCGCATCTCGCTCTCGCCTGCGGAGAGTTGGAGATGATCTTATTGAGCAACCCGTAACTAAACACGGAACAAATTGAATGAAAGAGAGTGAGTTCCTTTAGACAAACAAGTTGAAAAGTATCGGGAGCGCAAGAAGTAAAATTAAACCGACGACCGCTAACTAACTTACGTTGCATCATATTAGATCAGAATGATGAGGGCGACCACGACGGCCACCAAGCTGATGCAGATAATCCACGAATTTATTGTACGGATAATCTAGTTTTTATTTAAAATAATATAAATATATCCGCATCTCGCTCTCTCGCCTGCGGAGAGTTGGAGATGGTCTTATTGAGCAACCCGTAACTAAACACGGAACAAATTGAATGAAAGAGAGTGAGTTCCTTTAGACAAACAAGTTGAAAAGTATCAGGAGCGCAAGAAGTAAAATTAAACCGACGACCTGCTAACTAACTTACGTTGCATCATATTAGATCTGTAATGATGAGGGCGACCACGACGGCCACCAAGCTGATGCAGATAATCCACGAATTTATTGTACGGATAATCTAGTTTTATTTAAAATAATATAAATATATCCGCATCTCGCTCTCTGCACTGCGGAGAGTTGGAGATGGTCTTATTGAGCAACCCGTAACTAAACCTGGAACAAATTGAATGAAAGAGAGTGAGTTCCTTTAGACAAACAAGTTGAAAAGTATCGGAGCGCAAGAAGTAAAATTAAACCGACGACCGCTAACTAACTTACGTTGCATCATATTAGATCTGTAATGATGAGGGCGACCACGACGGCCACCAAGCTGATGCAGATAATCCACGAATTTATTGTACGGATAATCTAGTTTTTATTTAAAATAATATAAATATATCCGCATCTCGCTCTCTGCACTGCGGAGAGTTGGAGATGGTCTTATTGAGCAACCCGTAACTAAACCTGGAACAAATTGAATGAAAGAGAGTGAGTTCCTTTAGACAAACAAGTTGAAAAGTATCAGGAGCGCAAGAAGTAAAATTAAACCGACGACCTGCTAACTAACTTACGTTGCATCATATTAGATCTGTAATGATGAGGGCGACCACGACGGCCACCAAGTCGATGCAGATAATCCACGAATTTATTGTACGGATAATCTAGTTTTTATTTAAAATAATATAAATATATCCGCATCTCGCTCTCTGCACTGCGGAGAGTTGGAGATGATCTTATTGAGCAACCCGTAACTAAACCTGGAACAAATTGAATGAAAGAGAGTGAGTTCCTTTAGACAAACAAGTTGAAAAGTATCAGGAGCGCAAGAAGTAAAATTAAACCGACGACCTGCTAACTAACTTACGTTGCATCATATTAGATCTGTAATGATGAATCCGAAGTCACTAAGGATGAGGGCGACCACGACGGCCACCAAGCTGAAGGAGATCAGAAACCAGCGCCCGAATCCAGCACGTCGAGGTGTGTCGCTGGAGACCCACACCGCGACCAACAAGGTGGCCACGCCACCAAGGAAGGTCCCCGCCAGTGCTATGCCGTGGTGGCGGGCGAGCGCCCCCTCTGGCCCCCCCGAGGAGGCCGCCGCCACGGCCAAGGCAACGGTCGTTAGCCCGACCGAGATCAGCGCCGGCGGGACGTCGCCATCTTGCACAGGGAACGCCCGCCGAATCAGGCGGGCGTTGATAGAAACGTACTTCTTGGGGTCGAAGTTCATCGGCGCGCGGCGTTGCTGGCCGGTGCTGCACCCAGACGCTTTCTTGAGAGAGGGTAGGCGACAAGGCGAGTCGTCTATTCGGTACGAGACAGTGGCGCGGGCCAATGGAATGAGGACTGTAGTTCACTCTTATCATTGCGAATTGACACCCCTCACCATGTGTGAAAAGCAACCACGTCATAAAATATTGACTAGCTGCACTGCGCTTGGGCTAAGTTAACGTCTGCTATTGGCTGTCAGTGAATATTCTGATGTTTGTTCACTGGCCCGTGCCGCATGCACCTAGACGCCTTGTTGGGTAAGTTAATTTGGGACTTTTAGTCTTAGGAGTATTTGACTTTTAGTCCAGAGTCTACAGGTCAAAAAATCATAGGCCATGAAATAAGTGAATGCTCTGAAAACATTGTCGATTCTGATTTGTCTATACTGGAAATGGAATACACGCAAGGTGTTGTAAACTTCTTATCAGTGAGTTACCACTTACCCGGAGTCAATTGACAGTTGGAACAATTGAGTCAATTGGCACTGCCATCAAAGATTACACAAGCATCAAAAAATACATCTTGTATCAGTTTTCTCTCCAGCTCCTGCAGAGTTTAAACCATGATAATATAAGTCCATGTAACCTAGAAAACTGTAATAGGCAAACAAGGTTGTTTCTACTTTTGCTAGCTCAATCTTTTCACTTTTAATATTCTTTAGATATCACAGATCGAGCTAAAGTCTAATCAAATTTTGTTTTTCTTTACGTCCCCATGCTAATTTAGAGGAGGATGCTGACAAGAACTGTTGAAGTAAATTTAAAGTAAGAAATCTTAGCAATTGTTTACTTAATTTGAAGCAGTAAATTCAATGAGTTCGCTAAATGTAAAGTGACAAATCTAAGGAGCACATACACAACTAAATTTAGAGTAAGAAATCTCAACAGCACATATCACTACTACAAAAAGCCTAATACTAGACGCCAAATCATAGACGGTTTGATAAAACCGTCTGTGACCAACACTAACACGACGGTTTTAATTTGGACACCGTGCGTGTTGATGGCGTCGGAGAAAGCGAGTATCACGAGCGGTTCTTATCGATGAACCGTCGTGATATTCGATATCACAGACGATTTTAATAAAAAACCGTCTGTGATAATTCGGAATTATCACGACGGTTTTTATTAAAACCGCTCGTGATAGGTCGATATCACGACGGTTTTTATTAAAACCGTCGTGATATGTTTCCGCCTGCAATTCTCTAAAATTTCATAATTTCCGCTTTGAGTCCGAGTAGGATTCGGTTTTGAGATCGTAGCTCGCCTCTTCGTCCCCTATAAATAATTCCATTGACCCTCCATGCCGTGTTCTCCTCCATGCCGTGTTCTCCTCCTCTCGTGATATTCTCTTCCTCTTTGTTGTTCTCCTCCTCTTTGTTTTCTCCTCCTCTGTGATATTCTCTTCCTCTTTGTTGTTCTCCTCCTCCTCCTCTTCCTCCTCCTCCTCCTCCTTGAATCATACCATAATAGCCCCACAAATGATGATGCACAAGGCAGTGCTCAATCAACACCGACGATGGTGGGCATCAAAGACATCTAGCTCGTGCGCTGCATCAGGGGCGAGAAGGCCTAGGCATAGAGGATCTTTGCTTTTCTCTGTTCTTGTTGTGTTAGCTAGATGTGTAACCTATTTGTTGTTTTGGGATATTGTAATAGTAGGTTATAATCTTAATAAAAATAAAATATGTACTGTGTTTCATACTATATTTGCTTGTTTTCATTTCAATTAATTGATTTGCGAAATAGATGTTTTATGTTTGTGAAATGAATCGAGATGTGAATTGGATGTATACATGTGCATGTTGATCTGCTTGTTTCAGAGAGCATGACTAGCATTTCCTAAGGCTAGCCAATAAACAAAAATAGATTTAGGGTGGAAAGAATAACACGACGGTTTTAACTAAAACCGCTCGTGATTATCGCCTATCACGACGGTTTTAGTGAAAATCCGTCGTGATATTTACACCACGACGGTTCGAATCGCGTGATAATCTTCGATTATCATCGACCCATAAATCGAGCGGTTGTAAAACCAAATGCGTGATGATGTTTTTGAACCGTCTGTAATAGGATTTTCTGTAGTAGTGTATACACCTCTTCTGGATGATTTTTTTAGGAGCATTTTGCGGCAGTGAAGAAAGCGTTTTCAATTCATTTTGTGAAGTGTGGCACTGTGCTTAAGGTATAGGACACATGTTACCTGTTTAACAGATCCGCATCTAGCTGGCGGATACACGACGCGTCACACATGTCCATATTTAGGGGTGCTCAAAATGGTTTTTTTAGTGGATTATGACTGAAAAGCATTGTAACTGACTGAAATTGTACTATAACTGACGGTACAAACGAATACAGGAAAAAACATACAAAAAGCTTAAAAAAAGCCAAAACCTAGAAAAAGACAAAATTGTTTAATAGTGAAAAATAAGCCAGAAGCCTAAACCGATTTGAGCGGGGATAGGGACGAAGGTGGCCTTCGGTTTTCGTCCACCTCAGCGCTCGTGAGAGATTGGGTCTATGCGAGATTTTTATGGTCTAAAACAACACATGTATTTAAGTCCTGTCGAATTTCTTTTGATTTTTTGTAGCGCTAGATGACTGAGATCAAAATTAAAACGGTTGATTGCGTCTCCTATTAAGATACGAGTGAAGACGTGACCTTCCTAAAATCTCAAGGTGTTCCAAGATCAATCCAACACCGAGCACTCCGTTGAACTTGCTACCGAGCCACCGAATCATACTCAGGCACGCAGCCGCACCAATCACAAGAATCCACGTGCAGCAGTCGTGGGTTCTAGGCCGTCTCTTTTTTTTTTTCGGAATCCCGCGCGTCCAGCATGCGCACGGACAGGAGCGTCCAGCAGGAGTGGTTATGGAGCTGGCCTTGATCGGCTCGACTTGCCTAAGTAAAGCTTGCTAGCGAGGAGGCTTAACTCAGCTCCACTCCTTAAGCTAACAAAGTAAAAATGTAGTTTAGTTTGACTCGGTAGCAGACTCGAGCTTAGCTTATTAAGCTCGATAGGAATACTAGTTACCAGATACTCTCAGAATGAGTATTGTTACCTCTCAATTAAATAATAGAAAAAAACCAAATTACACAAGGACCAACAAGCAAAAGGCAATGACTAATGAGTTGATTAATCAATGATAGTTTTATTTCATATATAATAGAAAAGGCTACTAAAAGCTGGTGAACCATATTGTTGTTTACTATGTTCGGGCAAAAGTAGTTTTTGTTTACTATGTTCTAGCAAACTTGTCGCCTTCACCAAGTTTGTGCTTCCTTCCTTGCAATGTAAGAGGCTGGGACTTTTGATCTTTGGTCTATATAGTTTTTGTGAAGAAGTTTTTGGGTTTGCTGTGGTTGCTGAAGTGACTTGATTTAATGTTTCTTTGCAATGACTAGCAACGCAAACTAGCACTGTCAATACGTCTTTCCCCAATTACGTTCCAATCTATCGTCCAGCCCTCTCTTGTACCTACGTTCCTAGCTCCCTCCCAAGTCCCAACTCATGGGTACCTTCAGATCGTATCAGCAACTCAGCATCCAACTCGTGGCCTGAACAAATTCGTGTTAGATCGAGCAAACCCGGGAGCAATTAGGTTTTCCCGCATGACCAGTCCCATGATCTTCATTTTCCAGCGCGCATGTGTGTGTGTGTGTGTGTATATATATATAAACACCTGAGAAATTTATTGTCACTTTTAAATAAAATTATCATCAATTCTGAATAACGTTATTATCGAACCTGTATATATGTGTAAATATAAACATAAACCACTGGTGCGCTTAAGAATTAAGGAAAGAGGAGTGTGTGGTGTGGTGCGTTGAGAAGTCGCCGTATATGATAAGGTAGCAAAACAGGACACGACATGTGCAGTGGGAGCACCTCTGTGTTAAAAATAAATAAGAAGACAGCTTGTAGATAAGCACGAGCGCAAATCCTGAACTAGCTAGCCAGAAACCCAGTGATGAAACCCAGTGATGTAGTCTGAACGCAGAACACCACAGAGGCAGGTGCACACAATCTAACGCGTTACACGCTCCTCTTTCTACATATCAGTTGTATGTAAGTATATCCTATATAAAATTTTAGGTGATATGAAAAAAATATTATCTAGTATTTAACAGACGGTCTTATAGACAATTTTCTACCGTTTATACCATTGTACAGATAACATATTAATTATATAAAACCATTACATACAACTATATAAATAACATATTATACTATTTATCTTTAGTTTTGTCTATAAATTACACATAACCGTAGTCAATCTGTAACGTTGTACATCTAAGCCATAAAAAAAAAGCTAAGGTGAGCAGGGCCGCATGCTAGTTTGCGCTTCGACTGGTTTGCTTCATGCAATCCCCTCCGAAAGCGATCACCATAATCTCTTTTCGCTGGTGCAACATGAAATCGTGATGATAAAGCATGCTAGTAAGTGATCCATGGAAATGAGGAGAGGTATCACTGGACAGTATTCTTTCTTCACGTACTTTCTATCATCGACACCCCATGGATGATAGAACATCTTTTCCACTTCCCTTTCACTCAAGTGGTGGTTTGATTCACCTATGAATTCATTTCACAAATCAATTAACTAAAATAAAATAAATTATCTATCCATGAACAAATACACATATAAACAATTAAACTCAATTTTATCTCAGTAAAATTCATTCTACATTATGGAACTCTCCATCTTCTTTTATAACATTAGACATCAAGAAGTACGAGTTAAGGATAAAATATGATTGTTATTTATTTCTATATATGTCTTGGTTTTCTTATCTATATATATCATATTCCTATGTTTATCCCCTTATACTCCCTCTATATATTGCCCTTTAGGCCTCATGAATATACACACAATATTCATAATATGGTATCAGAGCTAGGGCTCTAACCATGTTCTTCCGCTGCTCCGCCGCCGCCCAGGCCGTTGTCGCCCCAGCCGCCGCCTGGACTATCCCTGCTTGTGTCGCCGCCGCCTGGGCCACCTCTGCTCGAGCCATCTCCAGATCCGGCGCTTCTTGGGCCACCTCTGCCTGTGCCGTTGCCACCGCCGCCTGGGCCACCTCTGCTCGAGCCATCTCCAGATCCGGCGCTTCTTGGGCCACCTCTGCCTATGCCGTTGCCACCGCCGCCTGGGCCACCGTCGCCCGAGATCAGATCCGACGCTTCTGGGCGGATCGCACTTCCCGCCACCTCGCCCGTCGCCGCCATTGTCACCCGAGCCACCGCCAGATCCGGCCAGATCGGTGCTTCCCGGGTCACCTCCGCTCGAACCACCGCCGATCCATCGTTGTCGTTGTCGCCGCAGAGCCGCCGCTCCGGCCGCCGATCCATCGTTGCCGTTGTCGCCGCCGGGCCGATGCTCCGCTCCGGCCGCCGCTCCATGCGCTTCTTGTTTTTTTCTGCTTAATGAATGAAACGCAACGCTCATGCGTTTTCGAGGAAAAAAAATGGGCACTAGATGGTTATCTTTGATCTGTCAGTGAGTTCTTGCTCAGATTGCACTGGATGTACATCTTTGTCGGATTTAGAAGAGAAAAATTAGCAAAGTGGAGTAAAAATCTCTTTCTTTTATTAATTCTCTCCGTTACCACTACATTGTGCATCTCGACATATGCTGCAATGCAATGAACGGAGTCTAATTTATAGGGGCAATCTTTCATCTGTCCTCAGATTGCGGGGTTCAGTAAAGAAAAAAAATCAATGGAGTAAATCACAAATTTCTTTCTTTTATTAACTCTCTCCATTGCCACTTTACATTGTACATGTCGGTATACGCTGCAGTACTCCTTGACAACACGACAGCGAAGTACTAGCAGTATCTGACAAAAACAGTAGTAGCATATATAGAACCCGAATGAAACGTTCACCAGAGAGGCAGCAGGTAATGGAACTCGGCATTGTAAGGCTCAATCTCCACCATCTTCGCGGGCGCCGTCTTGCTGTCCGCGCTCAGGAGCTCCCTGATCGTCCTCTTCAGCGGCCCAGACCGTGGGAGCTGGCTATAGATCCACTCCAGCAGCGACTCGACGTCGTCGGCGAAGTCACCCATGTGCCAGTGCAGCAGCTTGGGGAGGACAATCCTCTTCTTGCTCACGACACGAACTGACGATTCCAGGTACTCGATCTTGGCTCTCTCCAGCTCGTTTGAGACGTCTTCTGCTGTGTACACACTCAGCTGCAATGCAAAGAGTATGTCAGGTCAAGCAGCTGAAGAAAGCTGAAACAGATCAAGAAGCCTGTGTCTATGTTGGAAAAGTGAACAGCGTCATATCATTTTCTCTAATGCTAAACGATATTATATCATGATCTGGAGACACCATAGGGCTTGAATAGTTGAATTTTACTACCAGGAAATTTTATTTTTATCCTTTGATAGTTTGATGTAATGAAATCAAGATCAGTGGCAGCGGACAATTGCACGTACTGCAGGTGAGGAGCGGCTGCCTCTGCATAGCGCAAACACCACGTTCGGTTCAGGGTATCCTAATCCGTATGAGAGCTGCAGATCCCTCTCTCCTTCGTCCATGATTCCCTTTTTCCGTCAATTATCATTGTTCAGATTAGGCTCGGCAAAAAAAATTACCATTGTTCAGATTAGATGAAGGCGTGTATATACACTGCAAGAAGATACATAGTGGATTGATAGTATAATTTGCTTACCTGATTGCCTTCAGGGGAGTGCCTCAGAATGAGATGCTCGATCGACAAAACATTCAGTACCGTTCCTCCGATGTTCACTGAAGCCTGATGGTAAATAAATACATGTTCAACATGTGGGTAAAGATTACTGAGTTGTAAATCGATTTGTGTTACTGGAAGAACACTCTACTTGATTCAGAAGTGCAAGAAGTTTATCTGGGGATGGAGGTAAACCATGCTGAAGAAATGCCTGAGATCAGAGCCAAGTATCTTTCTTGAATTAGCAGCAGTTTAGAGTATTTATCTTGTACATCACTAATATGATGATGAGGGTGGTTTACTGTACATGCATTATGCAGAAGTTGTAGATGTTGATCCAAAATGCCAACTTCTGTTTGTTCGTCAGAAAGCTCGGATCGACAGTGCAAAGCTTATGAATCAAGACTCTGTCAGAAGCAAAAAAAAAAAAAGTGGTATCGAAGTTGAGTTCTTCTGACCGTAGTGTAACACATATAGGTATACTAGGGGTCTAGAGACTAGAGCTCACCTCAAGTACTTGATGTCTACAAGACACAATGATATCCGATTAACGTCAAACGAGCTTCTAGTTAACTCAATAATTCTCTTGTAACACCCTGTATCTTTTGCTGCTCCATCGTCGCCTTTCGACAGTCTGCGATTCTTGAGCGAGTTCATGACTGCATTGCCGTTCACAGACGCCTTCGGAACGAGACTCCTGGAGCCTATGCAGGAGATGTTGAGCTTTGATGTACCGCTCAGCTCTAATTCTATTGCATCCGTTGTTTTATTCAGCTTGTGGAAGATGGTCACCATCAGTCTGATCAGTTCTTCAGAGAGCTTGTTTGGACTGGCCAAGCAGATTTTCCTCTCAGGAAGTATCAAACTATCAAATGAGTGGCTGCTTCTTCGAATCTGCTCAACTCCCTCGCCTAATCAAACACGACCATCATAAAATCAAGTTATTCTTTTGGGGTGTATACCATAAAAAATCTTCAGAGAAGTCTACTAAAAGTTTCTTTTGGGGTGTATACTACAAAAAAATCTTCAGATAAGTCTACTAAAAGTTGAGAACATTGAACCTCTCCGCTGAAAACATGCAGTGTTTTTTTTTTGAGAATGCGCGGGAGAACCACACATCATATGCATTAAGATAGAAATCAATTACAGAAACCTAGACGACCTAGAGAGATACACGGGGTAAACAGGGAAGAGAGTAAAAACTGAGAAAGCTACCAAAAAATAGGGTTCAGGGATGAATCGCGCCAGCAAAAGAGAAACCCCGACCTGACAAAAAATTACATGCAGAATTTCAACTGAGCTCATGGAGTTCGTGTACTATATCAAGATTCAAACACAATGAAGTCCCTGTGAACATTCTAAGAACATAAAATGATCAAGATTGAAATTTGGCTGGATGTTGTGTCTTAACACACCAACACTTGTGCAAGAACCCAGCATCCTATGAATTTGCGCGTGCGCATGGCGGACATTTTGTACCTTTGGTAGAGACAGATCCAACAGAAGCCTTGCTTTCACATTCGAGAGCTTCATCGCTGCCTGGACAAGGTAGCTTTGGGAACTGTTCACCTCCTTGGAGCTCCCTCCGGCAACCCAAACCACAGATGGAGTGCCTTTGCTGGCGGTTTTGCGGCCAATTTTGCTGCTGCTGCTGCTGCTGCTGAAGAATGCACTGGTCGGTCCACTTGCGCTCCCGGTGAAGGCGCAGCCTTAGGTCGTCAACCTTCTTCTCAAGGTAGAATATCTCGTCTTCCACTATTGCTAGCTCTGCAAGGAGACCCCTAACCTATACCAATGGAAAGAAAGTACTGATT